>CM059190.1:107701257-107946257 GCA_030323885.1 Branchipolynoe longqiensis | reverse complement strand
CCCCAACTCCATCCTGACCCTCACCCCTACTCCATCCCGACCCTCACCCCTACTCCATCCCGACCCTCACCCCCACTCCATCCTGACCCTCACTGCCATCTACTTGCTGGCCGGACTCCACCTCGTCCACACCTCTTCTATCTCCGGTCAGCTGGCAGTCTCCTGTCCTGGATTTATCTAACAAAATATTGCAAGGGGAGACCAGCCAGCTTTTCACTTCCTACCGCCTTACTCTGTTTGTGTCTCCGACTCACTGACTGGTCACCACAGAACAAGGAGACACAGCTCTTTGACTCAACTCTCCACACTTCTCTTTCCTCAATCATATCCATTATTTTTCTCTCTCAGGCTTACTTCTCCCAATCAAAGGTGTTGTTTACTTGTGTGTTGGCCTTCTCCTTATTCACTGCTACCCTGCGCTCTTTTGCTGTGAATCTCCTCTTTTTTCTTTCATGCCTGTCCAACCCTTCATACCCGGTCACATGCACGTTAGTTGACATAGTGTAAAGGCCCTGTCACATTACGACGCATCTCACAAGCATGCCAAATGTATAAAATCTCTTTTTTACATTGAGAAGCGTCTAACTTTTCGGCACGGGAGGCAAAGTTGGACGTATACATACCGCATACATAGCATATGGCCAATGTATGACCAACGTATGGCTAACGTGCCTCCCAGCAAAAACCACTCGAATTACAATCACTGTATGTTAGCAGAATGTCGGTGAATGTTATATATGTTATTTGATTGATAGAACTATGCCTCATATGTTGCATACATCAAGACACGCTGGAGAAATGCTAAATGTATGTTAGATGTACATTAGACGATATTAGATGTACGTTAGATGTATGTTATCCATATGTTGTCAGTACGCGGACTGTACATTCCCACTGCCTTTAACGTAGGTCAACATAGTGCAATGTAGTGCAACATAGTGAACAACATTTGTCTAACGTATGTCTAACATACATCGACTTATGCCTAACATATACATAACATGCGGCCGATGTAAAATCCATACATTACCAAATATTGTCATACATCAAAAGTTTTGGATGGAGAGGATATGTGCCAAATAGAGTGTAGATCCCTTAGCATATATTACTTCTAAATTGTAGTTCTGGCGTATCATACGCATGCGCTGCATTCTGGGTGAAAGTTGGTGTAGTGGTTTATGCATGATTGATACTAATGGTTTATTGTAAAATTTCCAGATATTTAGACATTGGCGGATGTGTGAACTAGTCTGTAGTAATTACAATTGTTATATAAAAAGGTAAATGGTATATAGCACCAGAGGCATTAGGTATTATGTGGTGCTGGTCATCCTTTGCTGATTTGATATAAACATTATGTAGTTATAGATAGTGTGAGAGGGGCACTACTTTTAGTGTGACCAGAGCCTTAGGAGCTCTGCTCACATACCTCCTCCCCTCCAATTGTTATTGACAGATCACTGCATACCCAGACACAAAAGGGCACTGTAGCCATCAGGTTGGATGTTCATTGGTTGATTTGAGAATGCCTATTGCTGATTGGAGGAGCTGATCAGGTGTGACAGCCATCTTGGATTCATGAAACTATATTATAATAAACCTGAGGGTGTAAGCTCTCTGTCTTTCTGTGCACTTCTACTCTACCTTTCTCTTGCCTGTAGTGATTTCATATTTAGCATACCTACACAACCACAGCTGCCAGCCGTCGACTTTACATTATGATCTGTTTGAATGATAATTTCATTTCCATAAATTTAATCATGAAATTTCTTGCAGCCGAAATATATCGCTAATAGTTCTTTTTCGATTACTGCATAGCATATTTCGGTTTTATTGAGTGCCTTTGATGCCATAAATCGTATTTAGAAGCGTCTACTTGTAATGTAATTTTTTCTCTTTTGTCAAAATACTTTAGAACAGGTGCATTGCTTAATAATTGTTTCAGTTGTTTGAATGCAGTTATTTGCGCATCTTCCCAATGCCATGCTACATCTTTTTGAATTACAATTGGTTTTGTTATTTGCGCCATGTTCGGTATGAATTTGCTAACATTGGTGTTCTCTGTGGCGGAGTGGTTTAGAGTGTCTGACTTTTTTCTAGGTCGGACTCCTAATCTGAAGGTCGGTGGTTCGATTCCCCGTGCCCCCATCTCTGCCAATTTGGATTTCCACTGCTGTGTATAACTTACAGCGTCATCAAAGGCCAGTTGCTCTCATACCATGTCTATGTGGTGTGGGAGGCTAAAAATCCTTGGGTCGGTAAAAGTGTAGGCTCGGGCTTTCTATCGACAAACTGTCTAATGGTGAAAACAAGCCTATTCAGGCTTATCCATGATAGGCAGTATAAATCTTCAACAAAAAAAATAAAAAATATCCGATCATGCCTAGAAATCTCTGCACTGTAGGTCTATCTATCCAACATAGCCTGTACTCTGTCTGCATTTGGTTTTAAACCTTGTTCAGTGATTAAATGGCCTACATAATTTACACTTGATTGGCATATTTTAGTTTTTCGCGGGTTTAGCTTAAGATGTGTTTCCCTGGCACGTAACAGTACTGCTTCTAGTCACTTATCGTGTTCTTCCTATAGATTTTATACCATATTTCATGTACACCTTCTAGATTTTGTAATAGTTTGTTCATTTCTTGTACAACAATGTATCATGCCGTTTTTATACCGAACGGTAGACGTGCATATCGGAACCTACCCCAGGGAGTATTAAATGTACATAATTTGGAACTTTCTTCATCTAATTCTATCTGCCAGTACCCGCTGTTTGCATCCAAAACAGAAACATATATTTGGCCTCATGTATTTGCGCTACTACCTCTTCTACTGTACAAAGAGGATAAGGGCCTCATAAGATTGCTTTATTTAGTTTTGTGGGGTCTAAGCAAACTCTGATTTTCCCTGCTTTCTGTGCAATTGTCATGGAATTTACCCATGGAGTAGGTTCCTCCACTTTTATTATGACACCTAAATCTACCATTCGTTTTAATTCTTTTTGTACATCTTCAGTAATAGCAATAGGTATTCTACGTGGTGGATCTATTACAGGGGGTACAATTACATCAATGTGAATTTTTGCATTGGCTTAGCCTTCAAGCTTCAAATATATCTGAATATTTAGTTACCATGTCTTGTGCTGACTTGTTGCTTGGTTCACTTTCGATCGTATCGACCGAGCCAACAGTCCCAGTGTGACACATGCATCCTTCCCGAGGATGGCACTGCCTGCATCAGTCAACTGGAAATTCAGTGTTGTTCCATTAATGTCTAATTTAGCTTCTCCTTGGGGTCAGATCAGTTGACCGCTGTATGTTATTAGTTGACATCTCGATGATAGCAGCGTGACACCCGAGAGCTTCTGGTACACGTCCAATGGTAGAATGTTGGCCTCTGAACCAGTGTCTAATTTAAACAAGATTTCATCCTTTCCAATCGAAATGTCAGTATACCATAATCCACTATCATTTGAGTTAGTATTGTACACAGCTCCTACAAACAAATCATACTCCTGTTCGTCTTGTTGTTGATGTTGCCACTGCTCATACGTGTTGTTAGGATCAACGTTAATTTCATTGATTGGCGCAGTATGTTGTTGTGCGCGGCAAACGATAATGAAATGTCCTATCTTGTGACAACCTAAACAAACCTGACCACTAGCAGGACAATTGCCTCGTGGGTGGTTGTATCCACATTGTGTGCACTACGATGATGTTGTTCCTGAACGTTGTTGGTAGTGTGTTGTTGACCATTTCCATTGCGGTGGACGTGTCGGCATGAATCCATGATGGCCGTTGGCGGTTTCTATGGCATCCACACTCTCTTTGTACTTGTTTACGCTATTTGATAATTGTGTTGCTTTGTTTTCACTTAGACCACAATTTTCAATACACTGTTCCAATGTCAATTTTGGGCTTTGCAATAAGCGATTTCTCAATTTGTTGTCTTTTATACCACACACTATTCTGTCGCATAATAAGGAGTTTTCTAAGTTTTCGTAACAACACTGCGTCACTCGCCATTTCAGCTCATGAATGTAAGTGTCCATTGATTCAACCATTTGGTTATACAAATTAAATTTGTATCTGATGACAGCAATGTTTTGCCTTCATAAAAATGAGTGAATGCGGCAATTAATGGACTGATTTTGTTTTCGTCACTCGGGTCAATGTCAAACGTACGGTGCACTTTTTGTGCTTCACTACAAGCAACGTGGAGGAAGACACAACACTGTACCTTCTCGGATTTTGGACTTGCTCCCGATGCTGTAGCGTATATTTTGTAAGCATTGAGCCAGGCTCTCCAATTGACCGCCATGTTTTCATCCACATTTAATGGTGCTGGTGCGTATAGCCCTGTTAAAGCCATATTGTATGGTAGTTCTTCCTACGAATCTGACACCATGTAAATAATGTGTTAACACCGTGAGCTGTGAGTCATAACTGTTTATTGGAACGTCTCTACCCAGCATGCCTCAGCCCTTACCTGGGTGTGACCTCTGACCTTTGATTGTAGATACATTACATACTCTAGCATGCTCTAGCATACTCTAGCATACTTGGACGAAGCCCTGGTCACATAGCTGTTAGTAGACGCAGGTGACCGTAGTGGAGACTAAAGTGGCTGTCACATTATGACGCATCGCGCCAACGTACGCCGATGTATGTGATTTTTGCCAGCTATGTCAGGATACATTGTTATGCGTTACGCATGCGTTAGGTGCTCGTTGGTATACATCAATGTACGTCAACGTTCATCAAGATACGGCATCACACATCAGGGGGTCGGCAAAGTTTTGTGCATTCACAAAACTTTCGACGTACAACAACGTACGACAACGTTCGACAACGTGTGGATTTTACGTTGGCAATCCATTATGTATACCTTAGGCTATGTTGATGCATGTTAGACGTATGTTAGACAAACATTGTTCATTATGTTGCACTACATTGACCTACATTAAAGGCTGTGGGAACATACAGTCACTATACTGACAACTTATGGATAACGTACATCTAACATATGTCTAACATGTGTCTAAAGTATGTTTAGCGTATCTCCAGTGTGTCTTGACATATGTAATGTATGTAATATGATGTAGTTATGGCGATCAAATAACATATATAACGTTCAACACCATTCTGTGAACGTCCTGTGAGTGTAATTCGAGCGTTTTTCGCCCAGAAGCACGCTAGCCATATGTTGGTCATACAATGGCTATACGCTATGTATACAGTGTGCATACGTCCAACTTTGCCCCCTGTGCCAAAATGTTTGATGCTTCTCGAAGTAAAAAAGTGATTTTACGCATTGGCCGGGCACTTGTGAGATGCGTCATAATGTGACAGGTCTTTTAAATAGTTGAACGTAGTTGAACGTAGTTGAACGTAGTTGAACGTAGGTGAACGCAGTTGAACGTAGTTGAACGTAGTTGAACTTACTGGCATCCTACTGTAATGTATTTATCTGTACCATAACGTATTTATCCGTACCGTAACGTATTTATCCGTACCGTAACGTATTTATATGTAGCATAATGTATTTATCTGTACCAAAACCTGCCATACCTCAACATATTTCAACGTAGTTTAATGTACCTACACCACGTTTGACCCACGTAATTATACCCCCATCACACCAAACTAGTTCTCACTACTTTCTTGAAAATGTTGCTGAACGGGCTCAAACTGTGTGCGAACGGAATGGACGTAGTAGCAACTTTTTACAGTCTGGTCATGAACCGAATGGACGGGCTAGAACGGAATGGTGCTACAGAACTTTGACCATGAACAAAATTGTCTTGCAGCCACGTTCTACCCCGACCACAGCCCGTTTTAGAACGGGGTCGGACGGGTTGAGAACTAGTTTGGTGTGATGGGGGTATTAGCCTCTACTACGTTCACTTACATTCAACTACGTTCACTAACGTGTATGTGACTGGGGTATTAGCGCCTGGACTCAGGTTCACTTGGCTGTGTTACTTGGACATCTTCGACTTTCACCATCGGACCCACGCTTGCTTTTGAAGTTGTTTGTAACCTTACGATGGTTACCGGCTGCAGAACTGCAGCAATATAGAAAGGCCCCGATAAATCAGTCCAATCTTTGGTTGAAGATTAATCTTCAGGTGGGACGGTTGTAGAAGCTGGGGATGTCTTTACAACATTCAAAACGATGAATCGTTGAGGCGGCCCCGAATCACTCCAGTCGAGTGGTGGCAGAGCACTCTTATCCACTAACAGTTTTTGTTTTCTTTGTTTGTTTGTTTGTTGTTTTACGTCCTAGCAACATCTAAGGTCATATCAGGACGAGGGGGGGGGTAAAGGTGGCTTCAGCAGGTTCCAGCAACAAAAACAAAGCGAGAGAAACGATAAGGTACAGGGCCCCACCCAAGCAATCATCTCCCTTGATCAGGTGGAGAAGTAAGCCTGGGAGAAAAAAAATAGGGTAGAGTATAGGAAAGAGAAATAAGGAGATTTGAGTCAAAAGGCTGGGTCTCTTTGCTCTATGGTGACCAACCGGCAAGCCAAAGACACAGACAGAGTAAGAGTAGAAAGTGAAATGCTGGTGGGCTCCCCCTCCTGGAACTCTTTTCAGACATGATCAAGGAGAAGCAAGGCCAGCAGAGAGGAGATAGAGAGAGGTGTGGATGAAGTGCAGTCCGGATAGCAAGTGCATCGGACTCATTGATTGGTTCCGATACCAAATGTGGCAATGTGTTCAGAGGAGGTGTCCCTAGGGATGGGGTAATAAATTCACTGATTATTCGGTATGCCTAGTCCCAAATCATTAGTTAACGCACCAGAATCCCAATTGGATATATAGAATCAACTGTAGGTAAGTGTTTGGGTTTTGACGTGAAATGGTAAGAGACTATGACGTGACATGGTGATAGACCACACCACCACGTGACTGACCACACCGACGTGACGTCACTGACTGGGTCACGTGGGATATTACGGGTTGTAGGCGCTGACAGCAGGGACCCGGTGCTGTCACCAGGGGGCGCCCCGGTGATCCATCACGGTTCGGGCCGCCAGGGGGCGCGCTGATGGATTGTTGGATTAAAGCAGCACGACGCGCCCTTCGTGTAGATCCGCTTTAAACGCGTCCTTATTGATCGGGAAACAAGGCTCCTTATTGATCACCCAGACTGCGCAATATACTCGCACCTGTGCACGCGCGCGCATGCGTCCTGCTTAGCGACAACGCTGTTACTTTGTGTGGGGAGGCAGGAGGGGGTGAGCACACCCCTCCTTCCCACTTAGTACACAGGGTTATGGTGCAGAATCCATTACACCCATTTGGCTCAGTGAACCACACCCAAACTGCTCATCTGGAGGCAGCATTATAAAGCATACTGAGTGACCTTATTATTGTTTGTATTAAGAAGCAGCAGTCTCAGAGTCCTGCAGGTCCTGCAGCCTCACTTACCACGCGCCGCCTCAGTACACGACCGGATGTGGGGACGTCTGGGTGTTCGATCTCACGCTCCTTCAATGTTCTACTTCCGGTTGGCGTTAAAACCTTGCTCGCCCGAACCCCGAGGATGCTTAGTTAAGGGTAGCGTGTGGCTGCAAAGTGCTTTGTCTCAGTACGGTACTCGCCTACAGTCGCCTACCAACCACCCCCACACCACTCCCACACTACCCGACACCACCCCCACACCACTCCCACACCACCCCACACCACCCCCACACCACCCCACACCACCCAGGCACCACCACATACCACCCCAACACCACCCCACACCACACCCACACCACACCCACACCAACTCCACACCACCCCATACCAACCCCCTCGCTCCCCCACACCTCCCCCAGTCGACCCCCGCACACCACCACACCACCCCCACACCACCCCACACCACCCAGGCACCACCACATACCACCCCAACACCACCCCACACCACACCCACACCACACCAACACCAACTCCACACCACCCCATACCAACCCCATCACCCCCCACAACACCCCCAGTCCACCCCGCACACCACCACACCACCCACACACCACCACATACCACCCCAACACCACCCCACACCACACCCACACCACACCCACACCACACCCACACCACACCCACACCAACTCCACACCACCCCATACCAACCCCCTCACCCCCACACTACCCCCAGTCCACCCCCGCACACCACACCACACCACCACCCCCACACCACCCCAACACCACCCCAACACCACACCCACAACACCACCCCACACCACCACCACCCCAACACCACCCCACACCACCCACACACCACCCCCACACCACACCCACCCAACACCACCCCCACCACCCACCCCACACCACCCCAACCACCCCCCAAAACCCCCCCCATACCACCCCCACCCCCACACCACCCACACCAGACCACCCCACACAACCCACATCACACCACCGCACACCCACCACCCCAACCACACACCAGCCCCACCACCCTAACCCCACCCCCTAGCCTCACCCCACCCCACACCCCACACCCCCACATCACGCCCACACCCACCCCACACCACCCCACATCATCCTCACAAACCACCAACCCCCGCCCCCCACTCGCCCATAAGACCCCCGCCCTCCCCACACCCTCCCCACACCCCACCACCACCCCCACCCCCACCCCACCCACACCACACCACCCCACCCTCACACACCCCAACCCCACCCCACACATTTCATCACGCCTACACTACCCCCATCACCCCCACACCCCCACACCCTCGTCCCCCTCCTACACCCCCACACCAAACCCCCCACACCACCGCCACACCACCCCCACACCACCACTACACCACCCTCACACTACACCACCCCCACACCACACCGCCCCCACACCCCCCACAACACCCCACACCATCCTCACACACCCCCAACCCCACCCCACACACCCCATCAGCCCCCTCCGCACCCACCCCCACCACCACACCACCCCATAACAAAATAAATAAATAAAACATTTATATAGCGCCCGATCCAGCAAGCCATTCTCAGGCACTTTACATAACACACAAATATACAGGAAAATAAATTTCACCTAGTTAAAAGCAGATTTAAACAAATGTGTCCTAAGACCTTTTTTAAAAGCACCAACAGATTTACAGTCAGTGAGATATCCTGGCAGAGCATTCCATAGTCTCGGGGCAGCAATACTAAAAGCACGATCCCCTGCTCCGAGGAATTGCTACCTGGCTGGAGACTGTGGAGTGCAGTGTTCGAACATTTGTTCTCTCCTGGAGCATATCTCTCATATATTCTGGAGCCTGATCATTCAAGGCACGATATACAAGAAGCAGCACCTCAAAATCAAGTGTCTTCTCCACAGGGAGCCAGTGTAATGATTTCAGCACAGGAGTGATGTGATCAATTTCTTTATACCCGTCAACAACCTGGCAGCCGCATTTTGTATACGTTGCAGTTTTGAAATACTTGACAGAGGCAGACCACCCCCACACCATCCCAACACCACCACCCCCACACCACCCCACATCACCCCACACCACCCCACATCACCCCCACATCCCCACACCCCCCTACACCACTCCCACACCACACCACACCTCCCCTCACATACAATCCCACTCCACACCACCCCACACCCCCACACCCTCAGCCCCCCTCTTACACCCCCACAACACCCCCCCCACACAACACCCACACCACACCACACCCACACCACATCCACACCACCCCAACACCACTCCAACACCCTCACAACCCTCCATACCACCACCCCCCAACACCCCCAGATACCCCCACACCACCCCCATGCCACACCACCCCACACCGCCACCACAACCACTAGCAACCCTCACAGGCCCCCACACCCACTCCCACTCCACACCTCACCCTCCACATTACCCCAACACCACCCCAACACCACCCCCAACACCACCCTACACCACCTCCACACCACCCCAACACCACCCCAACACCACCCCCCACACCCTCACCCTCCCCTCACATACAACCCCACACCACCCCACAACCACATCCCCAGACCCTCATCCCCCCTCCTACACCCCGTCGCCACCCCCCACACCACCTCCCCACTCCCCACTAACAAACCACCCTCCCCCATCACACACCACCCCGCACCTCAGCCTGGACGAGGCGGGCAGAGAGCGGGTGGGGTCGGGGAGTGCGGGGATGCATGTGGGGGGTGGGGATGAGGGTATTGTGAGATTAGGGGGAGGGGGCATGGGAGGAGGTGGCATGCACAATGCACCGGGGGCGCCCGAACAGGTAACTGGCCCTCATCCCGGGGTAGTTCCAATGCGTACCGGGGCGTGTCGCCACCTGCACACGACTCGGAGGCCCCCTGATGGCGACGCGGGGAGTTAGTTGTCTGAGAGGAGGTTCATGGTCTATGTACTCGGGCAACTGTCCCTGCACTATGGTCACGGTCTATGTACTCGGGCGACTGTCCGTGCAGTATGGTCACATTCTATGTACTCGGGCGACTGTCCCTGCACTGTGGCAGAGAAGGTGTATATCTATGTTCTCTGACAATGGCATTGTACCAGCAATTGAGCATAGAATCACCAAATCGAAGATAGCGCTTTCTATCCAATAGACGAGATCGTTATTGTGACTGTGCATGCGCTGAAAATGTCGTCGAGAGGTTGATGTTTAGATCACCATTTTAAATTGTTGTTCTAAATATTAAAATGTCAAATGTGTGACAGAAACTTGGTTCAAATAAATATATAACCAATGCCTGACTAACTCTATCCATTTCCTAGCTCTACATATGTCATTAACCATAGGATATAAATAATAACATGAATAAAATAAGTCAAACTTACTCTGTCTATGGCTCTAACACTAGTCTGAGTGACCAGATTTGTCTAGATCTAAATGCAGATGGCATAATATGTCCTGATTAGATTGATGTGAATGCAATGCTGGATAAAAGATTAACATCTTAATTTATTATATATATATTTTTTTAGTTGGTATTCTTTGTTTCAAACAAGACCTGAGATGAGCTGAAACTAGCCCATTTCATAGCTGAACCCAGTGTATTAGCATGCACCATGTGCTGGAATGACAAACTAGTCTATAAGGTTTAAAGATACTACAACTACAAGATCTTAGTTGATCATGAAGTATTAATATGAGTCTAGTGCGAATTGTTCTTTCTCGCTCAAGTTATTGCTCAACAAATAAATATATAAGATTATAACTGTTTGTTTTGTTGTTTGCTTTGTGGGTTTTTGTGTAAGGGAGGGGGGATGGATGAGTAGATTAAGCTGCCGAACCAGTCGGTCCGCGCCCGGCCACAGCGGGGTTAGAGCGTGCGAATTGGGCCGTGAGTCGTGGTGGTGTATGAGCCTCGTTGGGCGCATGTATGGGGAAGGCGGCGAGATGGAGGCGACACGCGACTGAACGCGTTCTGCGGGCTTGAGTGGGGCTCACGGCCGCCAGCCATTAGAAGCCATTTGTGAAGTTAGCGAATTATACACGTGACAAAATAATCAATATCCAACTGAACCTGAAGCCACACAGTGCTTGAAGGCGACCCAGTGAGCACCCAGAAGCCTCATAGGAAGAGTCTGAAGGCCACACAGTGAGCACCCAGAAGCCTCATAGGAAGAGCCTGAAGGCCACACAGTGAGCACCCAGAAGCCTCATAAGAAGAGCCTGAAGGCCACACAGTGAGTACCCATAAACCTCATAGGAAGAGTCTGAAGGCCACACAGTGAGCACCCAGAAGCCTCATAAGAAGAGCCTGAAGGTCACACAGTGAGCACCTAGAAGCCTCATAGGAAGAGCCTGAAGGCCACACATTGAGCACCCAGAAGCCTCATAGGAAGAGCCTAAAGGCCACACAGTGAGCACCCAGAAGCCTCATAGGAAGAGCCTGAAGGCCACACAGTGGGCACCCAGAAGTCTCATAAGAGCCTGAAGGCCACACAGTGAGCACCCAGAATCCTCATAAGAAGAGCCTAAAGGCCACACAGTGAGCACCCAGAAGCTGCATAGGAAGAGTCTGAAGGCCACACAGTGAGCACCCAGAAGCCTCATAGGAAGAGCCTGAAGGCCACACAGTGAGCACCCAGAAGCCTCATAGGAAGAGCCTAAAGGCCACACAGTGAGCACCCAGAAGCCGCATAGGAAGAGTCTGAAGGCCACACAGTGAGCACCCAGAAGCCTCATAGGAAGAGCCTGAAGGCCACACAGTGAGCACCCAGAAGCCTCATAGGAAGAGCCTAAAGGCCACACAGTGAGCACCCAGAAGCCGCATAGGAAGAGTCTGAAGGCCACACAGTGAGCACCCAGAAGCCTCATAGGAAGAGCCTGAAGGCCACACAGTGAGCACCCAGAAGCCTCATAGGAAGAGTATGAAGGCCACACAGTGAGCACCCAGAAGCCTCATAGGAAGAGTCTGAAGGCGACACTGGGAGAGCGTAACTACTTCACGGGAGTGGCCTAAAGCCACACACAAACAGCCTAAAAGCCGCACAGCAAAAGCATAAAAGGCACACAAAAACAGCCACACAGGAAAAGCCTAAGACTTCCACAGGAATCGGCTAAGAGTCACACAAGAACAGCCTAAGAACCACACAAGAACAGCCTAGGAGTTACACAGGAAAAACCTAACAGTCACACAGGAACAGGCGAAGAGTCACACAGGAATAGCCTAAGAGTCACACTGGAGCATCCTAAGAGTCACACCGGAACATCCTAAGAGTCACACTGGAGGAGCCTAAGATTCACACTGGAACAGCCTAAGAGTCACACTGGAACAGCCTAATAGTCACACTGGAACAGCCTAAGAGTCACACTGGAACATCTACATGGCTGAACCACGTGACCAAGAGCCGGTCAGAACGAGGCGTGATCTGGCACGGCTCCTCAGTGGCAGGACTGAATGCCAAACTTAAGTGAGTGTCAGGGAAGCCACAGTAAGCAGAAGCCGTCAGGGAAGCCACAGTAAGCAGAAACCCTCAGGGAAGCCACAGTAAGCAGAAGCCATCAGGGAAGCCACAGTAAGCAGAAGCCATCAGGGAAGCCACAGTAAGCAGAAGCCGTCAGGGAAGCCACAGTAAGCAGAAGCTGTCAGGGAAGCAACAGTAAGCAGAAGCCCCCAGGGAAGACACAGTAAGCAGAATCCATCAGGAAGCAACAATAAGCATAAACCGTCAGGGAAGCCACAGTAAGCAGAAGCCTTCAGGGAAGCCACAGTAAGCAGAAGCCGTCAGGGAATCCACAGTAAGCAGAAGCCACTCACGATGGAATCAAACGGAAATATTAATGGTGGGAAGCCATAAGCGGCCCGCAACGAGACGCTGCACAGTCCGCCCGACTCACTGAGTACATGGATGGGCACTCTGTTGTGTGTACACACATGTATATATATGTATATCTTCTGGCTACAGAAAGAGAGGGCGCCCCCGTCTCCGGTTCAAAGATACCATCAAGAGAAACCTGAAGCTGAGAGACATTAAGACCGACTCATGGATGGAACTCTCACAGCAGAGAGCTAAATGGAGAGCGGCAGTCAAGTAATGAAAGCAGTCTTTGTCGCATCGCAACCGACAGCATGATGATGATGATGATGTATACACATACACATACAGGTACAGATAGAGGGGTGGTGTGTCATGCCGAGACGTGGCACACCGCTCCTCTGTCTGTATAGTTATGTATATGTATACATATACATATACAGATAGAGGGGTGGTGTGTCATGCCGAGATGTGGCACACCGCCCCTCTATCTGTATATGTATGTATACATATATACATACATATACAGATAGAGGGGTGGTGTGTCATGCCGAGACGTGGCACACTGCCCTCTATCTGTATATGCATGTATACATATCATCATCATCATCATCATCATGCTGTCGGTCGCGATGCGACAAAGACTGTTTTCATTACTTGACTGCCGCTCTCTATTTAGCTCTCTGCTGTGAGAGTTGCGTCCATGAGTCGGTCTTAATGTCTCTCAGCTTCAGGTTTCTCTTGATGGTATCTTTGAACTGGAGACGCCCTCTCTTTCTGTAGCCAGAAGACAGTTGAGAATAGAGGATCTGCTTTGGTAGCCTGTCTGATGACATCCTCATGAGGTACCAGTCCACCGGAGATTCTTTTTGATCAGAAGATCTTCCATAGAGGGCAGCCCCATCCGTTCGAGTATTTCCTTATTCGTCACTTTGTCCTTCCAGGTTAGCCTCATGATTGAACCACACCACCTCCTCCCAGGCATTGGTGATTAGTTGGTGCAGTCTGTTGAGCAGATTGTCTCCTCCATGCTTCCATACCTCAGCAGGAATTCCATCACCCCCAGGTGCCTTGCCATCTTTCAGGCTGGCGATTGCTCTAGCCATCTCATCCATGGTTGGAATCTCATCGAGGCATGTTTTGGTAATGCGCTGCTTGATGTTGTTCAGAGCTTCGTGATCTATGTCGCCAGGGACGTTGAGTAGCTTCTGGAAGTGTTCGCTCCATCTTGCCACAACTCTCTTGCTGTCGGAAAAGGTCTCCGTTCCATCTGTTGATTTCAGGTGAACACCTCCCTTCTTCACGGGTCCCCACACTTCCTTCAGTCCGCTGTAGAAGCCCTTCATGTTGTTTCTGTCTGCAGCTCTCTGCAGCTCCTCTGCCTTCATTTCCCACCAGTCTGACTTCAATGCACGGGTGCATTTTTGTAGCAATCTGCAGGCATCTTTGTATGCTGCAGTGGTGGATCTAGTGTTCCTGGTCTGCAACACTCTCTGGTGGGCTTGGTCTCTTCTGCTCATAAGTGTATATACATATACACATACATATACAGATAGAGGGGCGGTGTGTCATGCCTTCACCAAACCTGCCCTAACGACCAATGAATGTATAATACCTTATTTAAGAAGCAACCTGGGTCATGTTTAACTAACATGTCCACACAGCAAACCTTCCAAATGACTAAGGCAAAGGAACGAAAAATGCTCCCTTTGTTTGGGAACCATCGCAGGCATCCATTACCTAAATGGAATGTTTGCTGACGTCAGACTGAGTTAAAAAGGAACGCTGGGAACGTCTTACTAAGTCCGCACCATCTTACGTTTGTGTACAGTGTCGGTGAATAATAATGACGCGCGGATCGGCATTCAAAGGAAGTGTTTAATCAATACAGCGCAGGCAGATAGTATAAATGTAATTTAAATGCGGAGTGGCAGGGGCCTATCAGAGGCCGGCAACTGTGAGTTACTGCAGTCTATAAACACAGCGTCTCCACAGACCGCAGTGAATGTTCGCGGATGGACCTGTGCAAAGTCGCCATTTGCGCGGTTTTACCGGAACTCACGAGAAGAAAGTAGGATGTGAACCTGACGTCAGCACTGACAAAGCATGCGCAGAACAAGACTAAGAATAGACACGACCAGATCACGCATGTCTCAACACAAACACCGCCTCGCCTCAAGCACCCTGCATATAGTGCTAAGAACAGACACAACCAGATTGCACATGTCTGAACACAAACACCACCTCGCCTCAAGCACCCTGCATATAGCACTAAGAATGGACACAACCAGAATTGTGCATGTCTCAACACAAACACCGCCTCACCCCTAGCAACCTGCATATAGCACTAAGAATGGACACAACCAGATCGCACATGTCTGAACACAAACACCGCCTCACCTCAAGCACCCTGCATATAGCACTAAGAATGGACACAACCAGATTGCACATGTCTCAACACAAACACCGCCTCGCCTCAAGCACCCTGCATATAGTGCTAAGAATGGACACAACCAGATCGCACATGTCTGAACACAAACACCACCTCGCCCCTAGCAACCTGCATATAGCACTAAGAATGGACACAACCACATCGCACATGTCTCAACACAAACACCGCCTCGCCTCAAGCACCCTGCATATAGCGCTAAGAACAGACACGACCAGATCGCACATGTCTGAACACAAACACCAACTCGCCCCTAGCAACCTGTCTATAGCACTAAGAACGGACACAACCAGACCAAGCAAGTCTCAACACAAACACCGCCTCACCTCAAGCACCCTGCATATAGCACTAAGAATGGACACAACCACATCGCACATGTCTCAACACAAACACCGCCTCGCCTCAAGCACCCTGCATATAGTGCTAAGAATGGACACAACCAGATCACACATGTCTGAACACAAACACCACCTCACCCCTAACAACCTGTGTATAGCGCTAAGAATGGACACGACCAGTCCGAGCAAGTCTCAACAAAAACACCACCTCGCTCCTAACAACCTGTGTACAGCACTAAGACCAGACACAACCACACCAAGCATTTCTCAGCACAAACACCACCTCACCCCAAGCACCGTGCATATAGCACTAAGAACAGACACAACCAGATCGCGCATGTCTCAATGCAAACACCACCTCACCTCAAGCACCCTGCATATAGCACGTTGAACGGACATGACCAGATCGCGCATGTCTGAACACAAACACTGCCTTGCCTCAAGCACCCTGTATATAGCACTAAGAATGGACACAACCAGATCGCACATGTCTGAACACAAACACCACCTCACCTCAAGCACCCTGCATATAGCACTAAGTACGGACATGACCAGACCGAGTGTCTCTCAGCACAAACACCACCTCACCCATAGCAACCTGTGTATATCACTAAGAACGGACACGACCAGACCGAGCAAGTCTCAACACAAACACCACCTCGCCCCAAGCACCCCGCACATTTAATTAAGAACAGACACGACCAGACTGAGCAGGTCTCAGCACAAACACCACCTCGCCCTAAGCACCCGACATATAACGCAAAGACCAGACATGACCAGACCGAGCAAGTCTCAGCACAAACAACACCTCGCCCCAAGCACCCTGCACATAGCATTAAGAACAGACACGACCAGACTGAGCATGTCTCAGTACAAACACCACCTCGCCCCAAGCACCCGACATATAACGCAAAGACCAGACACGACCAAACTGAGCATGTCTCAACACAAACAACACCTCGCCCCAAGCACGTTGCACATAGCATTAAGACCAGACACGACCAGACTGAGCATGTCTCAGCCCAAACACCACCTCGCCCCAAGCACCCCGCACATAGCGCTAAGATAAGCATCCTAACCTCTGAGTTGCTACTGGCGCCTTCTGTGCTCGCACACATTCCTCGTGTGTTCTAACAATGACACAAGTCACCGACATCACGTAACTCACCAAGTCCTTCACTCAAGGGGCAGTCACACTACAACGTATAGCCTTAGCGTATGCCAACGTATGTGATTTTCGACCAACACGTCGGCATACATCGTCATACATTACATATATATTGGGCGTACATCGGGTACATTCCAGGTACATTGTTATACATCGTCTTACATCGCTCTGCGTCGAGGCTCCGAAAATATGTTGTGCATGCTAAAAATGTCCAACGTGTGTTGACGTGTGGCTCATATGTTGAACGTATGCTGCGTGTACATTCAGGATACGTCGGTGTACATTGGGAGTATGTTAGGGATATATTGGAATACGTTGCTGCATGTTAGCCATATGTTCAGCCGGTGGAAATGTGCAGTCCGCGTACAGTCCATGTACTGTCAATGGATGCATTACATACTCCTAACGTACTTCGAACGTTTGCCTGCCGTATCTCCAACATATTTAACATATACACCATAATTCTAGCGATAGACTAACATATGTAACGTTGGTCAGCATACCATGAGCATATGCGAGCATTTTGCGAACGTTTTGCAAACTTTTGCGAGACACATGAAACTCTCATATGCTAGAAATAGGTCAGAGATATGTTCTGCATATGTTATGTATGTTGTGTGTACGTTGTGTGTACGTTGTGTGTACGCCCATTTTTATCCCCCACTGCTGAAAAGATGACAAATACTGACATACTGGCAAATTTGGAACGTTAAGCATGCACTACCTATAAAGTACTTTCTCATGGCATGCGTATCAAATAGCCTCTGATAACTAAGTCCAACTCCCGGCCTTCACGAGGCGAAACTGTTTCTCCTGACGGGAGAAGGGGCAAAGGCGGATCTCTGGCGCCTCAAAACCCAATGCTTCGGGCAGGTGGGGCTCGTCAGTCTTGGCTGACTGCTCATCTAGGAGAAGGTAAACTCTGATTTAAAACCCCCGCTGCCGTGCGGCTAGTCCCATTTATGGGAAGACCAGAAGTTGGTAGTGCACACCAGCGGCCATACCGACTCAATTGTCGGCCTAAACTAAGTGCGGTGCACATCAACTTTGTTGGTGTGGTCAGGGGATGTCACCCCTTCAAGTGCATGAAGACTGGAGCAGCAGATGAGTTAGAAGATCAATAGCTTTGAAGGTGTAACAGCAAGATGATGTGGCTCATCAGGGCACACTCTGACAAAGATGAGTAAGTGGCCAGTCACCTTGGAAAGGAAGGGGAACCTACCAAGTATTTACCCATAGTAAGCAATGGTAATAAATGGAGAATCAATAAAGCTTGAATACTATTCAACATGAAGATGAATGCCAGGAAGACCAAAACAATGGTTATAAGTAAAAAGACAGAAAAACCAAATGTCAATATAACCATAGATGGCACAAACATAGAACAAGTATCCGAATTCATATATCTCGGACAAAAGATTACAAATGATGGGAGATGTGAGGAAGAAATTAAAAGAAGGATAACAATAGCCCGAACAACATTCTCCAAAATGTATAGAGTGTTAACATCAAGTAAGATATTAATACAAACAAGGAAGCGTATTCTTCAGTGTTATGTGTGGTCTACTCTAATGTATGGGGCAGAGACATGGACAATCTCTAAGAAAATGTACAAACGTTTAGCAGCATTTGAGATGTGGACTTATCGAAGGATGATGAAAATATCATGGACAAAGAAGATCACCAACAAAGAAGTTCTCAGAAAAATTAAAAATAAGAAAAGCTTGTTTGCCACTATACAGACAAAGAAACTTATTTATTTTGGCCACATCATTCGTCAGAGTTCAATATACCGTACATTGTTGGAAGGGAAGGTGGATGGCAGCAGAGGGAGAGGGAGACCAAGAACATCATGGTTTACAAATATTTCACAGTGGACAGGCTTGAATTATTCACAGTCTATCAGAACAGCACAACATCGGGATAAGTGGAGAACCATTGCATCCAACCCTCGACTAGAGGACGGAACTATTGATTGATTGATTGAAGCACGCACTGACGGGATACGTCGTAGTGTGACAGGGCCTTAACCAACCACCTGAATACCAATACCATGTCCCTGACGGCGTACGTCGTAGTGTGACAGGGCCTTAACCAACCACCTGACTACCAATACCATGTCACTGACGCCGTACGTCGTAGTGTGACAGGGCCTTAACCAACCACCTGAATACCAATACCATGTCCCTGACGGCGGGGGTCCGCGGACAACTAACCCTGGCCGGGTTCACGGCGCCTACTTCCAGCGGTTACTCTGCACAAGTGCCGGGTGCCGGGTGCCGGGTGGCGGGTGCCGGGTGCCTGGTGCCGGGTGCCGGGTGCCGGGTGCCGGTGCTGGGTGCCGGGTGCTGGGTGCCGGGTGCCGGGTGCCGGGTGCCGGGTGCCGGGTGCCGGGTGCCGGGTGCCGGGTGCCGGGTGCCGGGTGCCTGGTTTCCCGGCCGTTGTCACCTCGTGTTATTGGGGCGGTGTGAACGATGGGCGGCACCTCCGGCACCGGGCCCTTGTCAGCGCCAACTGCCGGATCCACCACCCCGCCCCCCCCCCGCCCCGCACCGCGCCCACTCCGTCCCCACTCTACCCTACCCCGCCCCAACCCCGCCCCACCCCATCCCGCCCCGGCAATATACCGACAGTGCAGAGCGGTTCATCACCTGCGGCCATTAAGCCTCAACAAACAGCCTCATCTGCCAAGGGTAGTTTACCCGGCCCAATAAGGGAAGTAATCTAGCGTCACTTCCGACAGCACATCCAGCATGTATCACGATATATAGGCTTTGGTTGGAGTTTAATGTCTTTTGCATTACTAATACTATATCTGCTTATTGAACTATAAGTAAATCATAATAGACAATAGCCATCATCGGTCATTCAGGATATGTTAGTCCGATCTGGAACATATTCATGACAGTTCATCACCAGCATTCACATTACTTCAGTCATGTTTATAACCCTTGGCACATAGGCAGTGACATAGGCTGCCAGGTCTTACTTGACTGCAGAACTGGTGACTGGTTTGTGTAACTAGTTGTGTAATTACCTGTTGATGCTCAGTTACTTCAGCGATGATAACCATTCGAGAAGGACGTCAGCTCCATCTCATCAAAGCCATTCCTCTCCCTGCTGCCGAACATTCCTCCCGAAGCCTTCAGATCACAAGGACCCGCTCGGTTTTATGGCTCCAACCACATTTGACAGGTTTAAAAGTGTAGTATTTCATGGAGTTGGTCAGGGACGATTTAACACGACGACACTCAACTGAGATGCCCGAATGAAATGACCATCAGTCTCAGGAATCAAACAATAGTACAATTTGATGAATATACCTGATGTGAAAGCACTATGCAGAATCAAACAATAGTACAATTTGATTAATCCACCTGATGTGAAAGCACTATGCAGAATCAAACAATAGTACAATTTGATGAATACACCTGATGTGAAAGCACTATGCAGAATCAAACAATAGTACAATTTGATTAATCCACCTGATGTGAAAGCACTATGCAGAATCAAACAATAGTACAATTTGATTAATCCACCTGATGTGAAAGCACTATGCAGAATCAAACAATAGTACAATTTGATGAATACACCTGATGTGAAAGCACTATGCGGAATCAAACAATAGTACAATTTGATGAATACACCTGATGTGAAAGCACTATGCAGAATCAAACAATAGTACAATTTGATGAAAGCACTATGCAGAATCAAACAATAGTACAATTTGATGAATACACCTGATGTGAAAGCAATATGCGGAATCAAACAATAGTACAATTTGATGAATACACCTGATGTGAAAGCACTAGGCGGAATCAAACAATAGTACAATTTGATTAATACACCTGATGTGAAAGCACTATGCGGAATCAAACAATAGTTCAATTTGATGAATACACCTGATGTGAAGCACTATGCGGAGGGAGTTTTGTGGAAAGTTACATCAATATTAATATGAGTCTCCTGTATGTAATAAGGTTGTAGTTGGGTTATTTTCATTTACAGAATGTGATGCTTTTATCAGACAGTGCAGCTTTAATAAGAGCACCATTATCTAAGGTTGGTGTGTAGGTTCGCATCTACATAGGTGTTCTCGTTTACAGAATGTGATGCTTTTATCAGACAGTGCCGCTTTGGCCTCCTGCCTGACTCCCGGACGTGACCGGTGGCGCCACCAGGCGGCGCGCCCCGGCACTACGGGCGGGGTCAGGAACCCACACCCGGCATTGTCGACTGCTACAACATGCCTTACATATGGGGAGTGCGCAGAGAGTAGATGTGCACACTTACTTATAGAATCGAGGATGTAAGGCTCAAGAACCTAGTAGGTATAACCGAGACAGGTTCGACCCGCTGCACATAGATGGTGCCTCCATCCACAGCACCAAATCGCCGCTAGAGGGCGCCAACCGTCCGTGAGCTGCTCTGTGAACTCTCCACCAGGGATGAGCTCGTCACCACTATGCGCTATATGAAATATGGCTAGAAGTGAATCATTCAATGTGCCAGTCATTCACCTTATACTCAGTGTCGTACTCTATTTTCACTCTCACATATGTTTACTTGCGCAGGCAGCTCACTATAACCACCGCCCTGATATGACCTTACATGTTGCTAGGACGTCAAACAACAACAAACAAACAAAACACTATAACCATGAATATAAGTGTATCGTCTATATAGACCCCGCTAAGCAGACGAAGACGAATAGTTGTGTGAGATATATATACAAGTATATACTGTCTATATATATATCTGTTGGTCGCCTGGCTTTGTTTTTGGGGAGTTCTGACAACTGTCTGTCAGTTCCCACCTGATGCCCCTCTCAACAAACTCATAAGGAAGAAAGCGAAGACAAGTCATGCAAGATTGACACTGAAGAAGTTGTGCTTTATTGGCATCAACCCCTGCTCACCTACTACTACTACTGACCTATCAGTATCACCCTCACTCCTTACCTACTGTCCATGCAGATCCTCATTACTCTTCTTAGTGTGTAGAACTAGAAGAACCAGTGCCTACAGCCCATTGAACCGGAGTCCATGGTTGTGGCACACAGCTCAGTGCCATTGTAATAGCTGCTCCTAGTTTGTGTATAGAAAGTGGAGCCTCAGACAGAGTGTCTGGGTTCCTGGACAAGAGAACAGTGTCTCCTGCTAGAGTGCCTAGCCAAGAAGTGAATGCCTAGAGTGAGGTCTGTGTGTCAGGTATAAGTAATGTAGGTGTCTGGGCCTCCCACCGCCAGCCAATCAGACACCCTCTACAGCCCGGGGGCCGACACCATAATAGTGGGCAGCTGTCAGTCAACCCCAGCTGCAGGTGGTGTCCATAATATATGCAGGATGGCTGGATATGCTTGCCCATCGGCCTTGTGGTAACAGGTAGTTGCAGACAGTTACAATAAACATATATTAAAAATGTCCTTCCCCTCCACTTGCACTCTTACTGGTGCAGAGAAGGAACATTTCACTAAACATTAACTGTCTCTTACATATGAACATCACATCATAATCTCGGGCACTATGTGTTATCATATTTTCCACATAGTCTCTTATGTCCCACAGTGAGTGGGGCACCCATTGCTTCTCTGTTACATAACCTTGGTCCCCACTCCGTCGCCCGAGAATAGTAATGCTCTCTGCCAATATATAAATCTGAACCGAAAATCCGTATATTTTTACACCCGGATTAACCGGAACATACACATACACACATACACACATTGACCCACACACAGACACACACATAAACACACACGCCGTATGTAGTCAAGTACCCGGATTAACTGGAACATACACACATACACCCACACACACACTCACACATGCATCTAACCCGCAATAACACACTCACACACAACCTGCTAACACAGTCAGACACCCACCCACACACCCACACACACATACACACACCCACACACCCCCACATGCATCTAATCCGCAGTAGCACACCCACACACCCACACATACACCCACACCCACCCACTCGAACACACAACCTGCTAACACACAGTCCCACACTGATGGGAGGATGTTATTTCTATATAGAATGAATCATTCCTTTAAATTTGTTCTTTATATTAATTCAGGAGGCAGGGGGACTCACTTGTGGGCAGTTAGCCTTCATCCGTGCACGCTCATAGTAATGGAAGCCAAGATCCCCCCCCCCCCCCCCACACACACAGACACACGGCGAGGATATCGCATTCAGCGTTCACTGTTTGGTTATTCTAGTTCCGGTCTGATAGCAATGTGTCGTCATTGGACTACGTCACAAGCAGTCCGGGCGTTGGGAATATGTTGATATTTGGATATTAGGTTGAATATGTTGATATCAGGTGTGAGGTGCGAGGTGTCAGAGAAGGAGGGTGAGTCCGCTTGACGGGAGCGATTAGTCGACACAGCTTTGTTCAGCTTGTTTTACAGCCATGTATGTTCTGGTCTCATATTGCAAACATACTGTACTGTATTCGTTAAATCACAGTTCGACTAGGGCCTGCACACAACATTCACACAGGCTGTCATAACACAGAGTGGCAGTGTGTGTCGGAGGGGGGGGGCACGTTAACACAGGCTGACAACCGTCTGTTAATAAACACAGAGGCTGGGTTGCGACCCTGAGCAGTGTGTGTCGGGGTGCGGGGTGCAGCTTCCGGTCCAGGCATCTTGATCTGCGGCATTCTCCCCCGGACCGACTCACTCAGCGCACTACCTGGGCAGCCCGCTGGGGGGCGCGTCGGCCAGCCGCGCGTCACGTGGGTTACAGTCGCAGACGTCACCCGACGTCACCGGGCGACACCTGCTACCAGCCCGCCACTAACAGACCGCCGAGCAGACCCGCCAACACGCGCCCACAGACAGGGGCCAGTCACTTCGCGGCCAGCCACGGGTCACGTGGCCGGGCACGTCATGGAAGATGGCGGAACTAACTAGGTCATACAGTCCGAACATTTTTATTTTATTTTTTTCGTGAAGATGTATACTGCCAATCATGGATAAGTCTGAATAGGCTTGTTTTCACCATTAGACAGTTTGTCGATAGAAAGCCTGAGCCTACACTTTTACCGACCCAAGGGATTTTTAATGTCCCATACCACATAGACATGGTATGAGAGCAACCGCCCTTTGATGACGCTGTAAGTTATACAGAGCTGTGGAATCCAAATTGACAGAGGTGGGGGGGCATGGGGAATCGAACCACCGACCTTCAGATTAGGCATCCGACCTAGAAAAAAGTCAGACACTCTAACCACTCTGCCACAGAGAACACCACAGAGAACACATGTTTGTGAAATAAACACAGGGGTTACGAGACCCGACTCACGCCCGGCGGGGTCAGACGTCATGAGGCAGACCGGTAGTTGATGTGTGTTGTTTTACGTCCTAGAACCCCAGAGGTCATATCAGGACAGGCAGCCGGTAATTAGAGTCGACTTGGAAACGAGACGTTCCGATATTAAATCTGCTTTGCATAAAAACGGCAGTACGCGTTTTGGGCGAATAGGCGGGTATGGTCGTGTAGTGCGGCCGTCACAGAGGCGCCACCTGGCGGGTTATTGAGTAAGACAACTGTGTTGATGTTGGGAGGTAGGGGGCTGTGTTGATGTTGGGAGGTAAGCGAGGTAAGCGGGTGAGGGGGCGGTCTGAAAGGGTGTGCTGTCGGCTGAGGCGGGCGGAGGGTGTGAGGTGTGAGGTGTGAGGTGTCACAGAAGGAGGGTGAGTCCGCTGGACGGGAGCGATTAGTCGACACAGCTTTGTTCAGCTTGTTTTACAGCCATGTATGTTCTGGTGTCATATTGCAAACATACTGTACTGTATTCGTTAAATCACAGTTCGACTAGGGCCTGCACACAACATTCACACAGGCTGTCATAAACACAGAGGTGGGCAGTGTGTGTCGGGGGGTGACGTTAACACAGGCTGACAACCGTCTGTTATAAACACAGAGGTGGGTGCGACCCTGAGCAGTGTGTGTCGGGGTGCGGGGTGCAGCTTCCGGTCCAGGCATCTTGATCTGCGGCATTCTCCCCCGGACCGACTCACTCAGCGCACTACCTGGGCAGCCCGCTGGGGGGCGCGTCGGCCAGCCGCGCGTCACGTGGGTTACAGTCGCAGACGTCACCCGACGTCACCGGGAGACACCTGCTACCAGCCGCGACTAGCTGGGGCCCGCCACTAACAGACCGCCGAGCAGACCCGCCCACAGACAGGGGCCAGTCACTTCGCGGCCAGCCACGGGTCACGTGGCCGGGCACGTGATGGAAGATGGCGGAACTAACTAGGTCATACAGTCAGAACATTTTTATTTTATTTTTTTCTTGAAGATGTATACTGCCAATCATGGATAAGTCTGAATAGGCTTGTTTTCACCATTAGACAGTTTGTCGATAGAAAGCCCGAGCCTACACTTTTACCGACCCAAGGGATTTTTAACGTCCCATACCACATAGACATGATATGAGAGCAACCGGCCTTTGATGACGCTGTAAGTTATACACAGCGGTGGAAATCCAAATTGACAGAGGTGGGGGGGCATGGGGAATCGAACCACCGACCTTCAGATTAGGCATCCAACCTAGAAAAAAGTCAGACACTCTAACCACTCTGCCACGGAGAACACCACAGAGAACACATGCTTGTGAAATAAACACAGGGGTTACGAGACCCGACTCACGCCCGGCGGGGTCAGACGTCATGAGGCAGACCGGTAGTTGATGTGTGTTGTTTTACGTCCTAGCAACCCCAGAGGTCATATCAGGACAGGCAGGCCGGTAAATTAGAGTCGACTTGGAAACGAGACGTTCCGATATTAAATCTGCTTTGCATAAAAACGGCAGTACGCGTTTTGGGGCGAATAGGCGGGTATGGTCGTGTTAGTGCGGCCGTCACAGAGGCGCCACCTGGCGGGTTATTGAGTAAGGACACACACGTGTGTGAGTGGTTGTGACGTGCGGGTGACATGTGCGTCATGGAGTGACATGTAACTGTCGGAGACATGTGTGCGCTGCCTGAGACATGTGTGCTCTGTCTCAGACATGTGTGCACTGCCTGCGTCTGGTTGAGCGTCCAAATGAACGAGTGACCGCGCCACCTCGTGGCGGCGTCTGGGTGCCGGGTGACGTCACTACGCAGCTTTCTGCGCATGACGGCGGAACGCGTCCACCCGACACGCGGCGGGAGCCGTGTCGCAGTTTCAGCGCCCGGTCAGTTTCCACCGCCCATATAGACTCAAACTCAAGGCATTGTCAATGGTCGTGAGCAATCTTCATACAGAAAATACAGCAAAAGTGAAATATCTATAAAACTACACCACCTATTAACAAATCGCTTGGTACACATATAGAAAACATCTTTACCAAAAAGACTGTATTAAATTTATAAGGTTAGGGTTCTTGATTTGTATTAATTTTGAATAAAACTAAGGTTTTGCACTGCGCGTACCGTCAAACTCAAGGCATTGTCAATGGTCGCTAGCAATCTTCATACAGAAAATAGAGGAAAAGTGATATATCTCTAAAACCACACCACCTAGAAACAAATCGCTTTGTACACATGTAGAAAACATCTTTACCAAAAACATTATATTAAATTTATAAGGTTAGTGACGATGATATTAGATTTTGATGCATGCGCATGAAACTGACAGGCAGCTGAAACTGACCGGGCGCTGAAACTGCGACACCGGGCCCAGTCTGCTGCTCGAATCTGCACATCTTAAAGTTGCATAGTCCGATGGTTTTGAGTTTCTGTAATTTTTCTGGGATAAATATATTAGATCGATCGCTAGTATCTACTTTACATTAGTTTGAAGTTACTTTTATGTTAAATGGTAAACTTTTGTGATATTTGAGGTGTAAACATGGAAAATTAGATTTGGCAAGCTTGCCAAAAATCTGACACCTTAGACCTCTACAATGACATGTTCTATTAAATTGACTCAGTATTCCCTTCTATGCAGAAACAAATGTTCAATAAGTTGCATCAGTATCTAAGTTAGATATGCAAAAATCAAATTTAGATAATTGTTTGGTTTTGAAAATTTCATATTTCACTGGACTATGCAACTTTAAAACCAAACCACCTAGAATTGATTCTATATATCGACCTTAGATTCTGCTGCACTTATTAACCATTTGCTGCCACGTAGAATGGAATACTGAGTCAATGTAATAGAATGTTAATGCTGAAGCCTTTTGTGTTAACATTTTGATATGCTTGCCAAAATTAATTTATCATGTTTTCACTTATAATATCTCCAAAGTTAGCCATGTAAAATAAAAGGTACTTTAAACTGAAGTAAAGTAGATAATTAGGATAAATAAAATGATTTTATCTCAGAAAATGCCAAAACTGAAAAGCGTCGGACGATGCAATTTTAAGGTTGCATCGTTTGATAAATGATCAAATTTTCGAAAGCACAAACATTTATCTAGGTTACCGGTGCACTTATAAAAGTTGCATAGTCCGATGGTTTTGAGTTTGCATCATTTTTCTGAGATAAATATATTAAATTGATTGCCATAATCTGCCTTACATTAGTTTGAAGTAAATTTTATTTTAACTGGATAAGTTTGAGATATTTGAAGTGATGAAAGAGCAAGAGAACTTGGCCTTTCTCTCCCCATGGTTCCTCCCGCAGTTCTACGAATGCTGGGTGCGAGGCTGTAGGCAACAGGTGGCATTATTGAAGTGAGTGGTTTGACTCGGCCAAGGTTCAAACCTGGGGTTCAAATATTATAATCTGCAAAACGGGAAGCAGGCGCTCACGTTCTTCTGCCATCTCGTCTTGATATAGACTCATCGTCAATTAGGTAACATGTAGCACCTTGGGGTTATGTACATGTCATCATCATCATCATCATCATGCTATCAGTCGCGATGCGACAAAGACTGGTTTCATTACTTGACTGCCGCTCTCCATTTAGCTCTCTGCTGTGAGAGTCATGTCTCTGAGTCGGTCTTAATGTCTCTCAGATTCAGGTTTCTCTTGATGGTATCCTTGAACCGGAGACGAGGGCGCCCTCTCTTTCTGTAACCAGAAGACAGTTGAGAATAGAGGATCTGCTTTGGTAGCCTGTCTGATGACATCCTCATGATGTGTCCAGTCCACCGGAGATTCTTTTGATCAGAAGATCTTCCATAGAGGGCAGCCTCATCCATTCGAGTATTTCCTTATTTGTCACTTTGTCCTTCCAGGTTAGCCTCATGATTGAATGCAGATGTCACATCATGTATATCCAGCGAATATATCACAAATATACCCCGCCAGTTAAGCTAGAAAGTACCAAAACAGAGTGGGTCCAGATTCTGCCGATAGATGACACTAGCTTAACTGGTGGGGTGTATGTAAGACACAAGAACAGAGCGGTGGTGAAATTCCAGAAGGAAAAACTATATAGTTGTCTTCTTTGTATCTATATTACAAGGATAAGAACTTGATGCCTGTTGCGATATAAATATCTGAATAGAATCAGACATTTTATTATTTTTCCATGCATTTTTACGGAGAAATAGCATGTGAAATCACAGGTACTCAGGGAAAGTACCTGAATAGAGTGGTTCCAGATTCTGCCAACATATGTCACTAGCTTAACTGGCAGGGTCTATTTGGGTTGGCATTCTTTAGTTTCAACATTATTTGATCAACATTGCCACACATGACAATTAGAGATATTGCCTATATCAGTATATGGCTAACATCAGACATCAGCTCAGTACTACCCACAATATGTAATCATATGGTATATCATTAACTTTGCAGGGCTTTGAATTCCTGACCTTCCACAGAGGAAGCATGAGCTGCAGCGATTCGGCCACCTCATATGGTGTACCTTCAAATAACCAACATTATAATCACAGCCGTGTTATCTACGAATTAACAATGGATTAAGTACCCGGCACCACAACCCCGCCCAACCCTAGCCCCAGTGCTATATAGCGTACATACCACGTTATCACAGCGTGTTAACAATGGATTAAGTACCCGGCGCCACAACCCTGCACACCCTCAGCCCCAGTGCTATATATAGCATACATACCACATTAGTACAATCTGTTAACAATGGATTAAGTACCCGGCGCCACAACCCTGCCCACCCCTAGCCCCAGTGCTATATATAGCGTACATACCACGTTATTACAGCGTGTTAACAATGGATTAAGTACCCGGTGCCACAACCCCACCCACCCCTAGCCCCAGTGCTATACATAGCATATATACCTAATTATTACAGCGTGTTAACAATGGATTAAGTACCCGGTGCCACAACCCCACCCACCTCTAGCCCCAGTGCTACATATAGCGTATGTACCACGTTATTACAGCGTGTTAACAATGGATTAAGTACCCGGCGCCACAACCCCTCACATCCCTAGCCCCAGTGCTATATATAGCCTACATACCACGTTATTACAGTGTGTTAACAATGGATTAAGTACCCGGCGCCACAACCCCTCACATCCCTAGCCCCTTTGCTATATATAGCATACATACCACGTTATTACAGTGTGTTAACAATGGATTAAGTACCCGGTGCCACAACCCCGCCCACCCTCAGCCCCAGTGCTACATATAGCGTACATACCACGTTATTACAGCGTGTTAACAATGGATTAAGTACCCGGCGCCACAACCCCACCCACCCTTAGCCCCAGTGCTATATATAGCGTACATACCACGTTATTACAGCCTGTTTTCCGGGAATCGCGGCAGAGGGCGCTGCTGCGGTTCCGCCGTCACCATGGCGACGCGCCGTCCACGTGACCCGTGACAATAAGCTGGTGACACGTGGAATGAGTTGCACTGAGATTCACTCGAGGACCTTCACCTCTCGGGTCACACACAGGTCAATGAGTGGTACCTGTTCCGGCGGCGAGGCGCCTGCGCAGACAGACGAGGCGGCGGCGGGCGGAACTACCGGCAACAAGTCGGGTATGAGGTGACACCATGTTCACGTTCCGCAGTCGGACGAGCTGAGAGGGAAACCAGCAAAACCACCCCCGTGTCACCAACAAATCGCCTCCAAGCACGTCAAAAACAGCCGTGGTAATAGTTAGTAATGCGCGGAACAAGCGGACGGGAGGGATGCAGACGTCCCCAGATACATAGCGGGGTGACAGTGATTGGGGAATGCTGTCACTCCAGGTGTCAATCGGGGTGTGAGTACAGTGTGCATGCTGCTTGTCTGACACAGAGCGGGGTGACAGTGAGGGCATAATGCTGTCACTCCGAGTGCCAATCACGGTGTGAGTACAGTGAATGTTGCTTGTTGGACACAGAACGGGGTGACATTGAAGGTGGCATTCTGACACTCTGGGTGTCAATCAGGGTGTGAGCACAGTGCATACTGATTGTTGGTCACAGAATGGGGTGACAGTGAGGGTGGCATGCTGTCACTCCGAGTGCCAATCAGGATGTGAGTACAGTGAATGTTGCTTGTCTGACACAGAGCGGGGTGACAGTGAGGGTGGCATGCTGTCACTCTGGATGTCAATCAGGGTGTGAGTACAGCGCACACTACTTGTTGGACACAGAATGGGGTGACAGTGAGGGTGGCATGCTGTCACTCTGGGTGTCAATCAGGGTGTGAATACAGTGCACACTGCTTGTTGGACACAGAATGGGGTGACAGTGAGGGTGGCATGCTGTCACTCCGAGTGCCAATCAGGGTGTGAGTAGAGTGAATGTTGCTTGTGGACACAGAGCGTGGTGACAGTGAGTGTGGCATGCTGTCACTGCGGGTGTCAAACAGGGTATGAGTACAGTGTGCATGCTGCATGTTGGACACATAACGGGTGACAGTGAGGGTGGCATACTGTCACTCCGAGTGTCAATCAATCACAAGCCACCACACGCCACCATATTCCCAGACACCCTCACCTCACTGCACACCCTCACCTCACCGCACACCCTCACCCCAACACACCCTCACCTCACACCCTCACCTCACACGATCATCTCACCACATACCTTCACACTCTCACCTCACACCCTCACCGCACACCCTCACCTTCACCACACACCCACACACCCTCACCTCACACCCTCACCTCACACCCTCACCTCACCACATACCTTCACACTCTCACCTCACACCCTCACCGCACACCCTCACCTTCACCACACACCCACACACCCTCACCTCACACCCTCACCTCACACCATCACCTCACCACATACCTTCACACTCTCACCTCACACCCTCACCGCACACCCTCACCTTCAACACACACCCACACACCCACACACCCACACACCCTCACCTCACACCCTCACCTCACCACACATCCTCACACCCTCACCTCACCACACACCCTCACACCTCACCTCACACCCTCACCTCACCACACACCCTCACACCATCACCTCACCACATGCCTTCACACTCTCACCTCACCACACACCCTCACACCCTCACCCCACCCCACGGTGCCTCAGACGGGTCGGTGCCAGACAACGACAGATTGCCGGCCAGGCGGTGTTGGCGTAGCTTTCTAATAGTCATAACCCAGTTCTGGTAATACTGATTATGTGTCCCTAGTATGGCGCGTGTGCAGCAATATTGGGCGCGGTCTGTATGTCGATGTTTGCTTGCAGACAGTAAATCACTAGATGGTGGAGGGTTAGTTAGCAGCCGCCTCCGGCCCCACACCCCACCTGCACCCACACGCACCCCCAACCTGCACCCAGACACGCCAACACCCACACACAAACCACTCTCACGCCCACACACACAGGACGGTTATACCCCTGTCACACTACGCCGTAACGAGCCAACGTGAGCCTAACGTGGTCATTTTTCGTCATTACGTTGGGTTACATCATGATGACGTCAGAATGATGTTAGAATGACGTCGAGCTACGTCACATTACGTCGTGTTACGTCGAGTTACATCAAGGTTTTGGACATGTTCAACAATTTTGACGTAGCTCGAACATAAGGGTTTATGTTCGCCGTACGTTCTGTTCACGTTCGGTGAACGTCGGTGAACGTCAATGCTGCTCACTAGGTTCAACTACGTTCCACTATGTTGACCCACATTAAACCGAGTGCAAATGCCCACGTGGCATAATGGGAACGTCAGGAGAACGTCAGGAGAATGTCAGGAGAACGTCAGGAGAACGTCAGGAGAACGTCAGGAGAACGTCAGGAGAATGTGCATTCAATGTACGTTCAATGTCTCATGACGTAGGTAATGTCACGTAACGTTCTTCTGGCGATGGAATAACGTTCATAACGTTCCGTGAGCGTAATGACGTTGTCCTCTCTCATTGAATGACGGTATTACTACGCTTTACCGACGTTACGCTCTTGTCCACTACGCTGCATCCACGTTCAACTTGTGCCCAAATTTGCATACCACGCCCAGAAGTTCAACGTTCTTCACGTTCTCCCTACGCTGACGTCATTACGTCGTAGTGTGACAGGGCCATTAGGGGTGCTTTGTGCCTCGTATTTAAGTTATATTGATAACCAATTACCTGTAGCGTTGTGCATCGTTGTGTGCCGCTGTGTGCCGCTGTGTGGTGTTGTGTGCCGCTGTGTGCCGCTGTGTGGTGTTGCGTGTCGTTGTGTGCCGTTGTATGCCGCTGTGTGCCGCTGTGTGCCGCTGTGTGCCACTGTGTGCCGCTGTGTAGCGCTGTGAGGCATTGTGTGCCGCTGTGTGGCGCTGTGTGTTGCTGCGTACCGCTGTCTGGTGATGTGTGGTGTTGTGTACGGCTGTGTGCCGATGTGTGGTGCTGTGTACCGCTGTGTGCCGGTCTGTGGCACTGTGTGGTGCTGTGTGCCGCTGTGCGCCGCTGTTTGGTGCTGTGTGCTGATGTGTGCCGCTGTGTGGTGCTGTGTGCTGATGTGTGCCGCTGTGTGGTGCTGGGTGCTGTTGTGGTGTGCTATGTGCCGCTGTGTGCTGTTGTGTGCCGCTGTGTGCTGCTGTGTGCTGCTGGGTGCTGCTGTGGGCTGCTGTGTGCTGCTGTGTGCCGATGTGTGCTGCTGTATGTCGCTGGTGCCGCTGGTGCCGCTGTGTGCCGATGTGTACTGCAGTGGCCGCCAGATGCCGCTGACGGCGGTATGACGTGCATCCTGTGCTGCCGAGTATAAAGTCAGGTGAATTTCACTTCCGACAAAATTGAATGTGATGAGAATGCACTGACGTCACCTGGTGCTGCCGGAGACCAGCGCGTCGGTGTCGCCCCCACACACCCCGCCCCACACACACACCTAATGTAGTCCGCCTGATGTAGTCCGCTCCCACCCAGCCCACCTCCACCCACCCCGCCTCATGTAGTCTTGTGTAGTCTTGTGTAGCCCACCTCCACGCAGCCCGGCTCATGTAGTCTCGTGTAGTCTTGTGTAGCCCACCTCCACCCAGCCCGCCTCATGTAGTCCCGGGTAGTCTTGTGTAGCCCACCTCCACCCAGCCTGCCTCATGTAGTCCCGTGTAGTCTTGTGTAGCCCACCTCCACCCACCCCGCCTCATGTAGTCCCGTGTAGTCTTGTGTAGCCCACCTCCACCCAGCCTGCCTCATGTAGTCTTGTGTAGTCTTGTGTAGCCCACCTCCACCCAGCCCGCCTCATGTAGTCCGGTGTAGTCTTGTGTAGCCCACCTCCACCCAGCCCACCTCATGTAGTCCCGTGTAGTCTTGTGTAGCCCACCTCCACCCACCCTGCCTCATGTAGTCTTGTGTAGTCTTGTGTAGCCCACCTCCACCCAGCCCACCTCATGTAGTCCCATGTAGTCTTGTGTAGCCCACCTCCACCCAGCCTGCCTCATGTAGTCTTGTGTAGTCTTGTGTAGCCCACCTCCACCCAGCCCGCCTGATGAAGTCCCGTGTAGTCTTGTGTAGCCCACCTCCACCCACCCCGCCTCATGTAGTCCCGTGTAGTCTTGTGTAGCCCACCTCCACCCAGCTGCCTCATGTAGTCTTGTGTAGTCTTGTGTAGCCCACCTCGACCCAGCCTGCCTCATGTAGTCTTGTGTAGTCTTGTGTAGCCCACCTCCACCCAGCCCGCCTCATGTAGTCCCGTGTAGTCTTGTGTAGCCCACCTCCACCCACCCCGCCTCATGTAGTCCCGTGTAGTCTTGTGTAGCCACCTCCACCCACCCCGCCTCATGTAGTCCCGTGTAGTCTTGTGTAGCCCACCTCCACCCAGCCCGCCTCATGTAGTCCCGTGTAGTCTTGTGTAGCCCACCTCCACCCAGCCTGCCTCATGTAGTCCCGTGTAGTCTTGTGTAGCCCACCTCCACCCAGCCTGCCTCATGTAGTCTTGTGTAGTCTTGTGTAGCCCACCTCCACCCAGCCCGCCTCATGTAGTCCCGTGTAGTCTTGTGTAGCCCACCTCCACCCACCCCGCCTCATGTAGTCCCGTGTAGTCTTGTGTAGCCCACCTCCACCCACCCCGCCTCATGTAGTCCCGTGTAGTCTTGTGTAGCCCACCTCCACCCAGCCTGCCTCATGTAGTCTTGTGTAGTCTTGTGTAGCCCACCTCCACCCACCCCGCCTCATGTAGTCCCGTGTAGTCTTGTGTAGCCCACCTCCACCCAGCCTGCCTCATGTAGTCTTGTGTAGTCTTGTGTAGCCCACCTCCACCCAGCCCACCTCATGTAGTCCCGTGTAGTCTTGTGTAGCCCACCTCCACCCAGCCCGCCTCATGTAGTCCCTGGTAGTCTTGTGTAGCCCACCTCCACGCAGCCCGGCTCATGTAGTCTCGTGTAGTCTTGTGTAGCCCACCTCCACGCAGCCCACCTCATGTAGTCCCGTGTAGTCTTGTGTAGCCCACCTCCACGCAGCCTGCCTCATGTAGTCTCGTGTAATCTTGTGTAGCCCACCTCCACCCAGCCCACCTCATGTAATCCCGTGTAGTCTTGTGTAGCCCACCTCCACCCAGCCTGCCTCATGTAGTCCCGTGTAGTCTTGTGTAGCCCACCTCCACCCAGCCCACCTCATGTAGTCTCGTGTAGTCTTGTGTAGCCCACCTCCACCCAGCCTGCCTCATGTAGTCCCGTGTAGTCTTGTGTAGTCCACCTCCACCCAGCCCGCCTCATGTAGTCTCGTGTAGTCTTGTGTAGCCCACCTCCACCCAGCCCACCTCATGTAGTCCTGTGTAGTCTTGTGTAGCCCACCTCCACCCAGCCCACCTCATGTAGTCCCGTGTAGTCTTGTGTAGCCCACCTCCACCCACCCCGCCTCATGTAGTCTCATGTAGTCTTGTGTAGCCCACCTCCACCCAGCCCGCCTCATGTAGTCCCGTGTAGTCTTGTGTAGCCCACCTCCACCCAGCCCACCTCATGTAGTCCCGTGTAGTCTTGTGTAGCCCACCTCCACCCACCCCGCCTCATGTAGTCTCATGTAGTCTTGTGTAGCCCACCTCCACCCAGCCCGCCTCATGTAGTCCCGTGTAGTCTTGTGTAGCCCACCTCCACCCAGCCCACCTCATGTAGTCCCGTGTAGTCTTGTGTAGCCCACCTCCACCCACCCCGCCTCATGTAGTCTTGTGTAGTCTTGTGTAGTCCACCTCCACGCAGCCCGGCTCAGGTAGTCCCATGTACTCTTGTGTAGCCCACCTCCACCCAGCCTGCCTCATGTAGTATTGTGTAGTCTTGTGTAGCCCTCCTCCACCCAGCCCCCCTCATGTAGTCCAGTGTAGTCTTGTGTATCCCACCTCCACCCAGCCTGCCTCATGTAGTCTCGTGTAGTTTTGTGTAGCCGACCTCCACCCAGCCCCATGTAGCGAGAAGGGTCCCTGAGACGTCCTGGTTCACTCCACACCTTTGATTGTGAAACACCTGACTTTGACCGGTTTGGGGCACCAGGCAGTGAGTGACCTTAGGGCTCACCCTCCACCTTCTACTCTGATACATTTGACATTGACCCAAGTGGAGCACCAGCAGTGACCTTATTGTTCACTCTGCACCTTCTACTCTGGCAGATTTGACCTTGACCCATGTGGGGTACCTGGCAGTGACCTTGTGGCTCCTTCTGAACCTTCTACTGCGGTACCACAGGAGATCTTCACCATAGCGACTGTCTGTTGGTCATCTTTCATGGTACTCTATGTACTGAGTAGCACGATGCACTATTCATTTACACTTCTGGTGCTCTATGTATGACTCTGATGTTCTATGTATGACTAATGTTCTATGTATGACCGATGCTCTATGTATGACTATGATGCTCCATGTATGACGAATGCACTATGCGTGACTGATGCTCTATGTATGACTCTGATGCTCTATGTATGACTGATGCCTGCAAAGAATGCCCTGAACTGTGATCTTGAACCATGTCTGATCCCTCACTCTGATCTGAAACCACTGATAGCCACCCACAGAAAATCCAAATGGCAACATGAGTGGGATGAAAACATTAATAAACTTAAAGAAATTGAACCATCTGTGGGATCCCACCACAGACTCATGCGGGAGGTCGGCGGGACCAAGTGGTCCTTAGCCACTGCCGTATTGGCCACTTGTGGCTTACACATGCTTTTCTGCTCAAGGGGGAACCTCCCCCTGAATGTATTGGGTGTCAGTCCCCGCTGACAGTCAAACACATTTTACTAAGTTGTGTTGATTTTGTTGCCCTGCACCAACATTTCTACACTGCAGACAGTATGTGTGACCTTTTTACTAAGGTAAAACAGGAAAACAATTTAGCCTTTTTGAGCGCAGATGGACTGTACCACCTCACATAGTTTACTAAATAGATTCTATCAATTATTAATAAAACTTTTCTTTTTCTATGGGAATTTGTTTCCCTTGACCACAAATATATGATTGTGAGCTTTCTAATTTAATGAGTGTCTATTGGCACATAATTGATTGTCTGCTTTTACATGTAAAAGCGATGGTTTGAAAAAAAAAAAAACATTTCTCAGCGTGAATATGGCCCATGCTGCCAACATGGCGTAAAGCAACCCCCAATCAATCAATCTATGACTGATACTATATATATGACTCTGGTGCTGCCTGTATGACTCTTGTGCTCTATGTATGACTCTGTTGCTTTATGTATCAATGTGGTGTTCCATGTATGACTGTGGAGCTCCATGTATGACTATGTCTCTGCCTGCCTCGCGTCCCATTCTTGACGTCCGTGTTCATGCGTTGCTTCTTTGTTGCAGACGCCGTGCGTGCCGCTAGGGAGCACCACCAGGGGGTGAGTACTTCAGGTTAGTCTGTAGCATGTGGGTTACCCTTACAGCCTCTAGGGGGCGCCACTTGATGGTGAGTACTTCCGGCTAGTCTCTAGCATGTGGGTTACCATTACGGCCTCTAGGGGGCACCACTTGATGGTGAGTACTTCCGGCTAGTCTCTAGCATGTGGGTCACCATTACGGCCGGTAGTGTGGGTCACCATTACAGCCGGTAGTTAGTCTGTAGAATGTGGGGCACCATTACGGCCTCTAGGGGGCGCCACTTGAGGGGGAGTACTTCCGGCTAGTCTGTAGCATGTGGGGCACCAATACGGCCTCTAGGGGGCACCACCAGATGGTGAGTACTTCCGGCTAGTCTGTAGAATGTGGGGCACCATTACGGCCTCTAGGGGGCGCCACCAGAGGGCGAGTACTTCCAGTTAGTCTGTAGCATGTGGGTTACCATTACGGCCTCTAAGGGGTGCCACTTGAGGGTGAGTACTTCCGGCTAGTCTGTAGCATGTGGGTTACCATTACGGCCGGTAGGGGGCGCCACCAGAGGGTGAGTACTTCCAGTTAGTCTGTAGAATGTGGGGCACCATTACGGCCTCTAGGGGGCGCCACCAGAGGGTGAGTACTTCCAGTTAGTCTGTAGAATGTGGGGCACCATTATGACCGGTAGGGAGCGCCACCAGAGGGTTTGTACTTCCGGCTAGTCTGTAGCATATGGGGCACCATTACGGCCTCTAGGGGGCGCCACCAGAGGGTGAGTACTTCCGGTCAGTCTGTAGCATGTGGGGCACCATTACGGCCGGCTTGGAGCGCGTCCAGGGCCCACTTCACTAACGAGCTAGAGTCGCGTGCGCCGCGCCGCCATTTATGTTAGTGACACCCGGCCCTCCTGCCAGGGGCGGATTGACTCCTTAAGTGTGACGGGTGGACGCCGGACCTCCAGGTGACGGCTGCCGGCCGTGCCGACACCGGGAGGCCGGACACGTTGCAGGACGTCCCGCCAGGTGGCAGTACGGCCGGACACGGTTCGGCCCGTCCGGGGGTGGCTCGCCGGGCGGTCTGCGGGGCGGCCCGTCTGGGGGTGACTCGCCGGGCGGACTGCAGGGTGGCCTGTCTGGGGGTGGCTCGCCGGGCTATCTGTGGGGGGGAGGGGGGGGGGGGGCGTCCAGGGGCAGCTCGCCGGCCGGACACGGTGCGGCCCATCCGGGGGTGGCTCACCGTGCGGACTGTGGGGCGGTCTGTCCGGGGGGGCGGCTCGCCGGGCGGACTGCGGGGCGGCCCGTCCAGGGGCCACTCGCCAGGCTGTCTGCGGGGGCCCGTCCGGGGGCGGCTCACCGGGCTGTCTGCGGGGGGGGGGGGGGGGGGGGGGCCGTCCGGGGGCGGCTCGCCGGGCTGTCTGCGCCGCCGTCCGTGTCCGGAGACCGTGGCTGATGGGGATGTTCCGGGGTGGAGGTGATCCCGGGCCGGCCTTGGGGAGCGGCGCCCGGCCTCCTTAATCACATGTGATGTGTTATTTAGGTAATTACGTCGGTGTATGTGAACAGAAATGTAAACTCTCAGTAACTCATTCAATAATGAATCGCCAGGTTGTGGCTCCTGACAAGTTGCTCTTTCAGCCGGGAAGGGTTAACTGAGTGCAGCACGTCAAGCGCCCGCCCGGGGGACGAGGATGCTGTATATATATATATATATATATATATATATATGTATATATATATGTACAAGATCAATATACTCAGTGTGCATATATAGTAAGGGTGGGTTTTGCACCCGTTTGACAGGTTGGAAAGCTTACCTCGATTTAGCTATGGTAGTCCTTTGACCACCAAGTTAATTACCAAGGTTGAATTTTATATAAGATTAATGTGCAGTTTGACCGCTGTGGCGATGTATGTTTTTGTAGCAGTAAAACCTATATATATCTTGTGACCGACTTTAGGAGGCCCATTTAGGGAGGTGGTCGGTTTAGGGAGTTAGAATAAGGTTACAATGGTATTGTTGGGATCCAAGTAAAGTGATCGCTATAGGGGAGTGGTCGATCTGGGGAGGTGGTCAGTTAGGGTGGTTTTACTGTAAATGTATATATTTTTGTCTATTCACATATATATATATGTATATATCTACATGTATGTACATATATATGCATACATATGTACGTATATGTACATATGTGCATATATGTAAATATATGTACATATGTGAAATATAAATTATTATATACATATAAAGAGGCGGGGTTTTATCTAACTTATTTATTATTTATTTATTTATTATTGTTCTTCTCGTATATAAATTTGCTTCGAGGCTGCTGTTGCCCCGATGCTACTCCACCACTGCTGCTCGCAAGTCACTTGCGCTGCGCCTTGCTCTTTTTAAATTATCTTTCGGGCTTCAATTTTTATTTAAAGCAGAATGGTGCCCCGGAAATCGTATACCCTGACTACTATGTCACCGCAACCTTAAAGGGTATAAGGCGCTCAAAGGGTGATACCCCGAGGATGGCCCCTTCTCTCCTTCCAAATATGTTGCTTAAGATTTTTGAGGGTTTGACCCTAAACTCTGGACACACATCTTGGCGGGCAGCCGTGTTGCTGTCATTTCGTGCATTGCTTAGGAAAAGCCAGGTCAGTGCCTCAGATTTTACCTTGACCCGATCAGATTTTACCTTATTTGATTGGGGCATGGTAGTACAGGTTAAAAAATGCAAAACCATCCAATTTAATGAGAGGATTCTCGAGATACCTGTCGCTAAGTGTTGCAACCTCGCTCTTTGTGCAGTCTTTTGGACACATAATCATTTTGATGAGATACCTGCTGGGCCGGGCGATATGGCCTTTAGGCTGCCAGCTGATGTCGGTTCCACTCCTATGTCGTATTCGTCTTACCAGTCTATGCTAAAACTATTTACTAATATTGCTGGCCTAGGTGAGTTTGATTTTACCTCCCACTCCCTCCGCCGGGGTGGTACAACCTTTTTGGCTATTTGTGGTGCGACAATTGAAGAGATTAAGGTGAGGGGTGACTGGGCCAGTGAAACGGTCTACGCCTACCTGAAAACGCCATTGCAGGTTTGTATAATGAATGACCTGAGGGTTTCCTCTTCCCTGGCCTAGCTTGAGTTAAGCGAGTAGTGGTTGGGTGGGGGGGGGGGCTCTCTTTGAGGGCCCCCTTTGGCTATTTCGTTTGCCCGGCCATGGGCTTTTCTTGCAAAATAAAACTGGAAGGTTCCAACCCACTCCTCGTTTGCTCTCCTTTCCTTTTCCTCCACCATAGCAAGTTTTATACATATGTATCCATAAACATATAAACAAATACACATGCATACAATTCCGAGTGAGTATCACGCCAGGCGCAGGGGTGTTAGAGCAGTGCATGCAGGGACCTCCACACTACCATATATATGAATATATATATATATATATATATATATATATGTATATACACGTATATATATAGGTATACATGATTTCTATATATATAATGCATATATGGGTGTATATGTTTATGCATATATGTATGTAGGTCTATATATGGATATACATATATGCGTATACGTGCATATATACTGGTCTATATATATATACACGACCCAGTGCTGAGAGTCTCGGCCTCCCGGCACCGGGACTCTCGTCCTCCCGACGATGGGACTCTCGGTACCCCGGCACCTGGCCCACCCTGCCACCAGGCCTCCCGGCGCCAGGCCTCCCGCCACCAGGCCTCCCGCTGCCAGGCCTCCCGCTGCCAGGCCTCCCGCCGCCAGGCCTCTCGCCGCCAGGCCTCCCGGCGCCAGGTCTCCCGGCACCGGTCTTACCTTAAATAATATGAATAGAAATAAAAAGTGATAACCAACAATATAATAAAATCAAATACAATAATAATTTAAGGTAAGTTTTTCTTAAGGTTGTACCAGCAAGACAAGCCACATTTGTGGTGATTATGCATCAGATGCATAATCACAGTGAATTATTTATTATGCATATATATATTGGTATGCAAAACATATATTTAAATGATGTACAACAGTCCCCACACACCTCCCTTCGTGCAAGTGGGCCACAGACCAGCATATGCCCCCATGGTTGGCTGGAGGTTCCTCTATTGTTTGGGATTCATGGCTATACCAACACAGTACTATCATGGGCAGTTCTGGCCTGTAGCCATGTTTTGTACCTAATGAATTATTTCCTAATATTCAATGTTAATTTACTCAATCAGGTCCCAAGTAAATGTCCTCGGAATATTCAGGAAATTAGAGATAATCTTTTGCTTTCTAGTGATTTATTCCAATATGAAAACATCCCAAAACTCAGTGTGCCAAAACCATATTTGTGAACCTGCTCATTAATCCTATATGAAATGCGATCCTATATAAATCACACCAGTCGATGACTTAGTTCCGGCTCCTCCAGCCGATAACTGAGGAAGGAATAGAGGCTGAGGAGCAGATGGAAGCTCCTGGCCTTATTATACGCATATAATGGTTATACAGCATATATACCGCATCTCCTCAGCTCTAGTCAGGCATTATCAGGTCAGAGGTCAAACGTGGGATGGGGCAGCTCTATGGTGGTTCGTAACCTTACGACGGTTAACGGCTGCAGAACTACAGCAATATAGAAAGGCACTGATAAATTGGTCCGATCTTCGGATTGAAAATTAAATTTCAGGTGGGACGGTTATAGAAGTGGGGATCTCTTTACAACACGGACAGAGTAAGAGGTAGGCATTGAGTTGCCGGCCGGCTCCCCCTCCTAGAACTCTTTTCAGGCATAATCAAGGAGGAGCGCGTTATGGCGGAGAAGTGATAGAAGTGGTGTGGACGAAGTGGGGTCTGGACAGCAAGTGATGGCGAGTAGTGCCGGAATGTTTGTTCATTCATAACCCACATCCGATATTAGTTACTTAAGGGGCTGTCACACTAGGGTTTTTTGCGGGAGCGTATGGCGGCGTAAGCGCGTTACGTCATATACGTCGGCATACGCCGTATACGCTACTCATACGCTACGCATACACTACTCATACGCTACTCATACGCCGCCAGATGCCGCCAGATGCCGGCGTATGTGAAGCGTATGAGGCATATGCCGCCATACGCTTTCATAAATCCGTCCGTCCAAATTTTTTTGTGCATGCTCAAAAAAACCCGACCTATGAGGGCATATGGCCCATACTGTCAAAACATGTCACAGCACGCTCCCATATGCTCCCATACGCTCCTCATACGCTCCTCGTACGCTCCTCGTACGCTCCTCGTAGGTTCCACATACGCTCAAAACCACCCGAAAGGTCACCAAATGTCATCATAGGCCGGCACGCGCAGGACCTACGTAGGTTTTCAATACGCTCCCGCCATACGCCGTAATGTGACAGGGCCTTTAGACATTCATTCATAAAGTCATCCCACAGTGCGCACAGCTGACTCTTATCTCCTCACGGGTGTGTGTGTGGGGGGGAGGGGGCTGCAGGCGTCGGACATAACACCTCCGGCTCCGTGTTATGCCAAGTACACACCTACCATTTACGATTCACGCACTAAAACTCACGACTCGACCCGACCCGCTTAAAACTGAAAACGGGCCAATTCATTTTTCGAATCGCGAATCGCAATCATAATCGGCCCGTTTTAGCCCTAAAACTGAGTTTTTAGTCGGGAATCGCAATCGCTAGGTGTGCACGGGGAGCGCACACCTAGCGATTTTTGTGTGCGAAACGGGAAGTTTTAGATTGTATATGGTAGGTGGGTGTGCAGAAATGGTAGGTGTCTACCTGGCATTAGGGGGTTCGGTGTCAGGCCCGCACTGGGAGGAAATGAGGCAGCTATTAGAGTAAATACGGCGCAGCCGAGAGCCTGATGTCACTCGTCAAACTCAGTCAGGGAGTCCTTGGTAGTTGTGCTATACTATATGATATCGCATGCTAAACTATACAAAGCATATTCCATAAATTAACGTTCTTTATATCACTGTATCTTCAATCCACTGAACCCAAGCCAAACAACCTCGTTATGGCCGACCACGTAGGTCTAGGAGTCTAAGCGTAAAATAGGAGTTTACATGGGGCTCGTCTAGGTGAAAACAGTTAGCAACTCCCACATAGCCACAACACTAACACAACACTGATTAACAGCAACACCCTCACAGCAATATCAACATCCACACAACACTAATTAACAGTAACACCCTCACAGCAACAGCAATACCCACACAACAATAACACTCACATTACAGCAACACCCACATATCAGCAACACTCACACAACACTACGTAACAGCTCACCCACATTACAGCAACATCCACATAACCACAACACTCACACAACATTGATTAACAGCAACACCCTCAGTACAGCAACACTCACACAACAGTGATTAACAGCAACACTGACATTACCACAACACTCATATAGCCACACCACCCACACAACACTAATTAACAGCAACACCCTCACAGCAACACCCACACAACAGCAACACTCACATTACAGCAACACCCACACAACACTAATTAACATCAACACCCTCACAACAACACTCACATTACAGCAACACTGACTTTGCAGCAACAACTTATAGCTGCAACCCCCACCAACTGCAACATATGCATAGCAACAACACCCACACAACAGCAACACCCACACAACAGCAACCCCCCCATACACCACTAATTAGCAGCACCACCCTCACCTCCATTGCAACACCAACACAGCTGCAACACCCACATTACAGCAAGACCCACAGACCAGCAAGACCCACAGACCAGCAAGACCCACATATCAGCAACACCCACATTACAGCAACACCCACACAATACTGTTTAACAGCAACACCCTCACAGCAATAGCAGCACCCACACAACAGCAACTCCCACATTACAGCAACACGCTCACACCTGCAACACCCACACACCAGCAACACTGACACAACAGCAACACCCACACAACAGCAACACCCACACAACAGCAACACCCACACAACAGCAATACCCACATAGCAGCAACACCCACACAACAACAACACCCACACAATAGCAACACCCAGACAACAGCAACACCCACACAACAACAACACCCACACACCAGCAACACCCACACAACAGCAACACCCACACAGCAGCAATACCCACATAGCACCAACACCCACACAACAGCAACACCTACACAACAGCAACACCCACACAACAGCAACACCCACACACCAGCAACACCCACACAACAGCAATACCCACATAGCAGCAACACCCACAGTGTGCTCCGTATGGGGTGCTGAGCCGCTGCATGCTCGGCCGTCATGAACACCAGATAATACCATAAACTCTCCCCATTCAGTCCAACATGGTGCCTCCCTTAAACAAACCCTTAAACAAACTCATAAGGAAGAAAGGGAAGACAAGTCACAAAGATTGACAGTGAAGATGTTGTGCTTTATTGGCATCAACTCCTGTTCCCCTACTAGTGACCTATCACCCTCACCCCTTACCTTCTGTCCACACATAATCTCATTGCCTCTTTAGCCTGTCTATGAATCAGTGCCTACAGCCCATTGAACTGGAGTCCCTTTGTTGTTGCACTCCACTCAATTTAGATATGTGAATTTTGGTAGCATCAGACAGAGTGTCTGGGGTCCTGCTCTAGAGTAGGTGTGTCTCACTCAAGAGCCAGGCGTGTATAACATATATTCCACATAGCTTATATCATGTCATAGTGTGAGTGCGGCGCCATTGCTCTTAGATTACATAACCTTGTCCCCACTCCGTCGCCCAAGAATAATAATGCTCTCAGCCAATATATAAATCCGAACCGAAAATCGGTATATTTTTACACGGCTGTGACTGTCACTGATGGCGTTAGTTCGAGATGAAACCCATCGTCAGGCAAACGGGGCGGATCGAGGCGGCCTCGGGGGCCCGGGCCTCCCGCATCTAATTACACCTGATGTCTTATTTAGACAATCATGTCCTCGTAAATAATCACAAATGTAAACTGGCATTAAGTCTCTCAATAATGCACGTTTCGGGCTGTGGCCATTAACGGGTTAACCGGGTGCAACATGGCATATCTACATTCATCAAGACCACATTGCCAGGTCTTTGGCAAGATAGCTAGATTTCTCAGCCATCTACTCAGTACGTCAATACGTCTAAAATCTAGTAAGGTGTAGGAGTCGTAAGTCATAGAGCTTAACAACTGTGTCCTGAATGTGTGTCAAACTAAATGACAACTGAAGCTCATTTTAAGAATTTAATATTTCCACCATGTTGTGCTTAGCGATGGACGCTGGACACTGCGGCACAAGAGCGGTACTTTAGTGGTAGCGGAAGGTGCCGCAACGGCATCAGACAAGTACCGGGAAAGTACTAGAGAAGTATCCAAGAGTACCAGAACACGACGTGAGAGGGAACCGAAGGTACCAGATATATACCAGAGACGTACTACAGTGGCACCGGACAAGTACCGTAGACCTATCAGAGAGGAAGCATAAACTTACGAGAGATGTATGAGAAATGTACTGTGTCGACACACCGAGCAACTTCCAGAATATCTAAAAGCAGAAGTCTCAAGTTCGCTACACACTGCCCACTGTAAGAGGTAAAGGTGTGTCACCATGTAACTGTTTGTGACTCAAGTAGGCCACATACTGACCGATGTAAGAGGTAAAGGTGTGTCACCATGTAACTGTGTATGACTCAAGTAGGACACACACTGACCACTGTAAGAGGTAAAGGTGTGTCACCATGTAACTGTGTATGACTCACGTAGGACACACACTGACCACTGTAAGAGGTAAAGGTGTGTCACCATGTAACTGTGTATGACTCAAGTAGACCACAATCTGACTGCTGTAAGAGGTAAAGGTGTGTCACCATGTAACTGTGTATGACTCAAGTAGGACACACACTGACCACTGTAAGAGGTAAAGGTGTGTCACCATGTAACTGTGTATGACTCAAGTAGGACACACACTGACCACTGTAAGAGGTAAAGGTGTGTCACCATGTAACTGTGTATGACTCAAGTAGGACACACACTGACCACTGTAAGAGGTAAAGGTGTGTCACCATGTAACTGTGTATGACTCAAGTAGGACGCACACTGACCACTGTAAGAGGTAAAGGTGTGTGTGCACATGTACCTGTTTATGACTCAAGTAGGACACACACTGACCACTGTAAGAGGTAAAGGTGTGTGACCATGTAACTGTTTATGACCCAAGTAGGACACACACTGACCACTGTAAGACGTAAAGGTGTGTGCACATGTACCTGTTTATGACTCAAGTAGGACACACACTGATGTAAGAGGTAAAGGTGTGTGCCCATGAAACTGTTTATGACCCAAGTAGGACACACACTGACCACTGTAAGAGGTAAAGGTGTGTGCACATGTACCTGTTTATCACTCAAGTAGGACACACACTGACCGATGTAAGAGGTACAGGCGTGTCCACATGTAACTGTTTATGACTCAAGTAGGACACACACTGACCACTGTAAGAGGTAAAGGTGTGAGAGCATGTAACTGTTTATGAGCAAGTATACTAAATGTGTGCAACAGTCATTTAAGAATTACCAATGTCGATAAATCGAGCTTGATGTGGTGTAGTGAAATATTCAATTCTTCATTGCCAGGCTAGCTGAGCTATCTAAGGAGCAACGGGAGTTCCAGGCTTTATATTACGCACCTAATTCGCTACTGGCTAGGAATACCGAAGTCAAGAAATATTTACAGTTTATAGAAACACACTGTCCACTCCCATGTTCTGATGAGCAAGTCGCGCTATACGCTACCTGGTTAATAAGGAGCTTAAAATACATATCGATTATGAATTCTTTAAGCGGCTTAAATTTTTTTTGAAAGAAAAATGGTTCAACCCCTATTAATTACTCGTCATTTATAATTGACTCAACACTAAAAGGCATATGCAGGAAACTAGGTGACTCGCCTAGGCAAGCTGCCCCGTTGTTACCGGCCATGCTAAGAGCCATTTTTGCTAACCTGGCCATGAGTCCAGGGCATATCACCTGGCGTGCCGCTGTGTTATGCAGCTTTATGGCGCTGCTTAGGAAATGTCAGATAACTGAGGGGGACTCGGTACTCCGGTGCCGAGACTTCCAATTTTTTACATGCTAATAAACATTAGGGGCATGCTAATAAACATTAGGAAATCTAAGACAATCCAGGACAGTGAGAGGGTATTGCAAGTCCCAGTGACAAAGTGTCCTGACATGCTCTTATGTGCTGTTCATTGGACTTCGCTCCACTTTCGTGATGTTAGAGCTATGCCCGACAGCCCAGCATTTTTGGTACCGGCTGGCCCCTATTCATTTTCACGTTTGGAATATCAAACCGATCAGAAGATGTTAAAGTACTTTGGCCTTAAGGCGGGCTTAGACCCAGATAAGCTATCATCACACTCCCTCCGGAGGGGGGGGATGCACATATTTGGCTATGTGTGGAGTCAGCCTGGAGGAAATTAAAACTAGGGGTGATTGGGCTAGTGATGCCATATTTACATACCTAAAGACCCCCCTTACAATTTGTATTATAAATGACTTACACGTAGCTGCAAGGCTGTTGGGTGACTGATTCCATCAATTTAATGAGCTATCTTTATCTTTTCATGTTAGAAAACAAAAAAAGAGAGAAAGAAAGAAAGAAAAAGGTATCAATTTACTATTTGTTCAAAGAAACTCGATTGGTCTGGAAGGTTCACTTCGCTCCTTTTGGCGTTTTCTTACCAGAGAGTTACATAAAAGACCTCAGACCAATTCGTATTGTGTTGTCTCTTCGTAGCAGTGCTTATAAATTATATAATAGTATTATATATATATAAGTATCGGAGAATAAGTCATTTCAAGGTTGTATGAGTTTGGACCATAGAAGCGAGCATGCGCCTGGTTTCGCCCACAAGCGCCAGTGGTGCCGCCGCCACCAATATATACTCAATGTCTGCGCCAGTTTTCACCACTCCTTCACTGATTGAACAATTTTGTATTTGATTAAGGCAAGGCGTTTTCTTGCCAGAGAGTTACATAAAAGACCTCAGACCAATTCGTATTGTGTTGTATCTTCGTAGCAATGCTAATATACCAATATATCCACAAATAACACAAATAAAGATGGCAGTGTTTGCTGAAGCTCTACAGCCCTGCATTCTACTGAGCTGTCACTGCCCCACGTCTTACCGCACACTTACTACCACTGAGTACCCAATGCATTGCTTTATTTTGCCGTCAAACATGGTAGAGCGCATTTGTCGCTTCCAAGGGCTGATCCTTCTGCACATGAATCTCCGTTCAGAAATAAAGATTAACCTTCTAAGAAATAATTTTATTAAAATTTACTACCTTCCCGCGAGCCGGAGTCGACCCAGGGCCCTAAGGATGTCAGTGTCCTGCATCTAACTCTACAGTCCTCTGCTCTATCAACTGAGCTGTCACGGCTCTCATAATATACAATGGATGTATTCAACTGGAATCTTTCCATCCTAAAATTTAGGCTCCACCCACCTGCGCAGTGAACTTGGTTTCGAATGCAAAGAGGACCAGTCAAATGGCTTCAGTGGTTTCAGCCAATCAGAACTGTTCTTTTCCATTGCAAATGGCGGCCCGCTATGGGTGCTCCCTATGGGTGCCACCATTTGCAATTGAAAAGAACAGCTCTGATTTGCTGAAGCTACTGAATCTTTCAACCTTTCCATATCAGCCATGTTGAAATCCACCACGTGGTTGGAGCCACAAGACACATTTGCATCATATGTATAGAAACCCACTTCCGGGCCCAGGCAAATAGGAATTTGTAAAGAAATATTTGGTATGGGTGCCGCCATTTGCAATAGAAAAGAACAGCTCTGATTGGCTGAAGATATTGAATCTTTCAACCTTTCCATATCAGCCATGTTGAAATCCACCACGTGGTTGGAGCCACAAGACACATTTGCATCACATGTATAGAAACCCACTTCCGGGCCCAGGCAAATAGGAATTTGTAAAGAAATATTTTGATACGTACATTTACTAACCAACGCAATGTCACGGAAGTCCGATCGTACATTAATATTCATATTCTAGTTAAAAGTCATGCACATACCGCGAGCTGGAGTAGAACCAGCAACCTAAGGAGGGCAGTGTTGTGTATCTCTTCAGTCCTCCGCTCTACTAACTGAGCTATCACGGGTTGATCTGGTAAAACAATTTCGCTTATCAACACAATAGCATTAATGGTTTTTCTTATAATTAATTAAAAAGTTCTGGGAAGTTCCCGCGAGCCGGAGTCAAACCAGCGACCTAAGGATGACATTGTACCTGTACAGTCCTCTGCTCTACCAACTGTGCTATCGAGGCACAGATAACAGAGCTTTACTACCAACGCAATGTCATTGAAGTCCGATCGTACATTAATGTTTATGTGAGGTAGAAAATACTTACTCAAATATTATTCATGTCTGTAATTCTCCTGTCTTATTATTGTTCTACTATTCTACTATTGCTCCTGTATGCTCCTTTTGACATGGCCCTGTCACACTATGGCGTATTGCACATTGTCAGAGCCTTGGCGTGAGATGCTGTACGACAGCGTTTATCCGTGTGCTCTTAATGAACACTACTTATGCCAAACGTACCCATAACGTATCTCAGCGTACACCCATATGTTGGCGCCCACTCACATACATCAGCATAAACTGAGGCTATACGTCGTACGTCGGCATATGCTGAGGCTACATGTTGTACATCGGCATATGCTAAGGCTACATGTCGTATGTTGGCACACGCTGAGGCTGTACGCCGTAGTGTGACAGGGTCTTTATTAGAGGCTGGGGTGCATCGGCCTACACTGAGGCTACACGTCGTAGTGTGACAGGGCCTTTATTGGATGCTGGGGTACGTCAGCATACACTGAGGCTATACAGCATAGTGTGACAGGACCTTTAGTGGAGGCTGGGGTATGTCAGCATACACTGAGGCTATACAGCATAGTGTGACAGGACCTTTAGTGGAGGCTGGGGTACGTCAGCATACACTGAGGCTATACAGCATAGTGTCAGAGGGCCTTTATTGGAGGCCGGGGTACCTTGGCATACACTGAGGCTACACATCGTACGTTGGCATACACTGAGGCCACACGTCATACGTTGGCATACACTGAGGCTACACGTCATAGTGTGACAGGGCCTTTATTAGATGCTGGGGTACGTCAGTATACACTGAGGCTATACAGCATAGTGTGACAGGGCCTTTATTGGAGGCTGGGGTACGTCGGCATACACTGAGGATACACGTCGTAGTGTGACAGGGCCTTTATTGGAGGCTGGGGTACGCCGGCATACACTGAGGCTACACCTCGTAGTGTGACAGGACCTTTAGTGGATGCTGAGGTACGTCAGCATACACTGATGCTACATGCCGTAGTGTGACATGGCCTTTAATGGAGGTTGGGGTATGTTGGCATACACTGAGGTTACACGTCGTACGTCGGCATACACTGAGGCTACACGTCGTGGTGTGACAGGACCTTTATTGGAGGCTGGGGTACATTGGCATACACTGAGGCTACACGTCATAGTGTGACAGGGCCTTTAGTGGAGGTTGGGGTACGTTGGCACACACTGAGGTTACACGTCGTACGTCGGCATACACTGAGGCTACATGTGGTAGTGTGACAGGGCCTTTATTGGAGGCTGGGGTACGTCGGCATACACTGAGGTTACACGTCGTAGTGTGACAGGACATTTAGTGGAGGCTGAGGTACATCATCATACACTGAGGCTATACAGCATAGTGTGACAGGGCCTTTATTGGAGGTTGGGGTGCGTCGGCATACACTGAGGCTACACGTCGTAGTGTGACAGGACCTTTAGTGGAGGGGGCTATTCGAGACTGGGCTATCGTACGTCGGCATACACTGAGGTTACATGTCGTAGTGTGACAGGACCTTTAGTGGAGGCTGGGGTACGTTGGCATACACTGAGGCTACACGTCGTAGTGTGACAGGACCTTCAGTGGAGGATGGGGTACATTGGCATACACTGAGGTTACATGTCGTAGTGTGACAGGACCTTTAGTGGAGGATGGGGTACGTCAGCATACACTGAGGTTATACGGCATAGTGTGACAGGACCTTTAGTGGAGGATGGGGTGCGTCGGCATACACTGAGGCTACACGTCGTAGTGTGACAGGACCTTTAGTGGAGGCTGGGGTACGTTGGCATACACTGAGGCTACACGTCGTACGTCGCACACACTGAGGTTATACGTCGTTAGTGTGACAGGGCCTTTATTGGAGGCTGGGGTGCGGCCTGGACAGCGGGAGGCTTGCCTCCAAACAGGTCCACTAATTCCCCTTCTTCTAAAAGCGACCAACTTCCCGCGAGCCGGAGTAGAGACCTAAGGATGTCAATGTTGTGAACCTCTACAGTCCTCCGCTCTACCAACTGAGCTATCACGGGTGGTTATCTCATATAGCAACTTCACTGAATAACACAATGGTTAAGTAAAACTTAGTGTGAACCTCCCGTGAGCCGGAGTCGAACCAGCGACCTAAGGATGTCAATGTTGCGAACCTCTACAGTCCTCCGCTCTACCAACTGAGCTATCACGGGTGGATATATCATATAACAACCTCACTGAATAACACAATGGTATTAATGGTTTACAATGAATGGCCAGATATTCTAATTAAGTAAAAGTTTGTGTGAAATTCCCGTGAGCCGGAGTCGAACCAGCGACCTAAGGATGTCAGTGTTGTGTATTTCTACAGTCCTCCGCTCTACCAACTGAGCTATCACGGGTCAGATACCATGGAGCCTTCTTTGCTTGGCCTGTATGTGGTTACTCCATGTTAGGGCCAGACCGCCGTTAGAGAGGGTGAGTCCCCAGTCCTGAGGTCACCAGTAGATGTTGGTTGGTTGCTGTATGTGGTTAGCCCCCTGTCACACTATGACGTAACGAGCTAACGTGAGCCTAACGTGGTGATTTTTCATCATTACGTTGACGTACGTTGGATTATGTTTTGATGACGTCAGAATGACGTTAGACTGACATCGAGCTACGTCACACTATGTCGTGTTACGTCGAGTTAGGTCGAGGTTTTGGACATGTTCAAAATTTTTGACGTAGCTCGAACATAAGGGTTTACGTTCGCCATACATTCTGTTCACGTTCAGCGAACATCAATGATGTTAAATGGACGTTAGGCAAACGCTGCTCACTACGTTCAACTACGTTCCACTACGTTGACCCACATTAAACCGAGTGGAAATGCCCATGCGGCGTAATGGGAATGTCAGGAGAACGTCAGGAGAACGTCAGGAGAACGTCAGGAGAACATCAGGAGAACGTCAGGAGAACATACATTCAATGTACGTTCAACGTCTCATGACGTATGTAACGTCACGTAACGTTCTTCTGGCGATGGAATAACGTTCATAACGTTCCGTGAGCGTAATGACGTTGTCCTCTCTCGTTGAATGACGGTATCACTATGCTTTACCAATGTGACGCTCTCATCCACTACGCTGCATCCACGTTCAACTTGTGCCCAAATTTGCATACTACGCCGAGAAGTTCAACATTCTTCACGTTCTCCCTACATTGACGTCGTAGTGTGACAGGGCCTTTAAGGGCAGACCGATGTTAGAGGTGGTGAGCCCCCAGTACTGAGGTCACCAGCAGATGTTGGTCGGTGGCTTAGGTACTGGTTCACTTATTAAATATGTGTCACCACATCGAAGGGCATTTTGAGGCAATTTAATAGACCATGTTACTCCAGAAGCCTATGGAGTCAGACTTTTGGTGTGCTTGCCAAAATTAATTTTGCATTGTTGCACTTCAAATATCTCCAAAGCTGGCCATTTAAAATAAAACTTACTTCGAACTAAATTAAGGTAGATCATAACGATCTCCCTAATATGTTTATCTCAGAAGATTACAGAAACTCAAAACCCATCGGACTATGCAACTTTAAATAGGCAGTTGATACAAGTCCAAAAGAGCGTCCGTCTCCCATGTTGGTAGATCGTGGGGTCGTGGGTTCTAACCCTGATTGAGTCAAACAAATGACTTAACAATTGATACTTATTGCTTCATTGCCTGGCGCTCGGCATTATTAGGATAGGGCAAGGACTGGTTGGCTCAGTGTCAGGATAATGTGACTGAGTGGGATATCAGGTCATGGTGCTGGCAGCCTGGTCTTCTAGTGGGGCAGCACTATAAATTCGCCATGAGTGCACACTGTCAAAAGTCGGTACCCGTTCTGATATGACCTTAGGTATTGCTAGAACCTAAAACAACAACAAACAAACATATACCACAAGTCAGAAGTGCAAGCACCTCCACGTGTGAAATATAGAGATGCAATACGATTCTGAAATAGACAAATGCTTCACAAGTCTGCCAAGTTCCTTGGCCGGGTTGCTGCGTTCCTAGGGCAGGCTGCCGCGTTCTGTGGCCGGGTTGCTGCGTTCCCGCGGCCCGGTTTAACTGCGTGGATCCATCCCGCCGGCTGAGACAACTTGAAGCAGTTCCAGCCCCATCTGCACTTAGCTCCGACATGTCGACGCGCCGTGAGGGAGGCGGGGCGTGAGGGAGGCGGGCCGTGAGGGAGGTGGGCAGTGAGGGAGGCGGGCCGTGAGGGAGGCGGGCAGTGAGGGAGGTTGGCAGTGAGGGAGGCGGGCAGTGAGGCTGGCAGTGAGGGAGGAGGGCCATGAGGGAGGCGGGCAGTGAGGGAGGCGGGCAGGTAGGGAGGCTGGCAGTGAGGGAGCCGGGCCATGAGGGAGGCGGGCAGTGAGGGAGGTGGGCAGTGAGGGAGGCGGGCTGTGAGGGAGGCGGGCAGTGAGGGAGGCGGGCAGTGAGGGAGGCGGGCCGTGAGGGAGGTGGGCAGGTAGGGAGGCTGGCAGTGAGGGAGGCGGGCAATGAGGGAGGCGGGCAGTGAGGGAGATGGACAGTGAGGGAGGTGGGCAGTGAGGAGGCGGGCCATGAGGGAGGCGGGCAGTGAGGGAGGCGGGCAGTGAGGGAGGCGGGGCGTGAGGGAGGCGGGCAGTGAGGGAGGCGGGCAGTGAGGGAGATGGGCAGTGAGGGAGGCGGGCAGTGAGGGAGGGGGCAGTGAGGGAGAGGGCAGTGAGGGAGGGGGCAGTGAGGGAGGTGGGCAGTGAGGGAGGGGGCAGTGAGGGAGGCGGGCAGTGAGGGAGGCGGGCAGTGAGGGAGGCGGGCAGTGAGGGAGGGGGCGGGCGTGAGGGAGGGGGGCAGTGAGGGAGGCGGGCAGTGAGGGGGGAGGAGGAGGGGGCAGTGAGGGAGGCGGGGCAGTGAGGGAGGGGGCAGTGAGGGAGGCGGGCAGTGAGGGAGGCGGGCAGTGAGGGAGGGGGCAGTGAGGGAGGCGGGCAGTGAGGGAGGGAGGGCAGTGAGGGGCGGGCTGTGAGGGAGGGGGCAGTGAGGGAGGGGGCAGTGAGGGAGGCGGGCAGTGAGGGAGGCGGGCAGTGAGGGAGGAGGAGGGGGGCAGTGGGGAGGGGGGCAGTGAGGGGGGAGGGGGCGGGCAGTGAGGGAGGCGGGCAGTGAGGGAGGAGGCGGGGGAGGGAGGCGGGCAGTGAGGGAGGCGGGCAGTGAGGGAGGCGGGCATGAGGGAGGCGGGGCAGTGAGGGAGGGGGCGGTGAGGGAGGCGGGCAGTGAGGGAGGCGGGCAGTGAGGGAGAGGGCATGAGGCTGGGGCAGTGAGGGAGGCGGGCAGTGAGGGAGATGGACAGTCAGGGAGGCGGGCAGTGAGGGAGGCGGGCCGTGAGGGAGGCAGGCAGTGAGGGAGGCGGGCAGTGAGGGAGGCGGGCAGTGAGGGAGGCGGGCAGTGAGGGAGGCGGGCAGTGAGGGAGGCGGGCAGTGATGGAGGCGGGCAGTGAGGGAGGGCGGGCAGTGAGGAGGCGGGCAGAGGGAGGCGGGCAGTGAGGGGAGGCGGGCAGTGAGGGAGGCGGGGCGTGAGGGAGGCGGGCAGTGAGGGAGGCGGGCAGTGAGGGAGATGGACAGTGAGGGAGGCGGGCAGTGAGGGAGGCGGGCAGTGAGGGAGGAGGGCAGTGAGGGAGGTGGGCAGGGAGGGAGGTGGGCAGTGAGGGAGGAGGCGCAGTGAGGGAGGCGGGCAGTGAGAGGAGGCGGGCAGGGAGGGAGGCGGGCAGTGAGGGAGGCGGGGCGTGAGGGAGGCGGGCAGTGAGGGAGGCGGGCAGTGAGGGAGATGGACAGTGAGGGAGGCGGGCAGTGAGGGAGGCGGGCAGTGAGGGAGGCGGGCAGTGAGGGAGGCGGGCAGTGAGGGAGGCGGGCAGTGAGGGAGGAGGGCAGTGATGGAGGCGGGCAGTGAGGGAGGCGGGCAGTGAGGGAGGCGGGCAGTGAGGGAGGTGGGCAGTGAGGGAGGTGGGCAGTGAGGGAGGCGGGCAGTGAGGGAGGCGGGCAGTGAGGGAGGGGACAGTGAGGGAGGGGGCAGTGTGGGAGGAGGGCAGTGAGGGAGGCGGGCAGTGAGGGAGGCGGGCAGTGAGGGAGGCGGGCAGTGAGGGAGGCGGGCCGTGAGGGAGGCGGGCAGTGAGGGAGGCGGGCAGTGAGGGAGATGGACAGTGAGGGAGGCGTGCAGTGAGGGAGGCGGGCAGTGAGGGAGGAGGGCAGTGAGGGAGGCGGGCAGTGAGAGAGGCGGGCAGTGAGGGAGGAGGGCAGTGAGGGAGGCGGGCAGTGAGGGAGGCGGGCAGTGAGGGAGGCGGGCTGTGAGGGAGGTGGGCAGTGAGGGAGGTGGGCAGTGAGGGAGGCGGGCAGTGAGGGAGGCGGGCAGTGAGGGAGACGGACAGTGAGGGAGGCGGGCAGTGTGGGAGGAGGGCAGTGAGGGAGGCGGGCAATGAGGGAGGCGGCAGTGAGGAGGCAGGCTGTGAGGGAGGCAGGCAGTGAGGGAGGCGGGCAGTGAGGGAGACGGACATGAGGGAGGCGGGCCTGGGGAGGTGGGCATGAGGGAGGCGGGCAGTGAGGGAGGCGGGCAGTGAGGGAGGCAGGGCATGAGGGCTGCGGGCAGTGAGGGAGGCGGGCCGTGAGGGAGATGGACAGTCAGGGAGGCGGGCAGTGAGGGAGGTGGGCCGTGAGGGAGGCAGGCAGTGAGGGAGGCAGGCAGTGAGGGAGGCGGGCAGTGAGGGAGGCGGGCAGTGAGGGAGGCGGGCAGTGAGGGAGGAGGGCAGTGATGGAGGCGGGCAGTGAGGGAGGCGGGCAGTGAGGGAGGCGGGCAGTGATGGAGGCGGGCAGTGATGGAGGCGGGCGCCATCAGTCACCCGCCGGTGTTCTACGGCGTGATATATCACGGCTAGGCACCACCTCCAGTCACATGGTCGTCTTGGGGTCTGAAATATGGATACCTGTTTTTGCACAATCCCAGACAATTGGCATTTTCACAGGACTAATATTAGTCATCTACCAACTGTTAATAACATGCCAATGTACCCCCGACCCCGCCCCCCACAGACACACACATATAGGTGTCAATTGTCTCCTCGACTGTTTCTGTCGCACATTAACAATACACCTTATAAGTAACAGCTCCATAAATCGATGAAAGCCTCAAATGTACCTAGGTTTGATCCGACATGTCCAACTTACTGAAGCACTCATTAAACATTCTACAGGTCCAACTTACTGATGCACTCATTAAACATCCCACATGTCTAACTTACTGATGCACTCATTAAGCATCATACATGTCCAACTTACTGATGCACTCCTTAAACATAATACATGTCCAACTTGCACTCATTAAACAGTATACATGTGCAACTTACTCATGCACTCATTAAACATTCAACTTACATGCATCAACATTTACTGCACTACTGATGCACTCATTAAACATTCTACATGTCAAACTTACTGATGCACTCCTTAAACATTCTACATGTCAAACTTACTGATACACTCATTAAATATCAAACATGTCCAACTTACTGTTTCACTCATTAATCATCCTACATGTCAAACTTACTGATGCACTCTTTAAAATTCTACATGTCCAACTTATTGAAGCACTCAGTACACATCATGAATGTCCAACTTACTGAAGCACTCATTAAACATTCTACATGTCCATCTTACTCATGCACTCATTAAACAGTATACATGTCCAACTTATTCATGCACTCATTAAATATCATACATGTCCACCTTACTGATGCACTCATTAAACATCCTGCATGTCCAACTTACTGATGCACTCATTAAACATTCTACATGTCCAACTTACTGAAGCACTCATTAAACATCATACATGTCCAAATTACTGATGTAGTCATTAAATATCCTTCATGTCCAAGTTACTGATGCACTCATCAAACATTCTGCATGTCCAACTTACTGATGCACTCATTAAACATCCTACATGTCCAACTTACTGATACACTCATTAAACATTATACATGTCCAACTTACTGATGCACTCATTAAACATCATACAACTCCAACTTACTGATACACTCATTAAACATCCCACATGTCCAACTTACTGAAGCACTCATTAAACAGTCTACATGTCCAATTTACTGATGCACTCATTAAACATCCTACATGTCCAACTTACTGATGCACTCATTAAACATTCGATGTGTCCAACTTACTGATGCACTCATTAAACATTCTACATGTCCAACTTACTGATGCACTCATTAAACATCCTACATGTCCAACTTACTGATGCACTCATTAAACATTCGATGTGTCCAACTTACTGATGCACTCATTAAACATTCTACATGTCCAACTTACTGATGCACTCATTAAACATCCTACATGTCCAACTTACTGATGCACTCATTAAACATCATACATGTCCAACTTACTGATGCACTCATTAAACATCCTACATGTCCAACTTACTGATGCACTCATTAAACATCCTACATGTCCAACTTACTGATGCACTCATTAAACAGTCTACATGTCCAACTTACTGATGCACTCATTAAACATCCTACATGTCCAACTTACTGATGCACTCATTGAACATCCTACATGTCCAACTTACTGATGCACTCAGTAAACATCCTACATGTCCAACTTACTGATGCACTCATTAAACATCCGACATGTCCAACTTACTGATGCCCTCATTAAACATTCTACATGTCCAACTTGCTCATGCACTCATTAAACATTCTATTTCAGTTTGGTGGTCCTGTGTTACGCTGCTACACTTTAAAATGTGCAAACAAAGCCTGTATTCATCATTTTAGGGTTAATTCTGCAACCATCTATGTAAATGTTACGTCAAATTAAAGTACATGAGATTATATTAATGAACCGAATAGAATGTACAAAAAGATGACCGAAATTGCACGTGACCGGAAGTAGCTGTCCTGGGTTCCGGTTCCCGCAGTCAGGTCCCTGCATGCAGCTGGTTCCACATGGCGGGTCCAGGGGGCGCCACGTACCGGACATCGGCTTTAACATAGTTCGACCAATGAGTTTTAACATGGTTGGACCATGCAGCTTTAACATGGTTGGACCATGCAGCTTTAACATGGTTGGACCATGCAGTTTTAACATGGTTGGACTATGCAGCTTTAACAGGTTGTACCATGCAGCTTTAACATGGTTGGATTATGCACTTTTAACATGGTTGGACCATGCAGCCTTAATATGGTTGGACCATGCAGCTTTAACATCATGGGACTATGCAGCTTTAACATGGTTGGATTATGCAGCTTTAACATAGTTGGGCAATGCAGCTTTACCATGGTTGTACCATGCAGCTTTAACATGGTTGTGCCATGCAACTTTAACATGGTTGGAACATGCACCTTTAACATGGTTGGACCATGCAGCTTTAACACAGTTGGACTATGCAGCGTTAACACAGTTGGACCATTCAGCTTTAACATGATGGTTGGACCATGCAGTTTTAACATGATTGAACTATGCAGCTTTAACACGGTTTGACCATGCAGCTTTAACATGATGGTTGGACCATGCAGCTTTAACATGGTTGGACTATGCAGCTTCAACTGGGTTGGACCATGCAACTTTAACATGGTTGGACTAAGCAGCTTTACCATGGTTGGACCATGCACCTTTAACATGGTTGGGCCATGTAGCTTTAACATGGTTGGACTGTGCAGCGCATGCAGCTTTAACATGATGGTTGGACCACGCACCTTTAAGACAGTTGAAATATGCAGCTTTAACAACGTTTGACCATGCAACTTTCACATGATTGTTAGACCATGCAGCTTTAACATGGTTGGACTATGAAGCTTTAACTTGGTTGGACCATGCAACTTTAACATGGTTGGACTATGCATATTTAACATGGTTGGACCACGCAGCTTGAACACGGTTGGACCATGCAACTTTTGTTGTTGTCTTTTTTTTTTTGGTCCATTAGTTGTTTTAAGCAGGGGAAATTTCAGTCATAGACGACTGGTCTTCCTCATTCCACTGCTGGTCGATAGAAAGCCCAAGCCTACACTTTTACCGACCCAAGGGATTTTTAACGTCCCACACCACATAGACATGGTATGAGAGCAACCGGCCTTTGATGACGCTGTAAGTTATACGCAGCGGTGGAAATCCAAATTGGCAGAGCTGGGGGCATGGGGAATCGAACCGCCGACCCTCAGATTAGGAGTCTGACCTAGAAAAAAGTCAGTCACTCTAACCACTCTGCCACAGAGAACTTTAAGATGGTTGGTCTATGCAGCTTTAACATGGTTGGACCATGCAGCTTTACCATGTTTGGACTTTGCAGCTTTAACATGGTTGGACTATGCAGATTTAAAACAACTGGACCATCCAGCTTTAACATGGTTGGACTATGCAGCTTTAACATGGTTGGACCATGCATCTTTATTACAGTTGGACTATGCAGCTTTAACATGGTTGAACCATGCAGCTTTAACATTGTTGGACCATGCAGCTTTAACATTGTTGGAATATGCAGCTTTAACATGATTGGATCATGCAGCTTTAATGTGGTTGTACTATGCAACTTTAACACGGTTGTACTATGCAGCTTTAAAATGACTGGACCATGCATCTTTAAGATGACTGGACCATGCAGCTTTAACATGACTGGAACATGCAACTTTAGCATGGTTGGACTATGCAGCTTTAACTTGGTTGGACTATGCAGCTTTAACATGGTTGGACTATGCAGCTTTAGTACGGTTGGACTATGCAGCTTTAACTTGACTGTACCATGCAGATTTAACACAACTTGACCATGCAGATTTAACACGACTGGACCATGCAGTTTTAACATGAATGAATCATGCAACTTTAAGACAACTGGACCATGTGGCTTTAACATGACTGGAACATGCAGCTTTAACCTGACTGCACCATGCAGCTTTAACATGACTGGACCATGTGGCTTTAACCTGACTGCACCATGCAGCTTTAACCTGACTGCACCATGCAGCTTTAACATGACTGGACCATGCAGCTTTAACAGAACTGGACCATGCAGCTTTAACACAACTGGACCATGCATCTTTAACACAACTGGGCCATGCAACTTTAACACAACTGGACTGTGCAGATTTAACATGACTGGGCCATGCAACTTTAACATGAATGGACCATGCAACTTTAACCCAACTGGACCATGTAACTTTAACATGGTTGGACCATGCAGCTTTAATATGGCTGGACCATGCATCTTTAACATGGCTGGACTATACAGCTTTAGCATAGTTGGACTATGCAGCTTTAACATGACTGGGTCATGCAACTTTAACACAACTGGGTCATGCAACTTTAACACAACTGCACCATGCAGCTTTAACACAACTGGACCATGCAGCGTTAACACGGTTGGACCATGAAGCATTAACATGGCTGGATCATGATTCTTTAATATGGCTGGACTATACAGCTTTAGCATAGTTGGACCATGCAGCTTTAACACAACTGGACCATGCAGCTATAACACGGTTGGACCATGCAGCTTTAACATGGCTGGACCATGCATCTTTAACATGGCTGGAGGATACAGCTTTAGCATAGTTGGACTATGCAGCTTTAACATGACTGGACCATGCAGTTATAACACGGTTGGACCATGCATCTTAGAGCACGGTCGTGCGGACCTATGCAGCTTAACACTGGTTGCGAACGTTCCATGTGGCACTATGTGCTTTAACATGGACCTGGCATTAACGAGCTTGAGCATAGTGGGACTTTGTCATGACTTTACACATGACTGGATTCGCATAGCTAGTTGATAATGCAGCTGTCCTTGGACCATGCAGCTTTACATGGCGGGACTATTGCTAGCGTTGGGACTGCAGCTTTAACATGACTGGACCATGCATCTTTAACATGGCTGGAGGATACAGCTTTAGCATAGTTGGACTATGCAGCTTTAACACGAGTGGACCATGCAGCTTTAACACGGCCCGTCCTATCACCAGTCAGGCTGCAGACCGCCAGTCCGGGTGTACGGTCAGCCAGCAGCCACCCACACTACATCGCGAGTCACAGCGCGTAGACTACCACACAAGGCTTCTATTGGCTTTTTGTCCTGAGAGGGAGTATAGGGCTATTTCGTAAATCATATTTCTTTCCAGTTTCATGAAGTGATCATAAACTGAGATCCAATTAGAGCCGGGTTGTTCCACTGATCGACAACATCCATAAGAGTGTCAACGTGAGTGTCACTAAAGCTTCACCACGGCTACCATCAAGGGCCTGCAGTGACATAATGTGCACCTAAAAGATCCCCGAGCGTAATTCTCGTGATGACACGGAGCCCTCCAGACCCAGCCTACACTCTGACGTCACTGTCACAGTGTCAGTGGTGCATGATGTGTGACATTAACCACCATCCACCCTGCACTCTGACGTCACTGTCACAGTGTCAGTGGTGCATGATTTGTGATATCCAACCACCATCCACCCTGCACTCTCACGTCACTGTCACAGTGTCAGTGGTGTCTTGTATGTGACACTAACCACCACCCAGCCTGCATTATGACGTCACTGTCGCAGTGTCAGTGGTGTCTAGTATGTGACACTAACAACCACCCAGCCTGCACTATGACGCCACTATCACAGTGGCAGTGGTGTCTGGTATGTGACACTAACCACCGCCCAGCCTGCACTATGACGTCACTGTCACAGTGTCAGTGGTGTCTGGTATGTGACACTAGCCACCACCCCAGGCCTGCTTGACGTGCTGTCAACATTCGCCACTGGCTGCACTCTGACGTACTCTCAGTGTCTGAGTGTGTCACTGGCATGATGTGTAGACGGCCATTAACCTACCATCCCCTACCTCTGATGTCACTGTCACAGTGACGTGGGGCATGACGTGGACATTAACCACCTCCACCTACATCTGATGTCACTGTCAGGTCAGTGGTGCATGATGTGTGACACCACTACCACCAGCCTGCGCTCTGCGTGCTCGTGCAGTTGGTGTCGATACTGCACACTCACATGTCTTGTCAGTGGTGCATGATGTGTGACATCAACCACCATCCACCCTACACTCTGACGTCACTGTCACAGTGTCAGTGGGGCATGATGTGTGACATTAACCACCATCCACCCTGCACTCTGATGTCACTGTCACAGTGTCAGTGGGGCATGATGTGTGACATTAACCACCATCCACCCTACACTCTGATGTCACTGTCACAGTGTCAGTGGTGCATGATGTGTGACACCAACTACCACCCAGCCTGCACTCTGATGTCACTGTCACAGTGTCAATGGTGAATGATGTGTGACACCAACTACCACCCAGCCTGCACTCTGACGTCACTGTCACAGTGTCAGTGGTGCATGATGTGTGACATCAACCACCATCCACCCTACACTCTGACGTCACTCTCACAGTGTCCGTGGTGCATGATGTGTGACACCAACTACCACCCAGCCTGCACTCTGATCTCACTGTCACAGTGTCAATGGTGCATGATGTGTGACACAAACTACCACCCAGCCTGCACTCTGACGTCACCGTCACAGTGTCAGTGGTGCATGATGTGTGACAAAAACCACCACCCAGGATGCACTCTTACGTCACTGTCACAGTGTCACTGTCTGTGTGTCCTTATGCCGCAGCTGTACTGCGCAGGCCCCGATCCCTCCGAATCTGGCCGGTAATTGAAGCACTGCTAGAACACGGCGCTCTGCGCTGTGGCTTCCTGGTGACACTTCTTACACGGTAGGTGGTGACAACCCCTGCGTTCTTTTCGGTTTAAGTCTGTGCCGGGTGTGGAAAGAAGACTAGTGGAACTTGTGGTTTGAGTTCCATTCTGAAGTTGGGGGAGAAATGGCTTAGTGATTAGCAGGGACGCTCAGGCAAAAGTAGGTCACGGCATTACGCCCGAGGTCGAGTTCCAGAGGAAGTGAGGACTTCAGTTTCCATACCTCAAAACATAGCTTCACTGTCACTGACTGACTCTACACATACCTCTCTTACACTACTCATAACTCTCTTAGTTACACTACTCATAACTCTCTTAGTTCATCATCATCATCATCATGCTGTCAGTCGCGATGGGTCAAAGACTGCTTTAATTAGTTGACAGCCACTCTCTATTTAGCTCTCTGCTGTGACAGTGATGTCCATGAGTCGGTCTTAATGTCTCTCAGCTTCAGGTTTACATTTCATGAAAGCTGCTTGCAAAAGTGTTGAAGTGCTGCTGGCTTTTGCAAGTTACAAGTGGCACTCTCTCAGGGAGCAAATAGAGGTCTCACACTGGCAAGAATATGTCCAGACAGGCGCAAAACTATTTGTCCCTGCAGTGGCTGGTCGGGAGATGTTGGGAGTTCCATACATCAACCGCCACTGATGCTGCCACAGTGACATGGTTTTCTGTTCAGGGTTTGCTCCCTTAGCCTTCGGTTCTGTCAAGAACCTGTACCACAAGGCGGTGGTTTACAACTCTGCAGGGCAGGGGCATCAAACTCCCTGAGGTATTGCTATACCTGCATACCTCTCTTAGTTACACTACTCATAACTCTTTTAGTTACACTACTCATAACTCTCGTAGCTACATTACTCATAACTCTCTTAATTACACTAGTCATAACTCTCTTAGTTACACTACTCATAACTCTCTTAGTTGCACTACTCATTACTCTCTTAGTTACACTACTCATAACTCCCTTAGTTACACTACTCATAATTCTCGTAGTTACATTACTCATAACTCTCCTAGTTACACTACTCATAACTCTCTTAGTTATACTACTCATAACTCTCTTAGTTACACTACTCATAACTCTCTTAGTTACACTAGTCATAACTCTCTTAGTTACCCTACTCATATAGAGCATAACTCTCTTAATCTACACCTACGCTCTTACAATGCACATAAATCTCGTAATAGATAACTAATTATCTTGCACTACACATACCTCTCTGGATAGATCTTACACTACACATAACTATCTTAATCTACACATACCTATATTAATGTACACCTAATGCTCTTACACTACACATACCTCTCTTACACTACACCTACTTTTCTTTTACTATCCATACATAGTTTACCTAATTGATAGTTCTCCTACATTATTCATAACTCGCTTACAAACTCCACAACTCCATCCGGACCTGACAGTACACATAACTCACCTATCTGTAACTCCCTTATCCCGATAATGACGGATGGCATGAATAACTTGTGCTGTGCATAACTCTCTTATCCTGATAATAATGGATGACATTAATAATGTGTGCTATCCGTACCTCTCTTATCCTGAAAATGATGGATGACATTAATAATGTGTGCTATCCGTAGCTCTCTTATCCTGATAATGACGGATGTCATTAATAAATTGTGCTATCCATAACTCTCTTATCCTAATAATGATGGATGGCATGAATAACTTGCACTATCCGTAGCTCTCTTATCCTGATAATGATGGAGGACATTAATAACTTGTGCTTTCTATTACTCTCTTTTCCTAATAATGACGGATTACATTAATAATAATAGCTTGTGTTATCCATAGCTCTATTATCCTAATATTAGTAATAATGATGGATGACATTAATAATGTGTGCTATCTGTAGCTCTCTTATCCTGATAATGATTGATGACACTAATAACTTGTGCTGTTCATACCTATATTATCCTGATAATGACGGATGGCATGAATAACTTGTGCTATTCATAACTCTCTTATCCTAATAATCATGTATGACATGAATAACTTGTACTATTCATAACTCTGTAATCCTAATAATGATGGATGACATGAATAACTTGTGCTATCCGTATCTCTTTTATCTAAATAATGACGGCTGACATGAATAACTTCTGCTATCCATTACTCAGTTATCCTAATAATGATGGATGACAGGAATAACTTGTGCTATCCGTATCTCTCTTATCCCAATAATGACGGATGGCATGAATAACTTTTGCAATCCGTAGCTCTGTTCCGTCAGTCAGTCTCCTTCATCAACCCGGGTACTGAGCAGTGCATCGTTAACTCCCTCGACTAAAAGCTTATTTCATTTATCACTTGGAGAATGGAATTATTCGCTGGAGGCTACGACTAGACGCCGCCCTAAATGCCTTTTCCCGGAGCCCAGCCCTAATTGTGGTAGTTACGCCTCTTCCCGCCACTAGGGGGTCGTAGTAGGGTCCCGCCGGGCACTACGTGTACCGTATGCTGGTAGTCATTAGCTGTAGGTCCCGGGGGCTTACATTCGTTCACAACATCGCCGTTATATACCGTTTGATTGTCCACTGTGCGGTCTGTCCGTACTGTAGTTCAGTCATCTGAAGTGAGGACGAACGCCCAGAGATGAGACGCTACGGGAAACCACGTCACACACCCGTCACGGAGCCGGACGTGACGTCGACAGGCCGGATGCCTAGATACAAGATCCACCCATGCAGACTGTGGGTCAGGGGTGAAGGACAACATGTGGTGTTCTCTGTAGCAGAGTGGTTAGAGTGTCTGACTTTTGTCTAGGTCAGACTCCTAATCTGAAGGTCAGTGGTTCGATTTCCTATGCCCCCACCTCTGCTAATTTGGATTTCCACCGCTGTGTATAACTTACAGCGTCATCAAAGGCCAGTTGCTCTCATACCATGTCTATGTGGTGTGGGAGGTTAAAAATCCCATGGGTTGGTAAAATTGTAGGCTTGGGCTTTCTCTCGACAAACTGTCTAATGGTGAAAACAAGTCTATTCTGACGTATCCATGATAGGTAGTATAAATCTTCAAGAAAAAAAAAGAAGCCAGGTCTAAATCCGAGCAAAAACGGCTTCAAATAGCAGTTAACTGTGGAGGTGGTGGTTCCAGTGCACACTGTTAATGTATACTGGCTTAAAGTTGAGAAATTGATAGCGAATGCAAAGCAACTAATAAGGTAGCCACAGAATGCTCTCGATTTAGGATTAAAGTCTATTAATCTACATTATTTCATCAATTCTTCCTTCAAAAGAGGCAGGTGAATATGAAGAGATATGTGAAGAATATATTTGGCTTCCTATATTAATAATTTATCTGGTCATTTCTGTTACCCAGCCTCCCAACACTTTTCCTAATGGGATGTTCAGCAGCCTTGTCACAGGATCAGGGCTGCGGGAGAAACTAGCACCTTCCAGTATGTCCACTACTAGCACTACACGACTAGTTAGTACTGACATCTCAAGTAATTTACTGACAAGAGATTTGACTTTACTGTGTGCTTATAATAACTAATGTATATGGGTATATGCCTGTGTGATTTATACAGGCAGATAGGACACCCAGCCTAGATTGGGGAGTCAAACCTTCAGGTCCTCCATGTTGAGGTCATCTACTAGACCATCTAGGCTCGGTGGAGTTGTCTGCAGGTCATGTCACCTGGTACTGGAATGTGGCTACCCGCCCTGGTTTCACTGCAATCGTAGAGCCACATGACTTATCCCTTCCAAGTGGATCACATGACTTACTGCTTCCAAGTGGGTTTATGTAACTACAACTACTCACCTAGTGAACGACGTGCAGATACCCTGATCACATGACTTACTGCTTCCAAGTGGGTTTATGTAACTACAACTACTCATCCAGTGAACGACGTGCGGATACCATGATCACAGGGCTCGGTCAGCACCGACTGTAGTATTATTATTATTATTATATTCCATACAAACGAAGACATCACGGGAAATTGGATCGAGCCTATAGCTCTGGCCGGCCCCCTGAAAAGACCTACCACATAATTTATTAAAGCCAAAACTGGTGGAGAACTGGGCTGATAGTCCTGATAGTAGGCGGATGTGGCGCCACCTGGAGGGAAGGAAGGAAATAGAGCTGCTTGCAAGCAGACCTCCAGTTCTCCAGGCTGCACACCAACCTCCAGTAGCTCCGGCCAAAAGGGTGTATCATAGTGAAGATGTAGTACTATTAGCATAGATATAACATGGCATGAATGGAAATAGCAAGACAAGAAGCAGGGAGAATGTTTATATACATAATAATATACGCATAGGTTATTTATATATTACAACACCCGAGTTTACCAGCAACAGCTTTCGAACACGACCCTCACCGGCACAGATGCTTCCCGCCATTCCGAACATAACAACACCAGAAGGCCGCCAGGGGGCGACACCGAACCCGCTGTGATGTGAAGGCATTCTGGGAAGGCAAAGAAAAAAGACCCCCGGGGCAACAAGCTCGGGTTCACGGCTCCCTGCGTGTGGGATGCCGCCCTACACGGCGGGTGCAGGAATGGCGGGCTTTGTGAATGTCGTCTGCTGCTCGAGTGGTGTGGACGCAGTGCTGTAAACTACACAACGCGCTGCCAAATGTCGTCTTGTAGCAGCAAAAGCACGAAGGCCACTGAGTGCCTTGATTTCTTAGTGAAAACAGACGACATTCAGTTTCATCAAACCTAGCAGACGACCGGGAACCAGCGCGACACGCCGTCTTTCGCCGGCAGGTTCGATTCCGCGCTGCGTCTAATTGGGGTTGACAACGACGAGCAAACGCTGGCTGGGGCCGCCGCACCTCGATGGATCATCATTAGGTGTGACTGGTGGCGCCTCCAGGCGGGGCCTGCGGGAAGCTGACCTGTGGAGCGCCTTAACTGGCCCCGACTGAGACACACCAGCCAGGCATTAGGCACCGCGCTGGCGCCACCTATCGGCGACTTACCGCGCAAATTGGCCGCCAGACACCCAGTCCACTGTGAGGCGCCCGGATCTGAGGTAAGGCGGGCAGGGGGCGGGAGGTATAGAGATGTAGGGTGTAGGGGTGTAAGGGTGTCGGTGTAGCAGTGCAGGGTGTAGGGGTGTAAGGTTATAGACGGGTAGGGGTGTACACATACACACCCTGCCTACCACTAATGCGCAGTCACCACAACACACACACACTCTGCTGACCACTAATGCACAGTCACCACAACACATACACACCCTGCCTACCACTAATGCACAGTCACCACAACACATACACACCCTGCCTACCACTAAGACACAGTCACCACAACACATACACACCCTGCCTACCACTAATACACTCACCACAACACATACACACCCTGCCTACCACTAATGCGCAGTCACCACAACACACACACACACTCTGCTGACCACTAATGCACAGTCACCACAACACATACACACCCTGCCTACCACTAATGCACAGTCACCACAACACATACACACCCTGCCTACCACTAAGACACAGTCACCACAACACATACACACCCTGCCTACCACTAATACACAGTCACCACAACACATACACACCCTGCCTACCACTAATACACAGTCACCACAACACATACACACCCTGCCTACCACTAATACACTCACCACACCACATACACACCCTGCCTACCACTAATACACTCACCACAACACATACACACCCTGCCTACCACTAATACACTCACCACAACACATACATACCCTGCCTACCACTAATGCACAGTCACCACAACACATACACACCCTACCTACCACTAATACACTCACCACAACACATACACACCCTGCCTACCACTAATACACAGTCACTACAACACACACACACACCATGTCTACCACTAATACACAGTCACCACAACACATACACACCCTGCCTACCACTAATGCACTCACCACAACACATACACACCCTGCTTACCACTAATGCACAGTCACCACAACACATACACACCCTGCTTACCACTAATGCACAGTCACCACAACACGTACACACCCTGCCTACCACTAATACACAGTCACCACAACACATACACACCCTGCCTAGCACTAATACACAGTCACCACAACACGTACACACCCTGCCTACCACTAATGCACTCACCACAACACGTACACACCCTGCCTACCACTAATACACAGTCACCACAACACATACACACCCTGCCTAGCACTAATACACATACACCACAACACGTACACACCCTGCCTACCACTAATGCAGTCACCACAACACGTACACTTCATGCCTTACACTAGTAATAGTAATACAGAGCCAACCCCGCCCAACCTGATGCTGCCCAGAAGTAGCCCGCTGTAAAAGTTTGCAGCCACCCACTCACCCCCACACACTCCGCGTGGTGGTGATTTGTGAGTGCAGCTAATACCTGATAGATCTATAGAGTAGTGTGCGATATTAAGGCACGGCACGCACTCACGCCTCCTGGCACCCCAGCCCTCCCTAACAGCGTGTACATGGGCCGTAAAGAACGGCGCCCTGGTCCCACTCCCACCCGTAAGAAGCCGGTCGATACCGGAAACACGTGGGTCCATCGTGACGCATGCCCTGGATGCTGGCCGGGCGTAGACAGGAGCGAGGCCGCGTATAATTCAGGCGCTGGTGGCGAAGGTTGCCCTCTACAGCTCTTGGAGCAGTCCGTTATTGTGATGCATTAGCTCGGCCCTGGTTCTATGTAGAAGTGCATAAGTGGCTCAGTTTGTGTGCGCACACAGCACAGGCCCCACTGGTGCTCCCTGCGCATGCACAGACGGCTTTGAGGACGCGGTCCCTCCTATCTCTCGCGAGTCACCGCTACATCCGAGAGGCTGGATGGACATGGCTACTCGGTTATTGCCATGGAAACCTGGTGCCCCCAGGGGGCACCCCAACATGTCGCAGGCAGCCTGTGAGACTAAAGCCCGCCACGCAAAGAACACGCCGTTCTGCAGACAAAGCCAAATGTCGTCTGGTGTCGCCTGGATCGCATTTCAATTGACTGACACATGTCCTGTGTAGCTAGCGCATAGTCTGCGTGCAGTACAGGTCTGCGAGCAGACGACATTTAGAAACATCAGCAATTGACTCAGCAGACGCAGCTCTGGTTGCTAAGGTGGCGAAGGCCGCCGTTTCTGTGCTTTCTGTTCTACCGGGCCTTACCAGTGTAGTTCCTCCGACCCCCGAGTGGGGGCGACACCATCTTACCATCGGTCATTCACTATTTCTGCGCCGGAACTGGGGGGGGGGGGGGGGGGGTTATGGGTAATAAAGTGGTCATCTCGGGGCCTTGACTTGACTCGGGGCGTCCTTTGAGGCAGTCTTACTCGGCCAGAGACGCCCTCTCCCCCCCCCCCCCCCCCCCCCCCCCCCACACCCGTCCACACATATCCACTCCTCCCTACACACCCCGCCCCCACACACCTCACTCCTTCATACATACCCATATACACGTCTCCACTCCCCCATACGCAACCGCCCCCCCACAATCCTCCCTACACACCTGGCCACCCCACATATCCACTCCTCCCTACACCCCAGCCCCCCACAATCCTCCCTACACACCTGCCCCCCAACATGCCTCCACTGCTCCCTACGCACACCTTCATACACCCCCACCCCCATCCTTCCTACACACCATGCTCCTCCCCACACACATCTCCACTCCCCTCTACACCCCCACACACCCCACCCACTGGAGGCATGGGCCGTAACCAGGCATCCAGTGGGGAGGTATGTGGGAACACGGCAGGTGGGAGTAGGCTGCCACGTACTCCACTACCAGGGTGTGGTGGTGTGTGGGGGGTAGTGTGTGGGGGTGGAGTGTGGGGTGGGGCACCATCTGTCTCACCACGTACCACACTTGCTATCCAGACCACACTTCGTCCACACCTCTCTCTAAACCTCCTCTCCGCTGGCCTTGCTCCTCCTTGGTATGTCTGAAAAGAGTTCCAGCATTTCACTTTCTACTCTTACTTTGTCCGTGTCTATGGCTCGCTGGTTATAGACATGATCCTTTGACTCAACTCTCCTCATTTCTCTTTCCTAGACTCTACCCTTTCTATTTCTCCCAGTCATACTTCTCCCCTTGACCAGGGGACTTGTGTGCTTGGGTGGGGCCCTGTACCTTTATGTTTCTCTCGCTTTGTTCTCATTGCTGGAACCACTGCTGCACCCATCTTTACCCCCCCTTCCTCGAAACCCTTGCTGCTGTCTGCTGGATACAAGTGCTCAACTACCGCCGGACCGAAGAGATTCGGGGCTGCTCCAATGCTTCACCGTTACAACGTTGTAAAGATGTCCCAAGCTTGTACAACCGTCCCTACTGAAGATCAATCTTCAACCAAAGATTGGGCTGATTTGTCAGAGCCCTCTATAATGTTGCAGTTCTGCAACCAGTAACCGTCGTAAGGTTACAAACCACCCCAAGCAAGTGAAGCCTGTTGTCCCTGGTCGCGTTACGTGTCATGTTGTTGTTTTTAGGGAGTTTTCAGTCGCATTGGGGGAAGGCTGGGTGGTTGGTGAAGGTTTATGCCGCAGTAAGACCAATACAAGGATGTGCACCGACTTGTGACAGCACGCACTGATGGCGACTTTATAGTGCTGCCCCACTTGGAAATCAGCCTGCCAGCACCATGACCTGATGTCCCACACAGTCACATTATCCTGACACTGTGCGCCCAGGCCGACATCAACAGGTACCTATTTTATAAGTCATTGGTTTGACTTGACCAGGATCCAAACTTCAGTCCCTCCAGATTCACCGGTATGCACAGTAAGTCCGGCCAAGGCCAGAGGAAGAAGTGAAGTGAGGATGGAATTAGTTAGGCAGTGGGTGGGGTTACCTGGTAGTTGTTAGTGAAAATTAGTGGTTAGTCAGTAGTGGTGTCAAGTCAGGTATGGGGATGAGGTGGGACCCGCTAGTCCTCGGTGTGAGGGTCTGGGTGACCGACAGCATTGATGATATCTGCGTTCAGGCGGTAGAAGCGAGCAAGTGCATTCCAGTATGACATGGAAATCCTGGAGAGGATAGCCAGAGCAGCCCTATTGTCACTGAGTTGGTGGTCAGAGTCCTCCATGAAGTCACTGATGGCAGGTTTGTCGGCGGCGCCATATGAGGCGAGTATGTGAGCCACATTGAAGATCTTAGTGCCGCAGGGACAGTGTTGAAGGTTGGGGACATCAACCTAAGAGTTTTACTTCACATACTCTTTAATAATCATATCATTATCCTGCAAGATGGTAAAGATGTGAGCTACATCCTGTCGATGACTTTTTTCATTAGGTGAATAAATTATGATGTGGCTAAATAAATTTAACATTTTCCCCAAAACTCTGAAAAAATAGCATTCATCATTCTTTGAAAAACTGTGGGGCATTTGTTAAGCCAAACTGCATACATCCCATATGAGTATTAACAGCTGTTTTAGGTCTACTCACTTCATCTACCATTACCTGACTTTAGGTTTATTGTGGTAAAGATTTTAGCTTCATCAAGTTGATCAGAAATATCCTGTATCCTGGGCAGAGGATAAGCATCTTTAGTTATTACAGCATTAAGCTTCAACTAGACCATATAGTGTCATCTGCAAGCATTCTCTTAATTTCTTTTTCTACAAGATGTTGTTTACTTAATGGTATCATATACGATCTCTGATTATTTGGATATGCATTTCCCGTATCAATATGCATCTCTACAACCTCTGTAGCTCCTAGTTTATCATCAGACTCAGGAAGCAAAGAATAAACTGTATCTTCCAATAGTCTAACTCAAAGACTATACCTGCAATTCCTTCATCTACACTCTCCAACCCTATCCATGGATGAATAATATCACATAATGAGACAAATCTCTCGCTATAACTAACTTCAGCTGCACAAATTTCCATGACGTCTGTCCCTATGAGCATATCAAAACTCAATGACTCAACTACAAAGAAAGGATATACCATATCATAAATTGAAATATTCTCTACACCTATACTAGCAATTAAATGTCCGGATAGTGATCTCAGTCTACTAGCCAGATACAATTGCCCATTGGATACACCGATGTCAACCAAATATTGGAAAACAGGCAAATGCATCAAGCTTTTGGCCACACCCGAGTCTACAAGACCAGATAAATTAAACCCGCCAAATTCAATGCGAATCGAAGGATGTGCATCAAGTGCGCATTTTAGTTTCCTGACAGTGTAGTACCGCTCATGCTAATACAAGAAATCAATTTGAATGTGTATGGACAATCGCACAACATGCATGCTTCATTACATAAGTAACACAACATTGTATGCTCATCCGCTGTGCTACGTCTTCCCTGTCCATAGACATTATTTTTCTGAACCTGCCGATATGTGTGAGGCATGCTAACTGATATCGCCTGTGTTCCTGCAATGGGTGGAAAATTCCCTTTCACGCCCTGCTGTTGCATTGACAGTGCATGCGTCGCAGTGTGCTGTGCCACTGAAGCCTGATCAATCAAGTCGTCATTCCCTACCCCCACCGGCTGCTCTATACGGACATGTGGAAATCTAACACATGCGCCGTGGTTGTATGAATGGACATTACTCTGCACTGCAGAGTTCACACTATTTATTGCTGAATTTTCAGAAATTCCACTGCCTAGTGACAAATTAGTTATATACTTCCTAAGAGACTTCATCTCACCCTGTAGTGACTTCACTACCTGAATATCTGTGTTAGATGATTTAGAACCCTTCGAAGCAGAAGATGAGCCAGAAAAATCTAATACTGTACTATTCAAACTATCAATCTCCTCACAAATTGCTAATCTTCCAGTACATGCCTTAGCACATCTATGCTGTCTACTTACAGACCTGACACTTAGCATTGACATAGCAAAAGCACCTTCCAGAGTTTTTGGTTGGTTAGTCTCCACCTACCAAATGGTTGTCATCTAATAATGAATCCAGAAACCTAGACAGTAGGATCTCGAATGTATCAGTACCCAATACTGCATTCGTCAAATCTCAGCCCTTAACTGCTGCTGTCTTAAAGCACTGAGAGTATGGTGCCCGTATTCACAAAGAGGAGGCAGATGGTCTTGTCACCTGTGCTGGTAGACCCGGCATCAGGGAACCCCCCCCCGCCCCCTGCTGTAGTGCTGGGCGCTGCTAGCGGCACCTCCGGTCTGGGCCTGCACCCCTTGATCACAGGTGTGGGGCACTGCCTGGGGACGAGCAGCTGCATCTCCAGGTAAGTCGCCGGTACAGCCCAGGCGGTACCATGCTAGGCTTGTACCTCGCAATATTTGGTGTTGTATTCTCTGATGGACTGCCGCTCGAAACACATGGCTAACTTGTGGATGCTCGTTGCGTATACGAGGTAGTACTCTACATCCTCCATGGCCACATCCCCCAGCTGGAGCAGTTGCGCGAAGAGGCACTGGTTGGCTGCAGCCCATTGGCCCTACATCAGGTAAATGCAGGCGCAGCTGTCCTCTTTCGTCTTGAATTGCACCATCCCCCAGGGTGTTTGAGAACCTGGAGGAACTCTTTGCACTTCTTTGCGATGTGCTCGCGCACAGCCCTGGGCAGGTAGTCTATGATGCTGAGCACCGACAGAGGTCAGAGTGCACGGGGGAATGACGCAGTAGGCACTAGTGAAGGGGCGTGTTGTTATTGTTTCCATTTAATAGGCAGACAGACACTCCTTTGTTCCTGGTTAACTGGTCAGATTTGCAAAATAGAACACAAACAACAATCAAGAAGCAGGACCATCAAAGACACACTCGAAATCGTATCTAATTAGTGCATTCATTTGAAAAGGAAATTGGTTGAAATAATAATGAAATGACAGCAAATGGACAAAGTGCAACTTAAATATAGCGCAGAAAGGAATCGGATGGAGACGATCACAGAACTTCCGGTAGTTGCCATGGTAACCAGAAGCTGTTCTGGCTAACTGAAGGGCCGTGGTCCCCACACACTTGGTCACGGGAGTAAATACTTAAATAGGCCGCGCCATTATTCATAACTGGTCACGTGGTGCCGCCGCCACTCTGTCTCCGCTGTTCACAGTCGATTTGATTTGCATTCAACGGTGACTTATTACGTTAGTGGTCGCCACTGGACGGACGCGGTCGTCTGCTCTGTTAAACACTAGTACTACTCATTGTCTTCAGTTGTCTTCAGTTGTCTTCAGCTGTCTTCAGTTGTCTTCAGTTGTCTTCAGTTGTCTTCAGTTGTCTTCAGTTGTCTTCAGTTGTCTTCAGTTGTCCTCAGTTGTCTTCAGTTGTCTTCAGCTGTCGTCAGCTGCCGTCAGCTGCCTTCAGCTGTCGTCAGCTGTCTTCAATTGTCTTCAATTGTCTTCAGTTGTCCTCAACTCACTTGCCACCAGATTCAGACAACAGGTCTAGAGTGCCTAGAGGGATAGACTGTGGGGCTAAATGTCATCTGCAGACTATGGGGATAAATGTCTGCAGACTGTGGGGCTAAATATTTGCAGAGCATGGCGCTAAATATCGTTGCAGATTGTGGGGTGAAATGTCTAGAGACTATGAGGCTAAATGTCGTCTGCAGACAGGGGCCAAATGTCTGCAGATTGCGGGCGTAAATGTCGTCTGCAGACTGTGGGGCTAAATGTTGTCTTCCATCAACATGACCAGCTACAATCAGCATTTGTTAGACGCAGATAATGCAAACCATTAAGTGGCCATATTTGGCAGATCGTGTCGTGAACCAGCAGCAAACACAAGTAACAACTAACATACATGCGCATTGTCCGTCCCGTCCCCTACCGGCACCAGAATGGGTCTGAGACACTCTCTGTTGGAGAAAAGAATTAAAACACGACATACCAGTGTCCCGCCATCCTATTTAGCGCCACAAAAGAAGCCTTGATGCGTGAGAAGGAAGAGACGTTCCCTCAACACGCTGAAATGGGCGAGACTTCACAAGGACTCGTTGCAAACAACAATCCTTCAAGTGCTCGAACAGAGAGTCGGCTCAAAGGGAAAACAACGCCTGTCGCATAATGCACTTTGTAATGTGCTCATCAGCGGAAGTGGAACCCGGCACGGCCACGGGCTGGGTGCGCAGTGGTGTGTGCGCAGTGGTGTGCGCAGTGGTGTGTGTGCAGTGTGTGCACGCAGTGGTGTGTGCGCAATGATGTGTGTGCAGTGGTGTGAGCGCAGGGCAGTGTTGTGTTTTCCTGCGGACATCTGTATATATATACACATAATATATATATATATGTATATATATGTATATATATGTAAATATATGTATATGTACCCAGCGGCCTGCTGCTGGGATTTAAATGCACGGCGCTGGAGCGACAGAGCGGGTGCCTGCCCGGGACAAATTGGCATGTCGGCTCCATCCAGATAAGGCGTGGGGAGGTCACGACCCACGGGATGTGGTGAGGTCACCCCTGGGCCGGCAGCGGCACCACAGGTGCTAATGGGCGGCTTAATCGGCAGGATAGCACCATGAAGATAAGGCGAGGGGAGGCCCCAGACAGGGCATTGTCGCTGCCATCGCCACTGACTTTCGTCATTGCACGTGTGCCAGTTCACCACACCCTGAGCTGCTCCGCCTGGCCGATCCGACTAACCCACATATCAGCCTTCCTCGGCACTGTGTCGGCCCATCTAAGGTTGAAGACGGCGATTCAGCCGATTTTAATTTCCTCGACTGGGCACCGCAAGCAGGCCTTAACCGAAAGACCATGGGCACCATGTCACAGGAGGAGCTCACCAGCCTCCCAGCCCTCCTATCCTTTGACCGCGAAGACTTTACCATGCTCGATGTGATGCACAGTCAGCATGCCCTCCTCTGGGTCACACTTACAGTGATGGGGAACCACATGTTCCAGGAGGGAGCGAGCCCAGGGTGGAGGGAGGACAGCCAGCCCACCCCCCGCCCAAGTCGACCGCACTGCCGCATCCGACCGCCAGTGCAATGCCGACAAGGGCCCCCAGGAGTGCCAAGCCATACTGGAGGCGGGCTCGGCATTCGATCGGCGGGCTCTGACCTCGACCGTTTTTTGACGATAGGCTGTGACAACACCAGCCGCCTAATTCCGGGGTAGGGGAAACTAAATCTAGTATATCATCACAACGCAAGACTCTACTGCAACAAATTACCACTCATTCTTTTGGTATGGATGTAGCCTAAAACAATAAGCAGAGGAGATTCTGGTTGGATGAACCTCAAGGTCACTAGAGGTCAAAAGGTTGTGAAGGTTATGGTATGCCAGAAATCCTGGACTTTCATCAAAGAAGTGCCTATTAATATACCGTATCATAAGTTTTTTCACTAAAATACTGTTTCAATCAACTCCTTAGATCCCTGTGATGTTTTTAGGAAAGGGGTGTCAAGGCTCATATAGAATAAATGGCGTCCTGTAGACATATTTCTAAGTTATGTTTTGGAAAAATATCTAAAAACATTAGTTTTTGACGGATCCATTTAAGTCAAATAAAATGTGCGTAATAATCCATTTATTTCAGCCATTAACTAATATAGCATACTAGGACAGGTCTAAAGGGGGTTTGTAAATTCTCCTAAAAAGAAATAATTTTCAAGAATGATATATAGCCAGTGCCACAGTTTTTAAATTGGTAAGTACTAGTAATAACATTTTAGTTCTAGTTCTAGCTACCAATAAGTCCCTGAATACAACCCACAGCATTGAATAGGCCACGACACCCATCAACACATGGACAAATATACCATGCAGAATGCACATGTATACATGTGCGTTCAGTGCCTCTTATGTCTAGGGTAACTCAAGAATGCACATAGATGCGAAAATTGAGCAGCGAAATCTAATAGCCAGTGATGAAACGGGCAGATTCATCACTGGCACATGGCTGCTTGACAGGTTGTTGGTGTTAGGCCTCTTTGAAGTTGGTGTGCGTTCTTGAGTTGCCCTAGACGTTATGTCCACCCCCCCCCCCCCCCCACAGTAATTTAGTTTGTGCATCTTCTCTGACCGTGAAAGAATTGTGTGACCATATAGTTGACCTGCAAAATGAATTAGATGAATACCAGCTATATTGTGAGGGGGATGATGTTGATTTTAATCTCCTAAAAAACATTTTGAGTTCATCATATCCTTTGGCAAAGTACTTGCGAACAGATGTAAAAACAATTGCAAAACGAATGCATGCTGCTGAAGATAGAGAAATAGAGATATCTCATGAAACAGCCTCTCACCAGGTTCCAGTAGATTTGTACAATCTAATAGCATGGCTAATTACTGACAATGATGATAGCCTCAGCGATGATGGAAAAGTTCATCTTCCGGAAAATGACAAAGAGAATGTGTTGAACCTAGCCCAGGACATGATTGGGTATCTTGGTACACAGGTTATACCTAAACACGTAGGAATTGCTCTGCATATTCTCAAAGAAACGCATAGTAAATATATTGTGACAATGTTACACCGATTTGGTAATAGCATTAGCTATGCCAGTGCCCAACGTTACCTGACAACCATAGCTAATGAGGTTACTGAACGGGAAGAAAGAGAAGGTATTTCTATTCCGTCCAATGTTGTTCATGGTCAATTTGCGCAGTATGCTTTTGATAACCTGAACTTTCATTCAGAAACCAAGGATGGTGGTAGTCTTGATGCAACTACAAATATTATCTATCAGTATACAAATGATAAGGAGAACAATGTTGGGACTGGAAAAGTTCCTCTTCAGAAAACAAGACAAGTAACAATTAAGGAAGCTGTTAAATTTGAACCAGTTGTAAGTAATCTATCACTGAAGGACCGAAAAGAGGCTAGATCGTTACGTGGTACAGAGATTAGCTGTGGCAGCAATATAAGCAGTGATGATTTGGTTGATGAAAACATTGTCTGGTTTCTACTTTGGATGTTCCCAACCCAAATGATGATAAGTGAAGATGAAAGTGTTTGTTGTACACCAAATTGGAATGCATTCTTTGAATTTTATTCCAGGAAACAGACACAGAAATCAAAAATTGGCTATGGTCCAATGTATCCTCAAACTCCTACAAATCCAGATGTTGTCAAAACCTCTCTTGACTACTTTGTTACACTGAATCTGAAATTGGGCCTGTCAAAGACTGTGGTAACATGTGACCAGGCAATATATGATATCATAAAAGGCTTGGTGAAAAAGGAGCCTGACAGATATAAAGATGTTATAGTACGATTGGGCGGATTCCATATTGCACAGAACTTTTTGGTTTCTTCATGAAAGAAAGCGGCATTGAAGACGCATTGAAGACGTACTAGTTGCAAGTGACGTATGTGGTAGAGGAACAGCTAATAAAGTGATGGCAGGGAAGGACTATTATAAAATGGTTCGTTACCATTCCTTGCTCAGTGAGGCATTCTTTATGCTCAAGTGGGAAGCCTTCGAGCAATGGTTGTTGCAAGAAGATGAACTTGACTTACTCTCATCTTTGTCATATGTGTTGGAATGTCTCAGGGCAGCCTTTGAAATGAAGGACAAAGACAGTGTTACAAAACTTGTTGGTGATGGCATGACAAGTCTAAGATTAGTTCAATCTCACTGGGAGAACTTTGAGAATACATTGGGTATAACAGCTCGATTATGGGGAATGTATATTGAAATGATGCTCATTTTGAAACGTTATATCCATGCTGAAAGAGTTGGCATTTGGAAACAACATCTGCTTGAGGCACAAAACATGCTACCGTACACGGTCTGTTCTGGACATAGCAAGTACATGTCCTGTCTGCCAATTTATCTAAGTGAAATGAATGACCTCCCTAACACTGCGCCTGAAGTACACAAGGAATTTTAAGCGGATAATATTGCAGTGCACAAGATGGATGGAGACTTTAATGGAGTATGGACAGACCTTGCATTGGAACAAACTTACAACAAGGAAGGGAAGACAAGCCTATTCAAGGGCATTACCCAGGCAGAATTAACAAGAGAGAAATACATAAAAACCGTGCCATTCCTAACAGCGATCTCTGAGCGTGTGAAGCAGATGGTACATATGGAGTCTTCTCAATCAGATCATCATGAGAAAATGAATAAAGATGATATGGTAAAGGTACTGAAAATCAGAGACACTGTGGCAGAGAAAATGAGAAATCTGTTTGCTGCTTCCCTCACAGATGATGAGTTAGTTAACATTGCAACGGGAGAAATGCTTGTTTCAACACTACTCGTGGATGCCAAAAAACTTGGATTAGAGGCAATGACGGCTGCCAGCAAAACTGATGCTGACCAAATTATCACCCCTAAGATAATGACTTTTGCCACACAACAGAAGCAAGGCAAAAAAAAGCAGGACTCTGTAAAACAATTAATTTCTGAGGAAATCTCGGTTACTAGGGCCCTTTGCTTTACACATGAGTTGAGTGACGAGGCAAGAATTGAAGCCTTCAGTTACGAAGCCTTCAGTTACGAGTGACTATCCACCATGGTTTTTTGAGCCAGACAAGACTGGGGGATTTACCATGCGCAAAGGAACTAAATCTGACTTTATAGGAACTCTTCAAAACAAGGTTAAGGATTCATGGGAACCAATGAAAGTGTTGCCTCCCTCCGAATCGGAACCGGTGTATGTTATTGATGCCATGGCATTCATGCAACGTTTTCAGACCCTTGGGGCAAGTGATTTTGGCGAACTTCAGGAGAGGTACAAAAACAAGATTCTAAGTATGAAACCCAAACATTGTTCAGAAGTACATTTTGTCGGCGTTAGATATGACTTTGGTTCAATGAGCCTAAAGAGTGATGAGCGCCATAAACAGGAAATGGGAGCAAACTCACCGGAGTATATTCCTGCTCATAACATGAAAATACCTGGGTGGAAAACATTCCTTTCGAACCCTAAAAACAAGGCAAACCTGCTCTCATACCTGTCATCTTCTTGGTCGCAGTCTGTATCCCTGCCAGATGGGTTTACCCTTATAATAGGAGTTAACACAGAGGGAATATGTGTGACCAACAGCGGCACCAATGTGATGGAGGAGCTGTGCTGCATGAGGAAGCCGACACGAGAATCATCGCACATCTTGCTAGCTGCCAAGACAGGAGCATATTTGTTATCCATGCAACCGACACAGATATCATCATGCTTGCTATGTACCATTATCCTCGGCTTCCACACATGGTAAACCTATGGGTGGAAAAGAATGAACTCTTCCTGCCCATTCATGACTTGGTTGTGGAATTGGCGAAAGTGGTGGGAAAAAATTGAATGGAACTAACAGCCGCATGACTCACTTTGTATGTCATGTCTGGCTGTGACTCAGTGAGTTATCCATACAGAAGAGGGGGAAAAAGGGCAGCAATTGTAGCAATGCAGCATGTCGGTTCAATGCCAGTGTCGTGGGGGTGATGAAAATGGGAAATACTGCGCCTAGAGCGGGACTCGAACCCACATCTCTTTGCATTCCGGGCCAGTGTGCTAACCATTACACCACCTAGGCTCCCTGATATCAATACACTCCCCACGCCTACCTGTCTATGTGGTTACTTGCCTGAGAGGTCAGTGCAGACCACTACACTCGTCCCCCTGGAATTGTAAGTCTTGTAATGCTTACAATTACATACATACAGGCAATGCACTAACACATACATACACAGGGCAGGTTCAACAACCATACAGCGCAAAGCTTGTACAGGATCCTGATCACGGCAACCAGTGTCGTGGGGTGATGAAAATGGGAAATACTGCGCCTAGAGCGGGACTCGAACCCGCATCTCTTTGCATTCCGGGCCAGTGTGCTAACCATTACACCACCTAGGCTCCCTGATATCAACACACTCCCCACGCCTACCTGTCTATGTGGTTACTTGCCTGAGAGGTCAGTGCAGACCACTACACTCATCCCCCTGGAATTGTAAGTCTTGTAATGCTTACAATTACATACATACAGGCAATGCACCCACACGTACACAGGGTAGGTTCTACAACTATACAGCGCGTAGCTTGTATAGGATCATGGTCACGGCAACCAGTGTCATGGGGGTGATGAAAATGGGAAATACCGTGCCTAGAGCGGGACTCGAACCCACATCTCTTTGCATTCCGGGCCAGTGTGCTAACCATTACACCACCTAGGCTCCCTGATATCAATACACTCCCCACGCCTACCTGTCTATGTGGTTACTTGCCTGAGAGGTCAGTGCAGACCACTACACCAGCATTGACAAATTTCGCTCATGACACTGTGTGCCTAGATGATACGTTGTACAAAGAAGCATGTGATTTCATATGTGATTTCTATGGAAGGGCAGGATATTCATCTTTAGATAGGTTACGAGCCCATTTATTTGCATCAAGCAAACGGGACCTCCGCTCTCTACCTCCCACTGAAGATGCATTTCATTTCCACATTCTCAGGAGCCTTTGCAACATTAGCCTCTACAAACAGACCCATCTAAGCAATCCAACTCTTCTCCCACCTGAACAGTACGGCAGATATATGAACAAAGGAAGATTAGTTCCTGTCATGAAGAGCAAGCCAAACAAACCTGCAGTGGCAAAACTGACGTACTGCAAGTGCAAGAAGGGCTGTTTAAGGAACTGTTCGTGTGCAAAGGCCGGATCGGCATGTATTATTGCATGCACCTGCAATGGGGGCCCAAACAAATGTGGGCGACTGACTGAAGACAACGCAAGTGATGAGGACTAGGTAACCAAGAACAAAGTATATTTTCTACTAGGTGTAGTTGTAATCGGAACATTATATGTTATTGTTAGAATGATGAACTTGGGATGACAACATACTGCATATTAAGTTATTTTTTCTTATCTCCAGATAGTTCAGACGTTTTCTACTGATAGTTTCACAAATAATAACAAAAAACTATTTGATAATGAGAGTTATATCAATAAAATGTACGAAGGAAAATTCACTGAATTTGGCTTTTTTCTGAAATATTGCTTAGTAAAAGGTGTACAGGGGGCCATTAGTTCTTTGCCAATCCTCACATCCCTTTTCTAAAATCATCAGGGGGATCTAAGGAGTTGTGAAAAAACTTATGATACGGTATATTAATAGGCACTTCTTTGATGGAAGTCCCAGATTTTGGGCATGCCACAACCTTCATGAGCTTTTGACCTCTAGTGACCTTGAGGTTCACCCAATCAGAATCTACTCTGCTTATTGTTTTAGTCTACATCCATACCAAAAGAATGAGTGGTAATTTGTTGCAGTAGAGTCTTGAGTTGTGATGATATACTAGATTTAGTTTCCCCTACCCCGGAATTAGGTGGCTGGTATCGTCACACCCTATCATCAAAAAACGGTGTCTACCGAATTTGCGCAATACATTCAAAGTGTCCAAATTCACTTTTCAGATGTCCAAGACCCCTATAGACATAATCCAATTGGCAAAAATTTTATAGCCGGGGTGTCACATCAAAATTATTTTTCTGGTTGTGGATCCCAGACTACATGGGCGACAAGGGCCCACTCACTCACACACGCACACACACCTGCACACGCACCCACACACACGCACCCACCCACACACACACGCACCCACCCACACACACACGCACGCTAATCTTACAGGGGGCGCCGGCGGCAACTGGAGGGCCACAATGAGACCCACACACACCCACACACCCACACACACATCCACACACACAGACAACCACATACACACATGACACACCCACCCACCCACACACACCCACCACACACATAACCACACACCCACACACACAGCCACACACACAACCACACTCACATACCCACACACACACGCACACAGCCACACACACGCACCCACACACCCCACACCCCCACACACGCGCACACAGGCACACACACCCACACACACACACGCACCCTAATCTTACTGGGGGCGCTGGCGGCAACCGGAGGGCCACAATGAGACCCACACACACCCACACACCCACACACCCACCCACACACACACAACCACACACACACGCCACACCCACCCACTCCAACGCACACACCCACACACGCACCCACACACACACACAACCACACACACACTCGCATACCCATACACACCCACGCACACCCGCATGTCTTACAGTGGAGGCTGGCGGCAACCCACGGCCACTAGGAGGCACGGGCAGTTAATCCTCTGATACATCCACACACACCCACACACCCTCACCTACTAGCACCCACACACCACACCCACACACACACACCATCACACACTCTCACACCCACCGACACATACGCGAACACCCCTCACAAACATACACCTTCCCACACCCCATATACACATTGACACACACCCTCACACACCCATACACCCTCAAATACATTCACACACTCTCACACACTCCTACATACCCTCATATGCACACTCACAAACACACTCACAGCATATTTCTAATATGAATAAGCAATGCTTAGGACCGACCCCCCGATATAACTACAGTAAAGTATTTTATGATTGCGCGTGTATTTTTTTACTCCACTCACGGTGTTCGATTTGAAATTCTAGCAACTCGGATGACCCGAGTCGCGGTCGTGATAATCGAATACGGCCATCATTTCCGTGGAATAAAATATTAATATTGCCTTTGTGCACCCATGTTTATGCCAAATTGTTATTTATTTCTTTTAATTTTGAATAAATTCGAAGCTTTGCACTGCGTGTATTGGCGTATCGACAAATTCTATGGCAGCGGGCATTTGTTTTGATATATTATTAACCAATAGCTGTCGTCCACCCTGCTTGCTGCGGACCGAAATTCGACGAGCGATTTCCGTTTCCGTTTGCTGGATTTCTCGGTTTCTCGGTACGAGTTTACAAATGGCAGCGCCCATACAGAGCTATTTCCGTTTCCGTTTGCTGGATTTTGTCGATGTCACGCACAGTTTATGTGTATATATCTACATGCGTTAGTCTTAAGCCTCCCCGTGGATGGGTCGGTATTATGTATACCTGAATGTCCTCGTTTCCAGGATACAGCCAGATCGGGGGAGGGGGTTGCCGTATGTGGCATACCGTTGTGTTTATCTCAGTCAATGTACCCTTCAAAGTTCAAGTACTTGTGGAGAGAGTGTTGTGTTCTGAGTGTTGAACATCATGCTGGCTGATGGTGGATGCAATAACTGGTCTCAACAGCCCGTGCACGGTCCGTACGGGCAGGTGAAGGCTGGTGGGGAGATGCTGAGCTGTTTGTGGCTGTTTGCGGGGCGAACCTCGTTCTGCCTACTACAATAGTATTAGTGTAGAGTCCAGACACTGAACCCTCACTGCCTGCATTGTGCATGCGCACCGGACCAGTCTCATGCCCCGGTCACATACACGTTAGTGAAGATAGTTGAACCAGAGAGCGTGTATATAGATGAGAGGGACAACTGTCATAGTAGAACGTGTAACAGCTACCGACTGTGGCGCTCCAAGTGGTGGTTGTTGAACACTTTATGACATAGCTGGCAAACTCAAGGCATTGTTAATGGTTGTGTGCAATCTTCATACAGAAAATGTCAAATATCTCTAAAACCACACCACCTAGAAACAAATCGATTGGTACACATATAAAAAACATATTCAATGAATAGATTATATTAAATTTATAAGGTTAGTTTTCTGCATTTCTATTAATTTGGAATAAAATAAACGTTTTGCACTGCACATATGGCAAACTCAATGCATTGTCAATGGCAGTGAGCAATCTTCATAGAGAAAAGGTGAAATATCTCTAAAACTACATGACCTAGACACAAGCCGCTTGGAACACATATAGAAAACATGTTTACCAAAAAGATTATATTGAATTTATAAGGTTAGGGTTCTGGATTTCTATTAATCTAATGTTTTGCACTGCGCGTACCGGAAAACTCAAGGCTTGTTCAACAATAACCGCCAGGGGCCATATGCAGGAGTCGGTGATAGCGAGCCAAAACGCGTTTAGACAGGATTTCTGGTTTAGTGCTGAAAAGTCGGTATGCGGGAGGCGGTGTTACGCTAACACCACGCGTTTAAGGTCCGCGACACTAACCCCGTTTCATAGCACGTTTAAGGTTCGTGTTAGGGTTACGTTAAGCCCAAATCTATTCAATGCTATTATATTTAACAGAATTAAATACACAATAAGTGAAATTTGATCAAATTAACCCTATATTTTCGAATCGACGAACATAAAGTAAACAAATCGCCGCTGCCGCCGCATCGACGTCGCTTTCCATACTGGCGGCGGCGACGGTTTGTTTACTGTACCTTCGTCGATTCGAAAATATAACTATTAATATCGCCGGTAGCCTTAATAACGCTTCGAATTTAGGGTTAAATTGATCAAATTTCACTTATTGCGTATGTAATTCTGTTAAATATGGTCGCATTGAATAGATTTGAGCCTAATATATGGCTACAAATGCAGAGGGATTTCCCAAATCTAAAAAAAAATTCATGTTTAGCTACAATGAAAGTGTTATGCGCTCCTGCATACGACTTGACACAGTTCCTGACGTTGGTGATAGCTAACCGGTAATAGGCTGTAACACCAAAAGCCGCTATCACCGACTCCTGCATATGGCCCCTGGAGTGCCACTTTAGCCTGTGTTACCGATTTTCGGGGGAGTTGTCCCTCTCATATATATACACACTCTCTGGTTGAACGTAGGTGAATGTAGTGGAGGCTAATTTGGGTCAAACGTGGTATAAGTGCATCAAACTATGTTGACATACATTAAGGTATGGCAGGTTTTGGTACGGATAAATAATTAACGGTACGGATAAATATGCTGGCACTGAGGCTGGACGTGGGGCATGCTGGCACTGAGCAGGACGTTGGGCAAGCTGGCACTGAGGCTGGACGTGGGGCATGCTGGCACTGAGCAGGACGTGGGGCATGCTGGCATTGAGGCTGGACGTGGGGCATGCTGGCACTGAGCAGGACGTGGGGCATGCTGGCACTGAGGCTGGACATGTGGCATGCTGGCACTGAGCAGGAAGTAGGGCATGCTGGCACTGAGGCTGGACGTGGGGCATGCTGGCACTGAGCAGGACGTGGGGCATGCTGGCACTGAGGCTGGACGTGGGGCATGCTGGCACTGAGCAGGACGCAGGGCATGCTGAGACTGAGGCTGGGCGCTGAGCGCCTCAACTTGAACCTAATTAACTAGGCTGTCGAGCGTTTTATTGAGAAGTAGATTGCACCTGTATTTACCACAACCCGAGCCCTCCCCCCGCCCTATCCACCACCCATCCATCCCCTCCACCCCTCACCCTTCCACCCCTACCCCACCACAACTCTCACACCACCATCCACTAGCCCCCACACCCTTCACCCCACCACAACACTCACACCACCATCCACTACCTCCAACCCTCACCCCACCACAACACTCACACCACCATCCACCACAACCCTCACCCCATCCCATCTCCACCACCCCCGCACAACACTCCTCCCTCACCATATCTCCTACACACCCGCACTACCACACTCCCACACACCCTCACCCAACCCCACAACGCACACACCACCATGCTCACACCACCTCGCCTCTCCCTCCGCCACCCGCACACCACAATCGAACACCACCACTCTCACCCCCATCCCTACCAATCTACTATCGACCCCACCCCCACCCCACACCTCCACCACTCCACACCCCCCACCCTACCACCATACCTCCCACCTCCACCATCCCTACCACTCTACTACCGACCTCACCCCCACCCCACACCTCCACCACCCCACACCCCCGACCCTACCACCCTACCTCCCACCTCCCCCATCCCTACCACTCTGCTACCGACCTCACCCCCACCCCTCACCTCGTCCACCCCACACCCCCTACCCTACCACCCTACCTCCCACCTCCCCCATCCCTACCACTCTACTACCAACCTCACCCCCACCCCACACCTCGTCCACCCCACACCCCCACACTACCACCCTACCTCCCACCTCCCCCATCCCTACCACTCTACTACCAACCTCACCCCCACCCAACTATGCTCACCTCCAAGCCGATCTCTACCCCTACCACCCCACCCCTCACCATCCCACCCCCCCCACCACCCTACCACCCTACCACCCTACCACCCTACCACCCTACCACCCTAACACCCTACCACCCTACCCACCCTACTACCCTACCACCCTCCAACCCTACCAGCCTACCACCGAACCACCGAACCAGCAAACCACCCTACCACCCTACCACCCTACCACCCTACCACCCTACCACCCTACCACCCTACTACCCTACCACCCTACCACCCTACACCCTACCACCCTACACCCTACCACCCTACCACCCTACCGACCTACCACCCTACACCCTACCACCCTACCACCCTACCACCATACCACCCTACCACCCTCCCACCCTTCCACCCTACCAACCTACCATCCTATCCCCTACCACCCTACCACCCTACCACCCTACCCCCCTACCACCCTACCACCCTACCCCCTACCACCCTACCACCCTACCACCCTACCACCCTAACCACCCTACCACCCTACCACCCTACCACCCTACCTCCCTACCACCCTACCACGCTACCACCCTACCACCCTACCCCCTACTACCCTACCACCCTACCACCCTACCACCCTACCACCCTACCACCCTACCACCTTACCACCCTACCACCCTACCACCCTACCACCCTACCACCCTACCACTCTACCACCCTACCCCCCTACCACCCTACCACCCTACCCCCTACCACCCTATCACCCTACCACCCTACCACCCTAACACCCTACCACCCTACCACCCTACCCTATGCTATATATATATATGTGTATAAGACTCCCCTACAAAATGACACGGAGACCAGCAGATTGGGTTGGTTCGTTTATTCAACTCTGGGCTGAGCAATAAATGACCTACATAATTCAATCAAAAAGCAAAAAACGGGTGGAAGCTGATGATTCAAATACAGCGAGAGGCATCGGAAGCCGCTGGGCCCAGTAGGTCTGCAGCAAGGCGGCTGGATGATGGCGCTTCATTAATAATATACTCGTGTGAATCGCCTAATAAATAATTAAATAATTCTGCAAGCGTGTATGTGTGTATAATAGATTATATATAATATATATGTATATATGTATATGTGTATGTGTGACAGGGCGCGGTGAGATCGGAGTGATGAGATCGGAGTGAAGCCTGTAACGACGCGTTAGCCCACACACCTCCGACCTGCGTGTTCCAGTGTACACCCCCACCCCCACCACCGCCAGGGTCGCATGAGTTTGAAGCGTATCTCAGTGCCCACCAGCGGGCAGTCGGGTCGATCTGAATTACAGTCGAACAGAAGTCGTAAATCCGAGTTGCTGGCTTTTAACTCTTTACGTATAAAGCCGACTCCGGCCGCCCGCCAGGTGCGAACAGGGACCGCTCCCGGAGGATGGGTCTCCAGGACGGAGGGGAGAGGAGGGGAGGGGGTGTCCGGGGTGAGAGGTGGGTGTGTCCAGGGTGAGAGGTGGGTGTTTCCGGGGTGAGAGGTGGGTGTGTCCAGGGTGAGAGGTGGGTGTGGCCGGGGTGAGAGGTGGGTGTGTCCAGGGGGTGAGGTGGTGGTGTCCGAGGTGAGAGGTGGGTGTGTTCGGGGTGAGAGGTGGGTGTGTCCAGGGTGAGAGGTGGGTGTGTCCAGGATGACAGGTGGGTGTGTCCAGGCTGAGAGGTGGGTGTGTCCAGGGTGAGAGGTGGGTGTGTCCAGCGTGAGAGGTGGGTGTGTCCGGATGAGAGGTGGGTGTGCCGGATGAGAGGTGGGTGTGTTCGGGGTGAGAGGTCGGTGTCTCCAGGGTGAGAGGTTGGGTGTCCCCAGAGTGGGTGGTGGGTGTCTCCGGGGTTGGAGGTGGGTGTCTCCGGGATGAGAGGTGGGTGTGTCTGGGATGAGAGGTGGGTGTCTCCGGGGTGACAGGTGGGTTTCGGCAGAGTTGGTGGTGGGTGTCTCATGGGTGAGAGGTGGGTGTCTCCGGGATGAGAGGAGGGTGTGTCCAGGGTGAGGGGTGGATGTCTCCAGGGTGAGAGGTGGATGTCTCCGGAGTGGGTGTTGGTTGTCTCTGGGGTGAGAGGTGGGTTTCTTTGTAGTGTGAGGTGGGTGTATCCGGAGTGGGCAGTGGGTATCTCTGGGGAGAGAGGCGGGTGTCTCTGGGGTGAGAGGTGGGTGTCTCCAGGGTGAGAGGTGGGTGTCTCCGGGGTGCGAGGTGAGTGTCTGCAGGGTGAGATGCGGGTGTCTCCAGGGTGAGTGTGCCTGAGTGTCTGCAGGGTGAGAGGTGGGTGTCTCCGGGGTAAGAGGTGGGGGTCTCCGGGATGAGAGATGGGTGTCTACGGGGTGAGAAGTGGGTGTCTCCAGGGTGAGAGATGGGTGTCTCCGGGGTGAGAGGTGGGTGTCTCCGCGATGAGAGTTGGGTGTCTACAGGGTGAGAGGTGGGTGTCTCCAGGATGAGAGATGGGTGTCTCCGGGGTGAGAGGCGGGTGTATTTGGGGTGAGAGGCGGGTGTCTCCAGGGTGAGAGGTGGGTGTCTCCGGAGTTGGTGGTGGGTGTCTGTAAGGTGAGAGGTGGGTGTCTCCGCGGTGAGAGGTGGGTGTGTTCGGGGTGAGAGGTGGGTGTTTCCAGAGTGGGTTGGGATGTCAGGTGGGTGTCTTCGGGGTGGGAGGTGGGTCACTCCGGAGTTGGTGGTGGGGGTCTCTAGGGTGAGAGGCGGGTGTCTCTGGGGTGAGAGGGAGGTGTTTCTGGGGTGAGAGGTGTGGGTCTGCAGAGGTGGGTGTCTCCGCATTGAGAGGTGGGTTTCTCCGGGGTGAGAGGTGGGCATCTCCAGGGTGAGAGGTGGTTGTCTCCAGGGTGAGAGGTGGGTGTCTCCGGGGTGAGAGGTGGGTGTCTCCAGTGTGAGAGGTGGGTGTCTCCGGTGTGAGAGGCGGGTGTCTATGGGTAAGAGGTGGGTGTATCCAGGGTGAGAGGTGGGTGTGTCTGGGGTGAGAGGTGGGTGTCTCTGGGTGAGAGGTAGGTGTCTGCAGGGTGTGAGGTGGGTGTATCCGGGGTGAGAGGCGGGTGTCTCTGGTTGAGAGGTGGGTGTATCCAGGATGAGAGGTCCGGACCTCCAGCACGCTGTGCACCTTCACGACAAATGGAGTTGTGTGGTGTGGTGAGTGTGACTGAGTGATATCGGAAGTTATGGCAGTATGTGAGTTGTGTGGTGTGGTGAGTGTGACTGAGTGATATCGGCAGTTATGGCAGTATGTTAGTTGTGTGGTGTGGTGAGTGTGACTGAGTGATATCGGCAGTTATGGCAGTATGTGAGTTGTGTGGTGTGGTGAGTGTGACTGAGTGATATCGGCAGTTATGGCAGTATGTTAGTGGTGTGTGCTGTGGTGAGTGTGACTGAGTGATATCGGCAGTTATGGCCGTATGTGAGGTGTATGGTGAGTGTGACTGAGTGATATCGGCAGTTATGGCCGTATGTGAGTTGTGTGGTGTGGTGAGTGTGACTGAGTGATATCGGCAGTTATGGCAGTATGTGAGGTGTGTGGTGTGGTGAGTGTGACTGAGTGATATCGGCAGTTATGGCAGTATGTGAGTTGTGTGGTGTGGTGAGTGTGACTGAGTGATATCGGCAGTTATGGCAGTATGTGAGGTGTATGGTGAGTGTGACTGAGTGATATCGGCAGTTATGGCAGTATGTGAGGTGTGTGGTGTGGTGAGTGTGGCTGAGTGATATCGGCAGTTATGGCAGTATGTGAGTTGTGTGGTGTGGTGAGTGTGACTGAGTGATGTCGGCAGTTATGGCAGTATGTTAGTGGTGTGGTGTGGTGAGTGTAGCTGAGTGATATCGGCAGTTATGGCAGTATGTGAGTTGTGTGGTGTGGTGAGTGTGACTGAGTGATATCGGCAGTTCTGGCAGTATGTGAGTTGTGTGGTGTGGTGAGTGTGACTGAATGATATCGGCAGCTCTCGCAGTATGTGAGTTGTGTGGTGTGGTGAGTGTGACTGAGTGATATCGGCAGCTCTGGCAGTATGTGAGTTGTGTGCTGTGTATGAGAGCACGCCCAAGTGATCGTATCGTGGGTGGGGTGGGTGAGTGGAGGGGTGAGAAGGGGGGGGAGGGGGAGGTTGCAGTCTCGACTCCCAATAGTGGCCTATTTCTGTGTCTCCACCGGAAGTTGGAGTTGACCTTCTGACCCACATCCGGTAATGCCTGATCCTTTGATGGCGGAGTAGGAGGCGCAACAGTTCGCCCTTAATTCTCCCAGAAGTGGGTGCGGAGGGGGAGGTGTGGGGGGTGTGCAGCCGGGTAGGGGGTGGGTGAAGGGAGGGGAGCGGGATGAGGGGGGTGTGTGGGTGAGTGGGGCGGGTGGGTGAAGGGAGGGGAGAAGGGAGGGGAGGGCAGAAGAGGGATGGGAACGGGCACTACTACTAGTGCCATCAGTGACTTCATGGAGGACTCTGATGGGCAAATCAGCGACAATAGGGCTGCTCTGGCTATCCTCTCCAGGATTTCCAAGTCATCCTGGAATGCACTTGCTTGCTTCTACCGCCAGAACGCAGATATCATCAACACAGTCGGTCGCCCAGACCATGACATCAAGGACAAGCAGGCCCCACCTCATCGCCATAGCTGACTTGACACCACTACCAACTAACCACTAATTTTCACTAACAACTAACAGGTAACCCCACCCACTGCCTAACTAATCCCACTCTCACTTCACTTCTTCCTCTGGCCTTGGCTGGACTTACTGTCCATACCGGTGAATCTGGAGGGACTGAAGTTTGGATCCTGGTCGAGTCAAACCAATGACTTATAAAATAGGTACCTGTCGCTGCTCGGTGCTTGGCATTATGAGGTCAGGACAGGGACTGGGTGCACAGTGTCAGGATAATGTGACTATAAAGTTGCCATGAGTGCATGCTGTCACAAGTCAGTGCACATCCTGGTATGGCCTAGGGTCTTACTGGGGTGTAAAACTACACCAACCACCCAGCCTCCCCCGTCCTTCTCAGAGGACTGTGGTTGGACTCTTAGGCTGCCTTTTTCCTTCCCCCACCCCCCTCCTCCCCCAATTTCTAGGACCACTACCCATCGGAAGCCAACTCCCGACCACATAGGACCGCTTTCAGCAGTGCCCATTCAGTGCTGCAGATTTGCAGCCTTCAGCGCACCAATGCAACTGAAAACTCCCCAAAAATAATACTAGTACAAGGCTGAGGACTGAGATTTAGTGGTGGCCGGTGCAGCGATTGGTTGGGAAGGAGGGCAGAGAGAGGGGAGGTGTACGAGGGAGGAGATGAGGAAGGAAGGGGTGTGTGAGGAGAGGTGTGGGAATGGTGGTATGGTGTGTGAATCGGAGGAGGTGTGAAGTGTGTCGTGTCGTGTGTCGTGTTGTGTGTGAGAGGGGAGGGGCGGGCATGTGTGTGGTGCGTGGTGTAATGTGTGGTGTGGTGTGTGAGAGGGGGACTGGATGTGTGTGGTGCATGGTGTAGTGTGTGGTGTTGTGTGTGAGAGGGGAGGAGCGTGTGTGTGGTGTGTGATGTAGTGTGTGGTGTCGTGTGTGAGAGGGGAGGGCCATGTGTTTGTGGTGTGTGGTGTAGTGTGTGGTGTTGTGTGTGAGAGGGGAGGGGCTGGGTGGTGTAGTGTGTGGGGTGTGTGAGATGTATGTGTGTGGTGTTGTGTGTGAGAGGGGAGGGCCATGTGATTTGGTAGGTGTGGTGTGTGTAGAGTGTGATGGAGTGTTGTGTGTGAGAGGGGAGGGGCGTGTGTGTGGTGTGTGATTTAGTGTGTGGTGTCATGTGTGAGAGGGGAGGGGTGTGTGTGTGGTGCATGGTGTCGTGTGTGGTGTAGTGTGTGGTGTGGTGTGTGAGAGGGGGGGTTGGATGGGTGTGGTGCATGGTGTAGTGTGTGGTGTTGTGATTGAGAGGGGAGGGGTGTGTGTGTGGTGTGTGATGTAGTGTGTGGTGTAGTGTGTGGCGTGTGTTGTGTGTGTGTAGGTGAGTAAGACGGGGGGGGGGGGCATGGAGCGGTTGGGGAGTGCAGGGCGGGGGCGACGCCATGCCTCCCCCGGATATCACGTGATGCGGATGTGTTAATTGGTGTTTCCGGTCTAGTTCAAGACGCGCGGCGCGGTTTACTTATTTGCTCGGCACCTTTGCTTCCTGCGTCAGAAACCGTCGTGAGAATTAACAGAGGTCAAAGGCCAAGGCCGACACGAGGGAAGACGGATCGGGCCGGATCTAGGCCAGCCTGGACGGCATTCAGAGATCGGCCCGGGCTCCCGTCCCCCTCCCCGGCCCTCCCCAGCCGTCCCCGACCGTCCCCGGCCGTCCCCGGCCGTCCCCGGCCGTCCCCGACTGTCCCCGGCCGTCCCTGACCGTCCCCGGCCGTCCCCGGCTGTCCCGGGCCGTCTCCGGGTGCTGCCCGTCACTCACCTAGCCCAGTATTGGCCGGGCTGGACGGCCGACATGACTAGTGGTTAAAGTTGCATGGTCCGATAAAAGCATCACATTTTCAAAGCAAAAATAATTACCTAGATTTGATCATAGATATCTAACTTAGATACTGATGCACTTATTAAGCAATTGTTGCCGCGTAGAAGGGAATACTGAGTCAGTTTAATAGAACTGTTACTGCTGAAGCCTATGGTCTCAGAGTTGTGGCATGCTTATGCTTTAATTTTTCAATGTTCGCACTTCAAATATCTACAAAGTTAGCCATTTAAATAGAAGTTACTTCAAACTCATGTAAGGTAGGCTATGACGATCAATTTAATATATGTATCTCTGAAAAGTGACAGAAACTCAAAACGATCGGACCATGCAACTTTAATACACTGTCAATCAATCAATAGTTCCATCCTCTAGTCGAGGGTTGGATGCAATGGTTCTCCACTTGTCCTGATGGTGTGCTGTTCTGATAGACTGTGAATAATTCAAGCCTGTCCACTGTGAAATATTTGTAAACCATGATGTTCTTGGTCTCCCTCTCCCTCTGCTGCCATTCACCTTCCCTTCCAACAATGTACGGTATATTGAACCCTGACGAATGATGTGGCCAAAATAAATAAGTTTCTTTGTCTGTCTAGTGGCAAACAAGCTTTTCTTATTTTTAATTTTTCTGAGAACTTCTTTGTTGGTGATCTTCTTTGTCCATGATATTTTCATCATCCTTCGATAAGTCCACATCTCAAATGCTGCTAAACGTTTGTACATTTTCTTAGAGATTGTCCATGTCTCAGCCCCATACATTAGAGTAGACCACACATAACACTGAAGAATACGCTTCCTTGTTTGTATTAATATCTTACTTGATGTTAACACTCTATACATTTTGGAGAATGTTGTTCGGGCTATTGTTATCCTTCTTTTAATTTCTTCCTCACATCTCCCATCATTTGTAATCTTTTGTCCAAGATATATGAATTCGGATACTTGTTCTATGTTTGTGCCATCTATGGTTATATTGACATTTGGTTTATCTGTCTTTTTACTTATAACCATTGTTTTGGTCTTCCTGGCATTCATCTTCATGTTGAATAGTATTCCAGCTTTATTGATTCTATTCACTATATCTTGTAGGTTTTTCTCACTGTCTCCTAGTATTACACTGTCATCGGCATATCTAAGATTGTTGATGTTCATGCCACCTATTGTCACCTTGCAATCTTCAATGTGTCTGAAAATCATCTCTGTGTACAGGTTAAATAGACATGGTGACAATACACACCCCTGTCGAACTCCTCGTTTAATCATAACTTCATCCGATAGGCCCTGCTCCATTTTTATAAATGCACGTTGTGTCCAGTATAAGTTCACAATTAGTTTAATGTCTTTGCCATTGACACCAATATCTTGTAAACATTTGATTAACAGTTCATGATTGACTCGGTCGAAGGCCTTCTCATAGTCAATAAAGCAGGCATAAACATCCTGGTTCACTTCACAATAACGTTCACAAATCATTCTCATATTGAAAATCCCTTCACGTGTACCTCTTCCAGATATAAACCCACTTTGTACGTTACTGATTTGTTCTTCAATTTTCTGTCTGTTTCTCAGTAAAATTATTTTCAGGATCATCTTCAACATATGACTCATCAGGCTTAGTGTTCTGTACTCAGTACACAAGGTTGGTTTTTAGCTTCTTTGGGAGTCGTACAAATATGGATTCATTCATATTCAATGGTATAAATCCAGTCTCATAGATGTCATTTACTAGCTTATGAATGATTTGAATCCCCACTTCATCTATTCCTTTTATCATTTCTGATGTTATCTGGTCACTTCCAGGAGCCTTACCTGACTTTAGATCATTGATAGCCTTCTCAACCTCTTATACTAATATAATATTCCCATCTTCTTTCTCAATTGTGGGTGGGTTCCCTCTGTCATCATTGTATAGTTCGCTTAATACACTGTCAGTGTCAGTGAATAGAGACACGGGTACCGGGCTGAGCGGGGAGCAGTGCGGGGTGCACGGTCACAGGGAGCACTGGGAGGTGGCACGAGCACACGGTGCAGTGGGAGGTGGCACGGTCACAGGGAGCAGTGGGAGGTGGCACGAGCACACGGTGCAGTGGGAGGTGGCACGGTCACAGGGAGCAGTGGGAGGTGGCACGAGCACACGATGCAATGGGAGGTGGCACGAGCACACGGAGCAGTGGGAGAGCACAGGGAGCAGTGGGAGGTGGCACGAGCACACAGTGCAGTGGGAGGTGGCACGGTCACAGGGAGCAGTGGGAGGTGGCACGAGCACACGATGCAGTGGGAGGTGGCACGAGCACACGGAGCAGTGGGAGGTGGCACGAGCACACGGAGCAGTGGAAGAGCACAGGGAGCAGTGGGAGGTCGCACGAGCACACGGTGCAGTGAGAGATGGCACGGTCACAGGGAGCAGTGGGAGGTGGCACGAGCACACAGTGCAGTGGGAGAGCGCAGGGAGCAGTGGGAGGTGGCACGAGCACATGGTGCAGTAGGAGGTGACACGAGCATACGGTGCACTAGGAGGTGGCACGAGCACACGGTGCAGTGGGAGAGCACAGGGAGCAGTGGGAGGTGGCACGAGCACACGGTGTAGTGAGAGATGGCACGAGCACACGGTGCAGTGGGAGATGGCACGAGCACACTGTGCAGTGGGAGGTGACACGAGCATACGGTGCAGTGGGAGATGGCACAAGCATACGGTGCAGGGGGAGGTGGCACGAGCATACGGTGCAGTGGGAGATGGCACGAGCACAGGGAGCAGTGGGAGGTGGCACGAGCATACGGTGCAGTGAGAGATGGCACGAGCATACGGTGCAGTGGAAGGTGGCACGAGCATACGGTGCAGTGGGAGGTGGCACCAGCACACGGTGCAGTGGGATGTGGCACGAGCATACGGTGCAGTGGGAGATGGCACGAGCACACGGTGCAGTGGGAGGTGGCACGAGTACACGGTGCAGTGGGAGGTGGCACGAGCATATGGTGCAGTGGGAGGTGGCACCAGCACACGTGCAGTGGGAGGTGGCACGAGCACACGGTGCAGTGGGAGGTGGCAAGAGCATACAGTGCAGTGGGAGGTGGCACGAGCATACGGTGCAGTGGGAGGTGGCACCAGCACACGGTGCAGTGGGAGGTGGCACCAGCACATGGTGCAGTGGGAGGGTGGCACAAGCACACGGTGCAGTGGGAGGTGGCACGAGCATACGGTGCAGTGGGAGGTGGCACGAGCACACGGTGCAGTGGGAGATGGCACGAGCACACGGTGCAGTGAGAGGGTGGTGACCACAGGGTGCAGTGAGAGGGTGGCGACCACACGGTGCAGTGAGATGGTGGCGACCACAGGGTGCAGTGAGAGGGTGGCGACCACACGGTGCAGTGAGAGGGTGGCGACCACAGGGTGCAGTGAGAGGGTGGCGACCACACGGTGCAGTGAGAGGGTGGCGACCACACGGTGCAGTGAGAGGGTGGCGACCACAGGGTGCAGTGAGAGGGTGACGACCACAGGGTGCAGTGAGAGGGTGGCGACCACAGGGTGCAGTGAGAGGGTGACGACCACAGGGTGCAGTGAGAGGGTGGCGACCACACGGTGCAGTGAGAGGGTGACGACCACAGGGTGCAGTGAGAGGGTCGCGACCACACGGTGCAGTGAGAGGGTGACGACCACAGGGTGCAGTGAGAGGGTGGTGCCCTCACGGTGCATTGAGAGGGTGGCGACCACACGGTGCAGTGAGAGGGTGGTGACCACAGGGTGCCCCCAGCAGTGTCGTACATTTCCATTTAGATGGGTGTGAATAGCGGAGGTGCCGGGCAGGTGTCGCGCTGGGCATGCTGAGTACTCAACCTGCATGCATGCTGGGTACCCAGCCTGGATGCATGCTGGGTACCCAGCCTGCATGCATGCCGGGTACCCAGCCTGCATGCAGGTTGGGGATGGTGTATTCAGCCATCGAGTCTACTCTACACCACCCTTGTTGTGTTTTGATTGTAAGCTGATTGTGATGTGCTACTGATCAGCAGTGAATGCGAATCGTGGTTCCCGAATTCAACTCGGAGCCAGTCTGCACAGCGACAACCCCGCTGCCACCTGACGGCGCCACCTCACACCACGGCCGGGGAGTATTGGTCGCTGAGGTCATTCGGGCACCGCCCTTGCCCTCCCCTCCTCCACCCGCACCCCCCTCCCCGCCACCTCCTCCTCCCCTCCACACACCCCTCACCCTCACCCTCCCCCTACATTCCCACTCCCCTTTCCATCTCCTCCTTGTCCCCCTCCCCATCCCGCTCCTCCCTCCCACCTTCCCCTGCCTCACCCCCATTCCACCTCCCCTTCCCCTCCCCGTCCTTTCCCTTCTCCCCTCCTCCCCCCAACTCCCTCTCCCCGCCTACACGCTCGAGCGGGGCGCGTCCTGCCGGCGTCCACTGCTTCTTCGTGCAAATGAGCCATGCGTCCCGGGGGGACGGTGAACTAAATACTCGCTTCTCACGATGTACGCACACTGCCGCATGTCATTAGGAACCGGACGCACCTCCATGATACACAGTCTAGGCACACACATCATCATCATCATCATGCTGTCGGTCATGATGCGACAAAGACTGCTTTCATGACTTAACTGCCACTCTCCATTTAGCTCTCTCCTGTGAGAGTTGCGTCCATGAGTTGGTCTTAATGTCTCTCAGCTTTAGGTTTCTCTTGATGGTATCCTTGAACCAGAGATGAGGGTGCCCTCTCTTTCTGTAACCAGAAGACAGTTGAGAGTAGAGGATCTGCTTTGGTAGCCTGTCTGATGACATCCTCATGAGGTGTCTAGTCCACTGGAGATTCTTTTTGATCAGAAGATCTTCCATAGAGGCTCCGTATAGTAGGGTGGATAGCACGATTGCGCAGTAGATCTTGCTTTTGACTCGAATGGACACATGGTGGTTGTTCCAGAGTCTCTGGCATAGTCGGCCGAAAGATGCGCTAGCTTTGGCCATCCTCCTCTGTATTTCAGCATCAATGCATCCATCACTTGATATAGTGCTTCCGAGGTAGGTGAATTCCGGAACAGAGTTCAGCTTGTTTCCGTCAACCATGATCTCCTCCTCTCGGGTTCTTGTAGAGTTGGGTTGGTACAGCACCTCCATCTTCTTGATGTTAATCTTCAGGCCGAACTTCTTTGATGCATCGGAGAAAGCATCCACTATTTTCTGGATCTCTTCAGCAGAGTGGGAAACCAATGCACTGTCATCTGCAAATAGCAGCTCTCTCACCAGTATCCGAGTAGTCTTGTTCTTCGCTCTGAAGTGTGCAACATTGAATGGGTCAGCTCTCTGTCTGGACTGTATATAGATGCCATCCCCATGTCTCGGAAAGCCTCATCGAGCATTGCTGATAGGAAGATGGAGAAGAGCATGGGGGCCAGTACACAACCTTGCTTGACCCCATTGGTAACCCCAAACGATTCCGAGACTTCCCCTCCAACACTAATGTTCACCATAATGTTCCTGTATGTAGAGCCTTGATCATAGTTGTGAACTTCTCTGGGCATCCACACTTCCTCAGTAGCTGCCATAGCCCGGTCCTCCCGACTGTATCAAACGCCTTAGTGAAATCGACAAATACCATGTACAGTGGTCGGTACTGCTCAATGCACTTTTCTTGTAGCTGTCGGAGACAAAATATCATATCCACGGTGCTCCGGTTACCTCTGAAGCCACACACACGTAGCCCTCAATTCTACTATCTAACTCAAAATGAGCGGTTTCACTTTAATCTAACAGTCGGCAAACTGTTGATAAGCCCTTCTCGTGTAAACAGTCGGCGAATTGTTGATACACGCTGTCTCAAACGGTCAGTGAACTGTTGATATATCCGGCTCCGTGAAAACGGTCGGCGAACTCTTGATACGCCCTGTTTCATACAACTGGTCGGCGAATTCTTGATACGCCCTGTTTCATACCAAAGTTGAGTGAAATGTTGATACAACTGCGTCATGAAAACGGTCGGTGAATTGCTGACACGGCCGCCCGTGGCGCGTTTAGCATGTTTAGGCTGGCCAGTGATTATGTATACATGAATGTTGCCACTGATCGACTGTTATCTCCTTCCTTGTTTACGGCCCTCCCTAGTCACGTGACCGCCGGGTTAGACAGCGCGTGTGGTGAGTGTATGCCTGACTTTAATGCCGCCCTGAACACAGCGACGAAGCAGCACACAGAGCCACACCTGCATCCCGACGTCTGTCTGCGGGTGGCTTCTACAGAGACCGGGCACAGTAGGTGGACCGGGCACATAAAGGTGGATCATCCACTGTGAGTGGACCAGGTACGTACAGATGGATCATGCACTGAGAGTGGACCGGGCACGTACAGATGGACCGTTCACTGTGAGTGGATCAGGCACAGGGGGTGGACAATACACAGTAGGAGCAAGCGGAATGGGTGGACCATCTTAATGGGTGGACAATGGGGGCATAGCGCGGGGGAACCCGGAAGCCATTGTGACAGTGACAGTGGACAAGAGGAAGACATTCTGACAGTGACAGTGGACAACAGGAAGCCATAATACCAGTGACAGTAGACAACAGAAAGCCTATGTAGCAGTGACAGTAGACAACAGGAAGCCACTGCAGCCATGCCAGTGGACGACAGGAAGCCATTGTAGCAGTGACAGTGGACAACAGGAAGCCATTGTCACAGTGACAGTGGACAACAGGAAGCCATTGTAGCAGTGACAGTGGACAACAGGAAGCCACTGTAGCATTGACAGTGGACAACAGGAAGCCATTGTAGCAGTGACAGTGGACAACAGGAAGCCATTGTAGCAGTGACAGTTGACAACAGGAAGCCATTGTAGCAGTGACAGTTGACAACAGGAAGCCATTGTAGCAGTGACAGTGGACAACAGGAAGCCATTGTAGCAGTGACAGTGGACAACAGGAAGCCATTGTAGCAGTGACAGTGGACAACAGGAAGCCATTCTAGCAGTGACAGTGGACAACAGGAAGCCACTGTAGCAGTGACAGTGGACAACAGGAAGCCACTGTAGCAGTGACAGTGGACAACATGAAGCCATTGAAGCAGTGACAGTGGATGACAGAAAGCCATTGTAGCAGTGACAGTGGACAACAGGAAGCCACTGTAGCAGTGACAGCGGACAACAGGAGGCCACAGTGCCAGTGACAGTGGACAACAGGAAACCACAGTGGCAGTGACAGCGGACAAACCAAGATGTGCCTACATGGCGGGATCACTACTGTACCAGCACCGCCTCCACACGGAGTACACAGAGACTTCATAGCGCCACCACACGGACATTTCATAGCGCCTCCACACGGAGACTTCAGCAGCGCCCCCACGTGGGGACTCCCAACAGTGCCCCCCGTCACGTGACCCTGACAGAGCCCCCTGTCACGTGACCCTGGCAGCGTCCCCCGTCACGTGGCCCTGTCAGCGTCCCCCGTCACGTGACCCAAACAGCGGGCCCCCGTCACGTGATCCTGACAGCCCCACCCGTCACGTGACCCTGACAGCTTCCCCCGTCACGTGATCCTGACAGCGTCCCCCGTCACGTGACCCTGACAGCGTCCCCCATCACGTGATCCTGGTGGCGCCCCCTGCGGGGAGCTGGCGCTGCGTCCGCATCATCCCGTCTTTAGAAGTTGTGAATCTCCTGAAATGCCGCACTTCCGGTCTGTGAGCGGCTCTCAGATGTCGCAGTGTGACTAATTGTTAATTCATCGCCCATCGGCCCCACCTCAACCCCCACCCCCACCCGCCCCCACCAACCCACCCCCACCCGCCCCCACCCGCCCCCACCCAACCCCCCCAACCCCACCCAACCCCACCCGCACCCCCACCCGCCCACACCCGCCCACACCCGCCCCTACCCCCTCCCTTGTCACCGCATTGTGCTGCTGACAGCACGCCTTTGTCAGCAGCACAGTGCTGACCGCGCGTGAATCATCGCACAGGTCGCGCGGTACGCTCAAATGTATTCTGTATGTCGATTTTAATGTGCTTACCAAAATTAATTTTGGATACTTTGTGTTTGTTGTTGGTACATTTAATTGATTAAACAGGGGGAATTGCAATCACGGACGATTGGTCTTCCTCATTCCACTGCTCCTTGTCCTCTCCTGGTAATACCACATGCCACGTTATGTACAAACAATTATACATTTTCAAGTCAGTTCACTTCAAATATATCCGAAGTTAGCCATTTAATAATAAAAGGTACTGGAAAATAAAATAAAGAAGATTATAATGATCAACCTGATGTATTTACCTTTGGAAAATTACAAAAAAAAATCAACATTATCGGAGTCTGCAACTTTAATTCTCTTCTAGACGGATCGTTGTGTACGATGACACCAACATGTTACCAGCAAACGTTCCTCCCTTCAGACTGTTTCATCTGCAAAAACAAACGCGTCTAATTGCGACTATTACAAACCGTCACGCCCTCTGGTGTCGGTTTCCCGAACATAAAGTAAGCTGAGACTGGGTGTATTGTGCAAACCTAGTTCACATCAAATCGCCATCTCCGGCTAATCCGAGCGGCGTCTGTTTTGAGGAGATGAGAGAATGCTCGATGGCTTCCTGCTTTAATATCCCCCAGCAAACACCGCGCGCCTCCAGTGGATGCTGCCCGTGTCCAAGTCACTGCTTCCCCAAAGGAAATTACTATATTTAGGTTTTAATCTCGGAAACCGAATACTACTATTACAGGAAATCATCAGGGACAATTTATGTATGGTTGGGACAGATTCAAATCATGAAGGCAATCATGTAGATGTTCCACTCATTTCAATGCTGGGATTATAGCGAGCTACACGGTGAGTTGTAAAAAAAAGGTTGTAAACAGTGAACTTCATAGTGAGTTGTAAACAGTGAACTTCACAGTGAGGTGTAACCAGTGAACTTCACAGTGAGGTGTAACCAGTGAAAGTCACTGTGAGTTGTAACCAGTGAAAGTCACTGAGAGTTGTAAACAGTGAACTTCACAGTGAGTTGTAACCAGTGAACTTCACAGTGAGATGTAACCAGTGAAAGTCACTGTAAGTTGTAACCAGTGAAAGTCACTGTGAGTTGTAAACAGTGAACTTCATACTGAGTTGTAACAGTGAAAGTCACCGTGAGTTGTAAACAGTGAACTTCACAGTGAGGTGTAACCAGTGAACTTCACAGTGAGTTGTAAACAGTGAACTTCACAGTGAGTTGTAAAGAGTGAAAGTCACTGTGAGTTTAAACAGTGAAGGTCACAGTGAGTTGTAAACAGTGCACTTCACAGTGAGTTGTAAACAGTGAACTTCACAGTGAGTTGTAAACAGTGAACTTCACAGTGAGTTGTAACCAGTGAAAGTCACTGTGATTTGTAAACAGTGCACTTCACAGTGAGTTGTAAACAGTGAACTTCACAGTGAGTTATAACCAGTGAACTTCACAGTGAGTTGTAAACAGTGAACTTCACAGTGAGTTGTAAACAGTGAAAGTCACAGTGAGTTGTAAAGAGTGAACTTCACAGTGAGTTGTAAACAGTGAACTTTAGAGTGAGTTGTAAACAGTGAACTTCACAGTGAGTTGTAAACAGTGAACTTCACCGTGAGTTGTAAACAGTGAACTTCATACTGAGTTGTAAACAGTGAACTTCACAGTGAGTTGTAAGCAGTGAACTTCACAGTGAGTTCTAAACAGCGACAGAACTGGACTAACAATAAAGCACGCCTCACAGTAACCGACAATCTAACCACAACCTGTAACTGTAGCAGGTGTGCTGGTTGTGGGGCCTCAGTCATGGACACAGGTGGTCGCAGTGGTGCAGCATGTGGGGAAAGGCTACTGATTCAAACGAAGGCGCGGTTGAAGGCAATGAGTCTTTGCAGATATATGCGCGCGCGGAATGAGGGTGCGTGGCCAGACAAGTTAATCAATGTTAATGACTATACAGACAGGTGGCACCAGAAGCGACCCGAGGTTGTTAGAGTATGGCAGTAGATGACCAATAATAATAAGAACCCTGCACTAGATGACTGAGGGTGAAGAATAATATAAACTGGAGTGGAAAGCTTCCACTCAATCATACTCGCATAATGCTTATAAATCACATATATATAATTTTCAGCGGCACAGTCAGTGGCAGCTACAGTGTGCAGGGGTGGTGGCGCCACCATCGGAGCTGGGTTTGAGGAGGCTGGATGACTAGACAGACTCCAGCAGTCCATGAAACTGAGTGAGTGATGGGGGAAACGAGGGATATTCTGGGTTATTATACTCGTGTAATTCTTATACAGCATATAACGACAATGAGTAAACAGTGAAAGAAGAACTTTTATGTCGAGGTGGGTTTGCCCTCCGTGATTCATAATGGCTGATTTCGACTATATCCACTACACGCCTGCTGTAGAACGCCGTGCCGCCCCACGCCGCCCCAGCCACCCCACGCCGCCCCATCCCGCCCCACGCCGTCCCATGCCTGCCCCAGCCCGGCGGCGCGCGGCGCCCACAACGCCGGCTTCACAAAGCGGGGCTTACAGGGGGCCGTCGTACATCCACCACACGGGGCCGGACCCGACGTGGCAGGATCCGCGTCTGGATCCCCCCTCCCTCTCCTCCCTCCTCCCACTCCCCCCCCTCCCTCTCCTCCCTCCACCCCCACTCCCCCCTCCTCCCACTCTCCCCTCTCCCGTCCTGCCACCACCACCTCCCATTCCACCCCGTCCTACCACCGACCACATCCCAGTCCCCTCCACCTCCTCCCACTCCCTGCTACCCCGTCACCCTACCCCATCCCTGTACTATCACCCCCGCCTCCCACACACACCCCCTCCTTCCTTATCCTCATCATACTTCGAATCATCCCCAAATTGTCATCCCTTCTTCCCTCATCATTCTCGCACACTCTCCCTCTCCCGTCTCCCCCCCCCCTCCCCTATCCTCTCTCCCCTCCCCCCCCTCCCCCCCCCCCCCTCACCTCCCGTCTCTGCCCTTACATACTCCAGCAGCTTCAATCCAAACCCCGAATACCAGCGTCCCGCTCGGCGCCCCTTCCCGTCCCCACATCCGAGTCCCCTCCCCCACACCCGCACAACCGCACCCGCACACCCGACTCGCACACCCCACCCGCGTACCCCACCCGCAAACACCCTCAGCCACCCTATCACTCCCATCTACCCCAATCCCCACCCACCCTACCGCACGCCGCCCCGCCCAACCTCACCTACAACAGGCTCTGTTCCCGGACCTACCGGGAGGTACAGCCGGGGGTGGGGGTGTAGACGAGGGGGGGGAGCGGGGAGGGGGGAGGGTGAGGGTGAGGGTGAGGGTGAAGGGGGATGGGGGAGTTGCAGATGACACTGCGGCATGGAGCATCGGGCACTGATGCCGGATTACTGCTTATCTCCGCCCGGCTTGGAGGGGCGGGGCGGGGGTGGGGTGGGGCGGGGCGAGGGCGGGGCGGAAGCGGGTGAAGGATGCCGTTCTCTGAGGGGGGGGGGGGGGGGGGGGGGGGCTGCGTGGTGAGGTTTGATAACGTCATGCTGCATGACGGGATTGCATTTAGATGAACCTTACCTGAGCACAGCCTGTGGGCAGTTTGTGTCGGGACAGTGGGGGAATGTGGGGAGATGTGAGGGAGATGTGCGGAAGATGTGGTAGAGATGTGGAGGAGATGTGGGGAGATGTGGGGAAATGTGGGGAGATGTGTGGGAGATGTGGGAGATGTGGGGATGTGGGGAAATGTGGGGAGATGTGGGGAGATGTGGGGAGATGTGGGGGAGATGTGGGGAGATGTGGGGAGATGTGGGGACGGGAAGGGGTGTGGGGAGATGTGGGGAGATGTGGGGAGACGTGGGGAAAGTGGGGAGATGTGCGGGAGATGTGGGGAGGTGTGGGGAGATGTGGGAAGACGTGGGGAGATGCGTTGGAGATGTGTGGGAGATTTGGGGAGATGTGCGGGAGATTTGGTAGATATGTGGGGGAGATGTGGGGAGATGTGTGGGAGATGTGAGATGTGGGGAGATGTGCAGGAGATGTAGTAGAGATGTCGGGGGAGATGTGGGGGATGTGGGAAGATGTGTGGGAGATATGGTAGATATGTGGGGGGGGGAGATGTGGGGGAAATGTGGTAGAGATGTGGGGAGCTGTGGGGGAGATGTAGTGGATATGTGGGGGATATGCGGGGAGATGGGGGGGATGGGGGAACATTGGAGGAGATAGGGGAGAGATGTGAGGGAAGATGTGGGGGACATGTAGAAAAGGTGTGTGGAGTTGTGGGGGAGATGTGGGGAGATGTGGAGGGTATGCGGGGTAGATGTGGAGGAGATGTAGGGAGAGATGTGTGTGGGGGGGGGGGGGGCAGAGTGAGCTTTGGTAAATAGGGGACAGTCAGGGAGTGGGAGGCGGGGGGAGGTGTTAAATATATGAATGCACAAAATGCCTGAAATGTCGATTTCTGACAGTTATTGACTGCCATACTTATTTAAAGTTGCATAGCATGTTACTTGTGGGATGTGCAATTTTTCCATAACAATAAATTATTACTTTAACTGGAAATAACTTTGATTACAAATGGTTGACTTTGGAGATACTTGATCTGAACATACACATAATTAATTTTGACTTGCATATCGTAATTCTGACGCCATAGCTTTCAGCAGTTACAAGTTTTCTTTAATTGACCTAATTTCCCCATTTTCTGCAACAACAAATGCTTAATAAGTGTAGAGAAGACAGACACGAATGCCAGGAAGTCCGAAGGCTAAGTGAGTTTATTCTGGTCCCGATCTCTCACGTCACCTGCATCACGTGAGCCCCTCTCGCTGGATCCGGCTTGTTCTCCGTATATATACTACATATTCCTCTTTCGGAATTGAAGAGTGTGATACCAATCTGACATGAATCTACGGATTACAACAAGCAATTTATAAGGTTATAGTTTATCATTGTCTGTCTGCAGGGGCGGAGTGCGTATATCATCAGCGATTAATTTCAATAGGGTCATCTTGGTTAGTTAATGGGTCTGTTTTTGCATCATTTCTATTTGAATTTTTAGCAACTCGGGTGACCCGAGTCGCCCGGGTCGTGTTAATCGAATACGCGCATGCGCAGAACCCCGAGCGTAGACTCTAAACCTACTGAGAATCTAAACCGTGACACTTGGCTTACTTCTCCCTCTGATCAAGGGAGTTATTTGCTTGGGTGGGGCCCTTATTGTTTCTCTCGCTTTGTTCTTGTTTTCTTGTTGCTGGAACCTGCTGGACCTGCCTTTACTCGTCCTTTCCTCCTGAACCCTTGCTGCTGTTACTGGACACAAGTGCTCTGATACCGCCAGACTGGAGTGATTCGGGGCCACCCCAACGATGCGTCGTTTTGAATGATGTAAAGACATCCCCAGCTTCTACAACCGTCCCCCCTGAAGATTAATCTTCAACCAAAGATTGGACCGATTTATCGGGGCCTTTCTATATTGCTGCAGTTTTGCAGCGGGTAACCGTCATAAGGTTATGAACCCCCGAAAAGCAAGCAGCGTGACCTGGCCGACCTTAGTTTAAAGTTGCATTATCCGATGGTTTTGAGTCTCTGTCATTTTCTGAGATAAAGATATTAGGTTGATGGTTATGATCCACCTTACTTTACTTGGAAGTAACTTTTACTTTGAATGGCTAACCTTTGAGATATTTGAAGTACAAACATGCCAAATTAATTTTGGCAAGCACGCCGAAACTATAGCCGTGGTCACACGTACAGCATTAGGCCGACATAGATGAGGTGAACTACATGAGTTGAACTAGTGGCGCGTTCACACATACAGAGTTTTCAAAGTGTGTTGCATTCCGACACACTCGTTAAACCGGCTCAGATCGATGTTGTTTTTTATTGTTTTACGTCCTAGCAACATCTAAGGTCATATCAGGATGGGTATCCACACATACATACATCCCACATACAATCACACGTACATCCACACTTACATCCACATGCCACATGTACATCCACATGTACATACATACAAACAACATACCTAATGAAGAGATGGGAAGAGTAGGACGGTCTAAAGATGTGCTCCAACCACTATCAAAAGCAACTAGCTGTTGCTTGCTTATGGGGGGAGTTCGTGACCTAGCGGTCACTGGCTGCAGGACTGCAGCATTGTTTAAATGTAGCCGTTAAAATGGCCTGTTTGTTTCTCACCCCTCTTTCTTCTCTTCTAGCTCTTCTACTTGTGGGGTGGCAGGGAGGGAGGGGGCTCTTTGTGGCTTTGGTGCGGTGGTGGCGTGGTGCGGCAGTGGCCTGGGTGGTGGCAACATGGTCTTGGGGCCCACAGTCCTGTACCTCAACCGGAGAGCAAAGTGGGATCCGGTGTTGTTGGCAACAGAGCCATGGGCAGCGCGGCGCATTGGTCCTCCAGGCCCCCATCACAGAGTGGGTGATCCAGACCCACCAGAGCTCCTGGACTGGGGTGTGGTTGGTGGGTGTCACTTGGCTTCCGCGGCCCCAACACCCACTCCATCGGTGATCGAAGCGGCAACCGAAGTTGTGGGCGCAGGGGTTGAGGTGTCACACCCGGTGTATCCGACACTGCACTGGGCTCCCGGTGTGGGTGCAGTGTCCTTGACCTCACAGGGCTCTCAGTGTGTGCGGTTTTTAGTGGGTTGTGTTTTTTTTATGTGTCGTTTTTTGTTGTGGTTTTTGTGGTCAGAACCTCACTGGGCTCTCGGCCTGGGGGTTTGTTGTGCTGAGCCCTGGCGGGGGGTGAGCCATTGATGGTGGGTGGGTTGAGGTTAGTTTGCCTCCTGTTTATTTTAGCTTTGGATTTGTTTGGGGCCATGTAGGGCTCCCTGATGGGACCTTATGGGGCTCCCTGATGGGACCTCATGGGGCTGCCGAATGGAGCCTCAAGGAGCTCCCCGATGGGGCCTCACAGGGCCACCTGCTGGGACCTCGCGGGGCTCCCTGATGGGACCTCATGGGTCTCCTTGATGGGGGTCCTCATGGGGTTCTGCAATGGGACCTCACGGGGTTCCTTGATGGGACCTCATGGGGCTCCCAGACGGGCCCTCACAGGGCTCTCTGGTTTGACCATGTGGGACTTCCAGCCCCCGGGACCGCGTGGGGCTCTCAGGGAGGTCATAGGGCACAGCTAGGTCATAGGGCACCTGCAGGTTGGTGGTTGCTAGTCACCATCATTACTGTCGGGTTCAGAGTCGTTGGCGATGGATGCAGGGCCGCCAACAATCTCGAATGTGTGGTAGTTCTATCTATAGAATCTGCTGAGTGGCTCTCATGAGGACTTGGAGAGCCTTGTGAGGATGGCGAGCACAGCTCGGTTGTCGGACAGGTTGTGTGGTGGGCTGAGGAAGTCTCGGATGGTGGTCCTGTCAAAGGCCACACTTGATGCCAGGGTGTGAGTGATGTTGAAGATTTGGTGACCGCAGGGACATCGTTGCAATGCAGGGATGTCGATGAATCGTCTGTATCCAGTCCTGAAGCATATGACCGCCTTTTGCACATAAGCAGAAAGGTTTTTTGGGACCGGTAGGTGCTCCCTGACATTTTTGTGCCAGGCCCAACTGATAGAGTATCGGTTCCTGACGGTGTCGCGGTGGAGAGAGGCCTCCCATAGGGCTTTGGTGGCTATGGCGCAGGTGGCTTTGAGTTTGGACAGGGAGTGGCCTATGGTGAGGTTGATCTCAGGGCGGCGAGAACCATCCAGGGCAGCTGAGTCAGCCTGGCCATTACCGGAAAGTCCTATGTGGGAGGGAACCCAGACCAGCACTGTGTCCAGGCGAGCTTCATGCCTGGCGGTGATGGTGTTCGGACCATTTTCTCGGGTTATCGGGCACCAACCAATGTGAGCGGACCGTCTTGTTGGGTTATCAGGCACCGAGCAGTGTGAGCAAACCATTTTCTCGGGTTATCGGGGAACCAACCAGTGTGAGCGGACCGTCTTGTTGGGTTATTGGGCACCGATCAGTTTGAGCAGACCATTTTCTCGGGTTATCGGGCACCAACCAGTGTGAGCGGACCGTCTTGTTGGGTTATTGGGCACCGACCAGTTTGAGGGGACCATTTTCTCAGGTTATCGGGCACCAACCAGTGTGAGCGGACGTCTTGTTGGGTTATTGGGCACCGACCAGTTTGAGCGGACCATTTTCTCGGGTTATCAGTCACCAACCAATGTGAGCGGACCGTCTTGTTGGGTAATTGGGCACCGACCAGTTTGAGCGGACCATTTTCTTGGCTTATCGGGCACCAACCAGTGTGACCGGACCGTCTTGTTGGGTTATCGGGCACCGACCAGTGTGAGTGGACCATGTTGTCATGTTATCGGGCGCCGACCAGTGTGAGTGGACCGTCTTGTAGGGTTATCGGGCACCGAACAGTGTGAGCGGACCGTGTTGTCATGTTATCGGGCACCGACCAGTGTGAACTAGCCATCTTGTCGGTGTCTGATTGGGCTCCATTAAACAGGTAGGCCCTACTGGTGTGTTGAACCAACATTAATTAGATCCACACCATATTTCAGCGAGCAGGGTTCTGCGAAAGTTACGTCAGCTGTACTGAGGTGCCAGGAGGGAACATGCCCGTTTAAAGCCGTCTGATTATTCAAGAACTAAACACTGGCGCGAACTGAGCGGTTCATGCCCGAAGCGCCACCTGCCAGGGACCCTTATCAACTGTGACCGACTGAACATTCACATTGTATCGGAACAGGCCTGACCACTGCTGAACCCACGTCGAAGTAGAGAGCGGCTTCCCTGGCCCTACTTGGACCCGCCGACAAACCCCACCTACCTCCACCTTCCACTCGTGACTTCCACCGTCCCCTCGCGACCTTCACCTCTGGGGTCACCACCCGCTTCTCCGGCCCTCCAGCTGCTGAGTCCTGCCTCCTGCTGCCTCTGCCCCTCCCTCCCACCGCCCAGGTCTGCCGGGTGCACTCCACCCCCCCCCCCCCCCCACCCCCCCCCCCCCCCCCCCCACCTTTCCTCTCCCCGTCTCCATGTGCAGACCTCATTACCCTTCATCCCCGTGGCTGTAACCTGGTGCTTTCTGTGTTGCTCGTGAGTTGAGACTTTCCTGCTCTTTGTGGCCTGACTCCGGTGTCTGCCTCAACTCGTGTGTTTGCACCAGTTGCCAGTGTAAGTCATTGATTGTGCTTAGGCATCTACCTGTGTCCCTGCGCTGTGCCAGGGGCGGGCTGGCACGCCAGGGGCCGCCAGCGGGAGGGTCGTCACCAGGAAGATAGCGACACGGGTAACACGATGTAATATCAATAGTCATCTGCAATGCACGTAACACTGGGTGCGCATGCGCACGCACAAACTTCCTGTAGAGAGTAATGAGCAACTCGACGTCACCAGGTACAATGTCACGTGCACAGGTAGACATGCATAGCGCATCAGTGACGGTTGGTAGCACACAGAACCAGGCTGGTCACAGTGATGGCTGGTACCACATATAACCAAACTGGTCACAGTGACGGCTGGTAACACACATAACCAGGCTGGTTGCAGTGATGGCTGGTAGCACATATAACCAGGCTGGTTGCAGTGACGGCTGGTAGCGCACAGAGAACCAGGCTGGTCACAGTGATGGCTGGTAACACACATATCCAGGATGGTTGCAGTGATGGCTGGTAACACACAGAACCAGGCTGGTTGCAGTGACAGCTGGTAGCACACAGAACCAGGCTTGTCACAGTGATGGCTGGTAACACACAGCACCAGGCTGGTCGCAGTGGCGGCTGGTAACACACAGAACCAGGCTGGTCGCAGTGACGCCTCGTAGCGCACACAACAAGGCTGGTCGCAGTGACTCCTGGTAGCACACAGACCCAGGATGGTTGCAGTGATGCCTGGTAACACACAGAACCAGGCTGGTTGCAGTGACGGCTGGTAGCACAGAGAACTAGGCTGGTCACATTGATGGCTGGTAGCACACATAACTAGGCTGGTTGCAGTGATGGCTGGTAGCACACAGAACTAGGCTGGTCACAGTGATGGCTGGTAGCACACATAACTAGGCTGGTTACAGTGACGGCTGCTAAAACACAGAACCAGGCTGGTCACAGTGATGGCTGGTAGCACGCATAACTAGGCTGGTTACAGTGATGGCTGCTATCACACAGAACCAGGCTGGTCGCAGTGATGCCTGGTAACACACATAACCAGGCTGGTCCCAGTGAAGCTTGGTAGCACACAGCACCAGGCTGGTTACAGTGACGGCTGGTAACACACAGAACCAGGCTGGTCACAGTCATGCCTGGTAGCGCACAGCACCAGGCCGAACACACTCTGATGGATGCAAGGCTTGAATCCTAGAAATGCTTCACTCCCCAACTTCCTCTACTCCACCCACTACATCCTCCCTCCCACACGTTCACTCCCCAACTCCCCAACCCCCAATTCCTAAATCCTACTCGGTCCCCACTGCCCCCACCCACAAATCCACCTCACTCCCCCTTTCTCCCTCTCCCCCCATTAACCTGAACTACCAACCACCCGCCCGCCCTCCTACTGCCTAATTCCCGTTATTCCCGTCACCCACACACCCACTATTCCCACTGCCCACGCCCCTCTCACTCCACACTCCCTCACCCCCATCTCCCCCACTTTCCCCTATTTCCAACTCCCACTCGTCCACTGCTTTCATTCTCCCACTCCCCCATTCACTCTTCCGCACTCCCGCACTCCCTCACTCCCCCACTCTCCCACACCCCCACTCCCAACTCTCCACACCCCACTCCCCCACACCCCCACTCTCAACCTTCCACACCCTACACCCCCCACCCCCTCTCTCCCCCACCCCCACTCCGCCACTCCCCACCCCCCACACCCTCACAGCCCCACACCCCCACTCCCCCCACTCCCCCCACCCCTCCCCCCTTTCCCCATTCCCCTATACCCCCACACCCACACACCCTCACACCCGCACACCCCCAGACTCCCACAACCCCACTCCCCCACGCCCCCCACACCAACCCCCCCCCACATCCTCACACCCCCACGCCCCCAGTCCCCCCACTCCCAACTGACCAGCCCACCCCCCACTCCCCCACACCCCCAGTCCTCACACTCCCACACCCCACACCCCCACTCCGCCACTCCCCACACCTACACACCCCTACATCCCCACCCCCTCACACCCCCACCCCCTCACTCCCCCACACCCCCACACTCCACACCCCACACCCCCAAACCCCCACACCCCCACACCCCCACTCCCCCCACACCCGCACATCCCCACATCCCCACAGCCCCACACCCCCACACCCGCCACTCCCCCACTCCCAACTCTCCACATCCCCACTCCCACTCCCCCCTGCCCCACACCCCGAGACCCCCACCCCCTCACTCCCCCACACCCCACACTCCACACCCCACACCCCCAAACCCCCACACCCCCACACCCCCACTCCCCCACACCCGCACATCCCCACATCCCCACACCCCCACACCCCCACACCGCCACTCCCCCACTCCCAACTCTCCACACCCCCCACTCCCACTCCCCCCGGCCCCACACCCCGAGACCCCCACCCACTCACCTCCCCCAGACCCCCACTGCCTACACCCACACACCCACACACACCCACATCCTACCTCACACCCCCACTACCCCTGTCCCCACGTTCCCCAATCCCCAAACCCTGCACTCTTCCACTTTCCAGGCCTCCTGTGAAATATTCCGATAATCAGCAGAGGGGGAAATGGAAATCCTCTATTATTATTCTGTGTGGCTGGCCAAGAGTGTGTGTATGTGTATGTTGTGTATACATATATGGCTTGGCCCATGCTTGAGGGCAGCTAATTATAGACATAGGGATGATTGGCAGGGCTCTGTGCTGAGGTAGTGTCAATGCACACAGGGGTCAAGGCCACAGGTCAACCAACTCTGGTGGTAGGCAGACCACTGGTGGAAATGGTAACCAGAAATGCTGAGTCCCTATTGGAGGAACTGGGAATGCTGCATCCCTATTGATTGGAGTGAATGGCATGATCCTATACCAAGAATCCATGTACTATATATAATAAACCAAAGGGCTTGGACCCTCTCTTACACTCTTACTTTTGCTTTACTTTCTCTCGTTCTCTCCGGCTGTATTGTTTTTCACTTTAGCCTACCTACATTGCCACAAACTCGAACACCGACTCTACACTCCGATTCTCTGCCCACTCCTCCACCCTCCCAATCCCCCACGATCCCCACGATCCCCCCTGCCCCCTCTCACCCCCCTCCTCCTCCTCCTCCTCCCGCCTAGTCTCCCGGCGCACGCCGCCCCCTCTCCGGCCCGTCTCCCCCTCTCCGTTCCCTGCCTTCTCCCTCCTTCCCCTTCCCCACCCTGCACACTGCTCCACGCATCCCGCACCCCGCACCCCGCACCCCGCACCCCGCACCCCGCACCCCGCACCCCACACCCCGCACCCCGCACCCCGCCCGCCCCTGCCCTCACCTGCCCTCCCGTACCCTCACCTGCTCTCCCCTGCGCTCCCCTGCCTTCCCCTGCCCTCCCATGTCATTCCCTGCCCTCCCCTGCCCTCCGCTTCCCTCCCTGCCCTATCATGCCCTCCCCTGCCCTCCCCTGCCCTCCCCTGCCATTCCCTGTCCTCCCCTACCCTCCCCTGCCCTCATCTGTCCTTCCCTGTCCTCCCCTGTCCTCCCCTGCCATCCCCTGCCATTCCATACCCTCCCCTGCCCTCCCATGCCCTCCCCTAACCTCCTCTGCCCTCCTCTGTCCTCTCCTGCCCTCCCCTGCCCTCCCCTGCCCTCCCCTGTCCTCCCGTGCCCTCACATGCCCTCATCTGCCCTCCCCTGTCCTCCTCTACCCTCCCCTGCCCTCCTCTGTCATTCCCTGTCATTCCCTGTCCTCCCCTGCCCTCCCATACCCTCCCCTGCCCTCCTATGTCCTCTCCTGCCCTCCCCTGCCCTCCTCTGCCCTCCCCTCCCCTCCACTGCCCGCATCTGCCCTCCCCTGCCCTCCCCTGTCCTCCCCTGCCCTCCCCTGCCCTCCCCTGTCCTCCCCTGCCCTCCCCTGCCCTCCCCTGCCCTCCCCTGCCCTCCCCTGCCCTCCCCTGCCCTCCCCTGCCCTCCCCTGCCCTCCCCTGCCCTCCCCTGCCGGGCGCGCCTCAGACGGACGCAGGTGTTCGTGTCGATGCGCCATTAGGGTGTGCTGTATGACTATGAGTCTACATAAGAACCCCAGCTGGCGCACTATTCAGCCACGCGCATGCGCAGTCGATAACCGGTTCCCATCCGCCCGCGCGTGCGCAGTGACAGCCAACTGAAGACGCACCTGTCGTCGCGTGATTCCTTCCCCGCCCGCTGCGGGGCGCCACTGGGGCCGCCTTCTCACCACGTCAAGAGCTTTAATTTGATATCCAAAGCCATGAGTGAATATCTGCAAGATGGACATTACATCATGTGTGAATATCTGCAAGATGGACATTACATCATGTGTGAATATGGCGAGTCGATGGCGGGTCGGATTATTGGACATCACCGGGTGCTTGTGTCGGCGCACAACCACCAGTCACACCCACAAGTCACGACCACCAGTCACAACCACCAATCACAACCACCAGTCACACCCACAAGTCACGACCACCAGTCACAACCACCAATCACAACCACCAGTCACACCCACAAGTCACGACCACCGGTCACTACCACCAATCACAGCCACCGGTCAGAACCACCAGTCATACCCACCAGTCACAGCCACAAGTCACGACCACCAGTCACATCCACCAATCACAACCACCAGTCACACTCACAACCACCAGTCACTACAACCAATCACAACCACCGGTCAGAACCACCGGTCATACCCACCAGTCACAATCACCAGTCACAACCACCAGTCACAACCACCAGTCACAACCACCAGTCACAACCACCAGCCACACCCACCAGTCACAACCACCAGTCACAACCGCCAGTCACAACCACCAGTCACAACCACCAGTCACAACCACCAGTGCCAGTCAGCTGTTGCTGTTGCTGGTGCATCAGTTCGCAGGTGGTTCTCTTTGTCCTCCACGTGCTTTCTTAGTGCTCAAGGGACGCCACTCCGTCACGTGCCCTGACAGATGCTAGTAGGCGACTTTCCGGGGTGCACAGCGTGCCCCCACACCCTGCACGGTGCAATGACGCCCTGTCTGTGTCGGAACGCCTGCTGGCCGGCACGACAGGTGGCGTTACTGGTGTTTTCTGATTGGACGGGTGTTTGTCTGTGAGAGGTGTCCCACGTGCATATTGAACTGAACACGTTGTCTTTTTGGCACGTTGGCACGTTGGCACGTTGGCACGTTGTCTTTTTGGCACGTTGGCACGTTGGCACGTTGGCACGTTGGCACGTTGGCACGTTGGCACGTTGGCACGTTGGCACGTTGGCACGTTGGCACGTTGCCACGTTGCCACTTTGCCATGTTGCCACGTTGCCACGTTGCCACGTTGCCACGTTGCCACGTTGCCATGTTGCCACGTTGCCACGTTGGAGGCTAGATAAAAGATTTACCTCGAACTGACAGTACAGGAGTGAAAACCAACCCATTAGCAAAGGTGGCGAAGAATTTTGACATGCTGGGGAAATTAATTGAGTGAATAATGTCTTAATTTAAGAAGCAAAATATATTCTTTATATATGTTTTTATAGTTACCCTCTACCTTTGAGTTGAAAAATATAATAAAACATCTAGTTTAATCAGATTTAAAAGTGAAATTGATGGTGTTCTATAGCCACCATCTTGTCTTTTTGCATTCTCTCCTATTTCACCAACTTTGTGCCTATATAAGTATCCATTTGATACTGGAGGCAGGCATTCTACATCCTGTTCTATACTAAAGCTATTTTCGGCCGTATTTACACTACGTTGTCGTTCAACCGTGTACCAAAAGTACTGGGTGAATCTTTTATCTAGTTGGAGGCGCCCTCCATTGCCAGTCAGTGATGGCAGCTCCCAGCCCTTAGCCCCTTCTGCATCTAATGACTGTTGCTGGTCCAAGCCCGCCTCACAATGTACGAGTATCGGCCTGGATCCACTGATCGGGAATCGGAAGTTCGGAACCCAGGTATTGCGAGTACTGCCCAGATAACGAGGCAGTCCACACGTCGCCGACCAATCAGGTGCAGCCGGGCTGAACCAACATGGCAGCCAATCTCGGACTGACGGGGGTTGTTATCGGACAATGTAAGGCCGGCATGAAAATGCCTATCGATTCGAAACCAACAGGATTCATGACTGGTGGTGTGAGGCCGGCTTTAAATGTACCCAACTCTACTAACAAACACAGCCTTTCACAGTTATCACTGTAGTCATCCCCTTCTCTCGTACTCTCTTCCCCGTCCTACCCCCCCCCCCCTCATTGCTCTGTCTCTGTGCCTCTCTGTCCATGTCTCTTCCCTGTCCCGCCCTCTTTGCTTTGTCTCTGTGCATCCATGTCCATGTCTCTTCCATGTCCTCCCCCTGCTCTGTCTATGTACCTCTCTGTACATGTCTCTTCCCCGTCCTCCCCCCACCCCATTGCTCTGTATCCGTGCCTCTCTGATCATGTCTCTTCCCCATCCTCCCCCTGCTCTGTCTCTGTGCCTCGCTATCCATGTCTCTTTCCTGTACTCCCCCTGCTCTGTCTCTGTGCCTCTCTGTCCATGTCTCTTTCCTGTCCTCCCCCTGCTCTGTCTCTGTGCATCTCTGTCCATGTCTCTTCCCTGTCCTCCCCCTGCTCTGTATATGTGTCTCTCTGTCCATGTCTCTTCCGTGTCCTCCCCCTGCTCTGTCTCTGTGCCTCTCTGTCCATGCCTCTTCCCTGTCCTCCCCCTGCTCTGTCTCTGTGCCTCTCTGTCCATGTCTCCTCTCTGCCCTCCCCCTACACTGTATCTGTGCCTCTCTGTTCATGTCTCTTCCTCGTCCTCCCCCTGCCCCATTGCTCTGTCTCCGTGCCTCTCTGTTCATGTCTCTTCCATGTCCTACCCTGCTCTGTCTCTGTACCTCTCTGTCCATGTCTCTTCCCTGTCCTTCCCCTGCTCTGTCGCTGTGCCTCTCTGTCCATGTCTCTTCTCTGCCCTCCCCCTACGCTGTCTCTGTGCCTCTCTGTCCATGGCTCTTCCCTGCCCTCCCCCTGCTCTGTCTCTGTGCATGTCTGTCCATGTCTCTTCCATGTCCTCCCCCTGCTCTGTCTCTGTACCTCTCTGTCCATGTCTCTTCTCTGCCCTCCCACTACACTGTCTCTGTGCCTATCTGTCCATGTCTCTTCCCTGCCCTCCCCCTGCTCTGTCTCTGTACCTCTCTGTCCATGTCTCTTCCCTGCCCTCCCCCTGCTCTGTCTCTGTGCCTCTCTGTCCATGTCTCTTCCATGTCCCCCCCTCGTCTCTCTCTGTGCCTCTCTGTCCATGTCTCTTTCCTGTCCTCCCCCTGCTCTGTCTCTGTGCCTCTCTGTCCATGTCTCTTCCCTGTTCTCCCCCTGCTCTGTCTCTGTGCCTCTCTGTCCATGTCTCTTCCCTGCTCCCACCCCGCCCTTTACCCTGTCTCTGTGCCTCTCTGTCCATGTCTGTTCCCTTCCCCCCGCCCTTTGCTCTGTCTCTGTGCCTCTCCGCTCATGTCCCTTCCCCGCTCTCTGCCTCACTAGCTGTGCACATATGTGCGTGTCCGTTCACACGGCTCGCCTGTGTGTCGTGTGCTGCACGCGACCTTTCTCGAATTATGCTATTAGCATGCAGCAAAATATGGATTATTATGGTACAAAAGGGCCACAAGGAGCCAATGGCTACAGGATGTCGCTTCAATCGAGCTGTCATCAGTTTTTGTTGTCTTCCAATCGGGGTGCACTGTCATTCTAGGTCGGAGTAATTTTCTGCTAGGGTGCGTGGCTGGCCCCTTATGGCCTCTTTCTTTCCACAATAATCCATATTCTGCTGCACGCTAATTGCAGAATTGTATATTTTGATGGTAATCAGGCCACAAGGGTCAGCCACTACTTTCTCTTTCAACTGTGTTCCCTTATTGGTTTTCTTCTTTATTTTCATATGTGCATATAGCATACCTGTATTGTGTCTCGTTACACGCCAACGAAACAACTCTGTTTGTTGCTTAAGGTTTTTATTCATTTTTTTCCTGACACATGGTTCTCTAGCCTCTAGGCATGCTTGTCACCCTTTCGGTGTATTTCTGGGATAAATATGGTCATGCAGTACATACAATGTTTTAGACGTTATGTTTGTGCAGGTTCTACTCGTTTTGGCCCTAGGCCCAAATGTTCGGGATCATGTTCATGTTTTCGATCGCTCGCACCAGCCTATTGTAGAACCTTCTGAATATTCCCTCACTTGCCCAGCCCATGGCCATGAGGATCGTTGCGATCAGCACCTGTTTCCACAACCCGGTACTGGTTGAGGCATGCCTGCAGGAGTTGCTGCATGTCTATGCCCACCTCCGCCATTGTTGTGCATACATACCTGGAGACGGTCTCCTGTGATGCTGCCACATGTGGGCTTCTCATGGTTGCAAACACAGTGGGGTCGGTCCCCATCAGTTCCGCCCTCCCCATGTACTCCTTCAAGTGTCTGTACACACACAACTCCCCACTTCGTATTCTTGGAAAGTTAGTATAACTGGGTTTTTTTACCGGGTCATTTGATTTCAGATTTGTGGAGTATCGCAGTGTACAACTGTTCTCCACCCACTGAACATCACTGCACTTCATTTGGCCCAGTGCCGGTAACCTCTGGCCCATTGACAGGAGGAACAGGCATGATGTCCTTTTGTTCAGTCTCTCCACCTCCAAGCTTTGGGTGAGCCCCCCCCCCCCCCCCCGCCCCCTCAGGTATGCCCACCTCCTGACCCTTCCCTGGCTGCCACCGCGGTCAGCGTCAGGGGTACCATGGGAGAGCGGCTGCGTGAGGCCGTGGAGGGGGCTGCTCCTGGTTCCATGGAATCCAGATAGGCACTCAGTGCTGAGCCTCAGCTCCTACCAGTGTGTGCACCGGAGAACCGGCCGGCCCGAGGGTGGCGAGCTTGGTTCACTTAAGTGTTGGTAACGCTGACCTAACACCCAACCTAACACTTGCTCTACTCCTGTTGAGCTTTCCAATTAGCGGGTGTCAAACACCCATATAATCAGGTCCAGTAGCCCTCAGGCATGTTGATACTTACCCCGCCCATTGGTACAGTACCTCCAAAGGTGGCCCCCAGGTGTAATGTATGTAACACACTGTGTATACGTATGTACAGAGGTGCGCCGGGACCCAGCGAGGGGGTCACGTGGCGGAGTCAACAAGGTAAACGGTAGACCAAATAAACCTCACTTGGTATCATGAACTGCAGCCATCAACGTCTTGTCTTTCTATGGGATCTTACACCAGGGGCCGTATGCACCAATCGGAGTTAGGGCCTTAACCGCGGTTTGACTATCTCCACACGGCTAACTGTGGAAAATCTGTATGCACCAATTGGTGCCAGCACTAACCGCGGACTGTAGCCTAGGCTAAGCTATCCCAGTTTCAAATCGGGTTTAACTGCTAGCCGGGGCGGTTAGTGTGCATGTATGGGTCTCAATCTATTAAATGCGATCATATTTGAGAGAATTAAATACGCAATAAGTGAAATTTAATCAATTTAACCCTAAATGCGAAGCGTTATTAAGGCTACCGCCGCATTGACGGCGATATTAATATTTATATTTTCGAATCGACGAACGTAAAGTAAACAAATCGCCGCCGCCGCCGCATTCACATCGCTTTCCAAACTGGCGGCGGCGGCGGTTTGTTTACACTACTTTCGTCGATTCGAAAATATAACTATTAATATCACCGCCAATGCGGCGGTAGCCTTAATAACACTTCGAATTTAGGGTTAAATTGATCACATTTCACTTATTGTGTATGTAATTCTGTTAAATATGATAGCATTTAATATATTTGAGCCTAATATATGGGTACAAACGCAGAGGGAATTCCCAAATCTATAAATAAACTCACGGTCAGCTATCCGGCCTGGCTAAAACATTGGTGCATACCACTTTACCTTTTTCGCGGAGCCCCCGCTACCCGGAGATAGTTAACCGAAGCTAGCGCTTAGCTCCGGTTAACGTTGGCACAACTTGGTGCATATGGCTCCAGGTGAGGAGCGGTGCGCTTTGACGTCCAGATCTTGTATAACTATTCCAAAAGTGATGACAGCTCGACTGAAGCGACATCCTGTAGTGGCTGGCCCTTGTGGCCTGATTACGATCATAATTCAGACTCCGTGCTAGGAGTCGGACTGACCCAGATTTACGGAACGCATTTTGCCGGGCAGTTTATTCTGCAAACCTGGCGCCGAATCAGTCCACAATGACGAGTGCTCAGAACGTGCTCCACGAACAGCATATATGTGGATAGTGATAAGCCCTCATCGGCTGTAATAAGCTCTGTAGTGCCTCCTATCCGATCCTATCCCCCCGGATTGGGGGATATGGGGGGGGGGGGGGTCCAGCATGCACCGCTCCACCTACACACCTGGGGCCGTATGCATGAAGAATTATTTATCGGCTCTGGTGTTAAGGGTGGCATTCGGGTTAGCTAATGCCTGTGTTGGAAAATGGGCCACGGGGTATGTACGGGTCCAAAGTGCGATGGCGTTAGCTACCCTATAAGTTATTTATTGATTTGGGAAATCCCTCTGAGCCTGTACCGGCGAGCAATGCTATTTGACAATATGGCCCCGATTCGGCGGCGGCGGCGATTTGTTTTGTTTGATTTTAGGGTTAATTTCATGAAATTTCACTTATTGTGTATGTAATTCTGTTAAATATGATATCATTGAATAGATTTGGGCCTAATATATAGCCGCCGATTCAGCGGCGGTGGTGGCGATTTGTTTTGTTTGCATTCGTCGATTCGACAGTATTAATATCGCCGCCGATTTAGCAGCGGCATTAATATCGCTTTGATTTTAGGGTTAATTTCATGAAATTTCATGATTTGAATATGTAATTCTGTTAAATATGACCGCATTCAATAGATTTGCGCCTAATCGGACCCTAACCCCGACAGTAAACTTGATATGGGTTGGGGCTAGCATAGACGACGTTAAACTCACGGAGTTTCCGTAACACTGGTCCATACATACCGACTTTTCGCCGCTAACCCAGAGATCGCCCCTAACCACGGGTTTGGCTCGCTAACCCCGACTCATACATATGGCCCCTGGCCGTGCATTTGTCCTCTCGGGGACACCACGATCTGTCTTGAAGGGTTGCATTCAGCACCTACCCTTACAAGTACAAATGGTTCCCCCGACCCATCACGGCCCACATAGAGGCGAGTTGCACACAGCGCCCTGCTTATGACGCATTCAGCTAATGGCTGACGATGACGTCTACAGCCTGCTCCACAAGACGCCTGACGGAATTCCCGAGGGCCGACTGTGGGGCACCCGTACACCTGGGGTATGAGTGTGTTAGTGGTCGAGTGCCTGTGAGTGATCGAGTGCCTGTGAGTGATCGAGTGCCTGTGTGAGTGTGTAACTGGACATGTATAAGTGTATAAATGTGAGTTTGTGTGAGTGTTTGTGAGTGTGTGAGTGTCTTAGTGTGTGAATATGTGATTGTGAGTGTGTGAGTGTGTGAGTGATCGAGTGCCTGTTTGAGTGTGTAACTGGACATGTATAGGTGTATAAATGTGAGTGTGTGTGAGTGTTTGTGGGTGTGTGAGTATGTGAGTGTGTGAGTGTGTGAATATGTGATTGTGAGTGTGTGAGTGTGTGAGTGTGTGTGTGTGAGTGTGTGAGTGTGTGAGTGTGTGAGTGTGGTAGTGTATTAGTGTGTGAATATGTGATTGTGAGTGTGTGAGTGTGTGAGTGTGTGAGTGTGTGAGTGTGTGAGTGTGTGAGTGTGTGAGTGTGTGAGTGTGTGAGTGTGTGAGTGTGTGTGTGTGTGTGTGAGTGTGTGAGTGGGTGATTGTGTGAGTGTGTTAGTGTGTGAGTATGTGATTGTGAGTGTGTGAGTGTGTGAGTGTGTGAGTGTGTGAATGTGTGAGTGTGTGAGTGGGTGATTGTGTGAGCGTGTTAGTGTGTGAGTATGTGATTGTGAGTGTGTGAGTGTGTGAGTGTTCAGTAACACTACCGACCCGCTACCTTGTGGCCAGCAGGGTCACTACTGACTGACTCTACAAATAGTCTGGAAACCGGAAGTGATGAAAAGAACGATACCGATTGCCGCGGTGTGTACTGCAGGCTTTGCTGCGGAGTGGAGTGGTCATTGACACAACCAATGACCCGAGACCGCTTCTCCAGCACCCTCTCCAGCACACCTACCCTCAGACACCCGCTGCCTCCTTTCTGTTCCCCGCCTGAATCGTTGCCGGCGTTTGTCCGCATCTGTAAACGCGGGCCGTGTACTGCGCGATCCTGTTGCGGTGAGCTGTGCATGTTACTTACACACACGCCTGATACGGATCTGCTATCTCAAAAATTCAATTTAAATGTAAAGGAAGACATCAATTATACATGTCTAATTCTGCATGCGCGTCATGCCACCGTGCCACCGTGTCACCATGCCACCATGCAACCATGTGTGCCATGCCACCATGCAACCATGCTGCCATGCCACCATACCACCATGCCACCATTCCACCATGCCGCCATGCCACAGTGATGCCATGATGCCATGCTGCCATGCAGCCATGCCACCATGCCACCATGCCACCATACCACCATGCAACCATGATGCTGCCATGCAACCATGCCATCATGCAACCATGCACCCTTGCCACCATGCCGCCATGCCACCATGTCACCATGCCGACATGCACCAATGTGTGTTATGCCGCCATGTCGCCATGCAACCATGCTGCCACCATACAACCATGCTGGCATGCAACCATGCCACCATGTCACCATGCAACCATGCCACCACCATACAACCATGCAGGCATGCAACCATGCCACCATGCCAACATGCCACCATCAAGGGGTGCCGTCATGCTACCATGCTACCATGTTGCAATGCCACCGATGCCACCACCATTCAACCATACGGGCATGCAACCATGCTGGCATGCAACCATGCCACCTTGCCACCATGCCACCAGGCCACCAGGCCACCATGCAACCATGCCACATCCATGCAATGATGCCACCACATGCAACCATGCCATCATATTCCCATGGAACCATGCCATAAAAACATGCCACCATGCAACGATGCCACCACCATGCAACCATGTTGTCATGTTCCCATGCAATCATGCACCCATGCAACCATGCTGCCATGCAATCATGCCACCACCATGCTCCCATGCTGCCATGCCTTCATGACACCATGTCACCATGCCACAATGCCAACTTGCCACCATGCCAACATGCCGCCATGCAACAATGATGCAATGCCACCATGCCACCATGCCACCATGCCACCATGCCACCATGCAACCATGCCACCATGCAACCATGCAACCATACAACCATACAACCATGCCACCTTGGAACAATGCCACCATGCCAACATGCCACCATGCCACTATGCAACCATGCCACCATGCCACCATGCTACCATGCCACCATGACATCATGCCACCATGCCACCATGACATCATGCCATCATGCCATCATGCCACCATGCCACCATGCCACCATGCCTCCATGCCTCCATGCCACCATGCCACCATGCCACCATGCCTCCATGCCACCATGCCTCCATGCCACCATGCCACCATTCCACCATGTCACCATGTAACCATGCAACCATGCAACCATGCAACCAGGCAACCATGCAACCAGGCAACCAGGCAACCGTGCAACCGTGCATCCATGCAACCATGCGACCGTGCAACCGTGCAACCGTGCAATCATGCACCCATGTAACCATGCAGCCATGCAACTGTGCAACCATGCAACCATGCCACCATGCCTCCATGCCACCATGCCTCCATGCCACCATGCCACCATGTAACCATGTCACCATGTAACCATGCAACCAGGCAACCATGCAACCAGGCAACCATGCAACCAGGCAACCAGGCAACTGTGCAACCGTGCATCCATGCAACCATGCGACCGTGCAACCGTGCAACCGTGCAATCATGCACCCATGTAACCATGCAGCCATGCAACTGTGCAACCATGCAACCATGCAACCATGCAACCATGCCACCACCATGCCAACATGCAAACATGCCACCATGCAACCAAACAACAATACCACCATGCAACCACACCACCATGCATCCATGCTGCCATGTAACCATGCAAACATACAACCAGGAAATCATGCAACCATGCCACCATGCTGCCATACAACCATGCCACCATGCAACCATGCTACCATGCAACCATGTCACCATGTTACCATTTTGACATACAACCATACCGACATACAACCATGCCACCATGCATCAATGCCGACATTCCGCGGTGGCGCCACCTGCGGGCAGCCCACTGTCACTGAGCGGACAGCGGGGCTTCGGTAGCAGCATTGCCATGCCAACCATCAATAGTTAAGGCTTTCTGCTTTTATTATGGCGTTGCCTGTGCAACTCGACAATATGGACGTCCATCTGAGTATTGTTTCGCTCTGCGCACAACCCGCACATTCTGACCGCCAGTTCGCCTCAGCTGGAACCTCAAACCGAGGTTGCGCGTGCTGTGACTGCGCGGTGTCGTTGACAGTTGACAGTTGACGGTACCTCAGCGGGTACAGCCGGATTACTGACGCGCATTCGCCTGCCCACGTGACTGCGTCCTTAGGTGGGTGTTGGCTGCGCATGCGCTGCGCCCGGGGCTGTCTGAGAGTGGCACTTCGTTCTGATTTACGTCGCTCTGACAGTCAACCGTACAGTAAAAGTTAGCCTCGAGACAATCAGACATATCTAATGAGCGGCGTGTGTTTGTGCAACGTGGTCCTGCCTCTCCTCCAGGCTGCCGCTGAACCATGTTGTCATTGGTTGGCTGTTGGAGTTGTGTTTGTGTAACATGGTCCTGCCTCTCCACCAGGTTGCCACTGAACCATGTTGTCGTTGGTTGGCTGTTGGAGTTGTGTTTGTGTAACGTGGTCCTGCCTCTCAACCAGGTTGCCACTGAACCATGTTGTCGTTGGTTGGCTTTTGGAATTGTGTTTGTGTAACATGGTCCTGCCTCTCCTCGAGGGTGCCACTGAACCATGTTGTCGTTGGTTGGCTGTTGGAGTTGAGTTTGTGTAATGTGGTCCTGCCTCTCCTGCAGTCTGCCGCTGAACCATGTTGTTGTTGGTTAGCTATTGGAGTTGTGTTTGTGTAAAGTGGTCCTGCCTCTCCACCAGGATACTGCTGAACCATGTTGTCATTGGTTGGCTGTTGGAGTTGAGTTTGTGTAAAATGGTCCCGCCTCTCCACCAGCCTGTCGCTGAACCATGTTGGCGTTGGTTGGCTGTTGGAGTTTTACGTCCCTGCAACATCTAAGGTCATATCAGGATGGGACCATGTGTGGCAGCGTCCCTCCGCAGCGTCGCTATATCATCCCCTCCTCCTGGTGACCCATCCAGCTCTCTGCGTTCTGAAATGACCTTAGGTATTACCAGGACGTAAAACTCCAACAACCAACCAATCTGTGCGTTATGTAACTTCGCCCGGTGAGGAAGTGGGTGAATAAGGAGGAGATGAAGGCCTTCACCGACACCCGCCTCAGGTGGTCGACTTAGTGAGGAAGTGGGTGAATGAGGAGGAGATGAAGGCCTTCACCGACACCCGCCTCAGGTGGTCGACTTAGTGAGGAAGTGGGTGAATGAGGAGATGAAGGCCTTCACTGATACCCGCCTCAGGTGGTCGACTTAGTGAGGAAGTGGGTGAATGAGGAGGAGATGAAGGCCTTCACCGACACCCGCCTCAGGTGGTCGACTTAGTGAGGAAGTGGGTGAATGAGGAGGAGATGAAGGCCTTCACCGACACCCGCCTGGTCGACTTAGTGGGTTTCTCTGCTCGTCGAGTCACGACCTGAAGGCACAGAACGGAACTGTTGGAGGCTCCTTAAACGCTTATCTCTGCAATATAAAAAACAATGCCCATATTCCACCTCGGTTATGTGCCACTAATGGGGGACAGCTGTAACTTGCCGCCGTCAGAGAACAGGGTCAAAGGTCACGGACTGAATCTTGTATCCACTTGTCAATAAAATAATTAAATTGGTCGAGTTAATTAAGTCCAATCATTCTAAACATTTTTTTGTGTGTCTACTGTGCGTGTCAGGGGGAAAGTCCCAGCAAAAAAAGGTTTGTCAAAATTTACTTAGTAAAAGTTTGAAAAATAGCTTTTAGAGCCTACTTTGGCAACTATTGTCATTTAATTGACTGTTATATGCAACTGCTACATATGTGTATGTATGTACATAGGTAGACCTGGGTTGTTTCATTGTGTCAGGAAACATCTGTGGAACAATCGGCAGGACACGTGCCACACAATTGCATAGCGGTGGTCCGAGGCCATTCTAGGCGTGGTGTTGCATGTTCGCAGCGCCTCTCACGGCATACAAAAAACAAACACACACATACACACATACATACATGGACAGCCCAGGGTGGGATAACCGGAAATATAAAAGCCAGATAACATATCCAACAACAATAAAAATCAAATCAAATTCAAACAAACATAACTCAACCACCTATTACGTACAGGCCTATAGACATGTAAATAAAATAGGCTAGTATAGAATTAAGTAGAAAAAAACGGAAAGCTCTTCCCAAGAAAACCCCAAAACACTAACATAGAACCTTAAGAAAACAACTAACATAGTCGTAGAATAGAACAAACATACAATGCCAAGAGCGCCCCAAAAAACTAACATAGGCTACTAAACATACCAACAGACTATCTATCTCCTACTGAAATGCAGACAATCAAATAACTTATCAGCAGCTACTGTTTGGTAAGACAACACCAACACTACAGCTGGCCAGCATTGAAAACAAGCCTGGGTCCCCGGGCATACATGCTATGGACAGTATAAATACAGCCTCAATAACAAAATGTTTAAATGTTTAAACATCCAACAGTCGGCGCCCCTGTCCTGCCGAGCCGTCTCACAATGCATGGCGAGACGCTCTAGTCACAACCTCGTTGGATCCCAGGTGGCACGGACCTGCCCCCAACCCCTCTCTCATAGCTCGTGTTTGAATTTGAGAAAACATAGCAAAAATAAATTGGTGTTGTTTGGTTAGATAGGATTTGTGTGTGTCTTGGCTGAGCACATATAGAAGTTCCACGGGTTACAAAAGTCTGCAGTCAGTCCGGTCTGAGGCCTGCATCCTCGTCCAGTCACACCGACATCGGCTGTGGTTGTGTCGGTGAAGGTCAGTCCGGTCTGAGGACTGCATCCTCGTCCAGTCACACCGAATTCGGATGTGGTTGTGTCGGTGAAGGTCAGTCCGGTCTGAGGACTGCATCCTCGTCCAGTCACACCGAAGTCGGCTGTGGTTGTGTCGGTGAAGGTCAGTCCGGTCTGAGGCCTGCATCCTCGTCCAGTCACACCGAAGTCGGCTGTGGTTGTGTCGGTGAAGGTCAGTCCGGTCTGAGGCCTGCATCCTCGTCCAGTCACACCGAAGTCGGCTGTGGTTGTGTCGCTGAAGGTCAGTCCGGTCTGAGGACTGCATCCTCGTCCAGTCACACCGAAGTCGGCTGTGGTTGTGTCGGTGACGGTCAGTCCGGTCTGAGGCCTGCATCCTCGTCCAGTCACACTGAAGTCAGCTGTGGTTGTGTCAGTAAAGGTCAGTCCGGTCTGAGGACTGCATCCTCGTCCAGTCACACCGAAGTCGGCTGTGGTTGTGTCGCTGAAGGTCAGTCCGGTCTGAGGAGTGCATCCCCAGCCAGTCACACCGAAGTCGGCTGTGGTTGTGTCGGTGAAGCTCAGTCCGGTCTGAGGCCTGCATCCTCGTCCAGTCACACCGAAGTCGGCTGTGGTTGTGTCGGTGAAGGTCAGTCCGGTCTGAGGCCTGCATCCTCGTCCAGTCACACCGAAGTCGGCTGTGGTTGTGTCGGTGAAGGTCAGTCCGGTCTGAGGCCTGCATCCTCGTCCAGTCACACCGAAATCGGCTGTGGTTGTGTCGGTGAAGGTCAGTCCGGTCTGAGGCCTGCATCCTCGTCCAGTCACACCGAAGTCGGCTGTGGTTGTGTCGGTGAAGGTCAGTCCGGTCTGAGGCCTGCATCCTCGTCCAGTCACACCGAAATCGGCTGTGGTTGTGTCGGTGAAGGTCAGTCCGGTCTGAGGCCTGCATCCTCGTCCAGTCACACCGAAATCGGCTGTGGTTGTGTCGGTGAAGGTCAGTCCGGTCTGAGGACTGCATCCCCAGCCAGTCACACCAAAGTCGGCTGTGGTTGTGTCGGTGAAGCTCAGTCCGGTCTGAGGCCTGCATCCTCGTCCAGTCACACCGAAGTCGGCTGTGGTTGTGTCGGTGAAGGTCAGTCCGGTCTGAGGCCTGCATCCTCGTCCAGTCACACCGAAGTCGGCTGTGGTTGTGTCGGTGAAGGTCAGTCCGGTCTGAGGACTGCATCCCCGGCCAGTCACACCGACGTCAGCTGTGGTTTTGTCGGTGACGGTCAGTCCGATCTGAGGCCTGCATCCCCCGCCAGTCACACCGACGTCGGCTCTGGTTGTGTCGGTGACGGTCAGTCCGGTCTGAGGCCTGCATCCCGCGTCAGTCACACCGACGTCCACAATAACGGTACAGTCTGCGATGCACACAACATGAGGGTGCAGGTGTTCCGCGTCATGACCTTCACAGTCAGAGGCTGGGCGGTATGGGCAGAGACGGGCGTGTAGCGGCACGGTGTCACATCTGACATTTAGCAGCGTAGTGTCACACATTAGTAGTGTAGTGTCACGTCTGACATTTAGCAGCGTAGTGTCACACATTAGTAGTGTAGTGTCACTTCTGACGTTTAGCAGTGTAGTTTCACACATTAGTAGTGTAGCATCATGTCTGACATTTAGCACTATAGTGCACTCTTACACATTAGTAGTGTAGTGCCATGGCTGACATTTAGCACCGTAGTGTCACACATTAGTAGTGAAAGTCATGTCTGACATTTAGCACCAGAGTGCACTGTCACACATTAGTAGTGTAGTGTCTTGTCTGGCATTTAGGAGCACAGTGTTATGTTGGTTTGTTTGTTTGGTGTTGTTTTACGTCCTAGCAACATCTAAGGTCATATCAGGACGGGCACAATGTTATGTCACAGCTGACATTTAGTAGTGTAGTTTCATATTTGACATTCAGTAGTGTAGTGTCATATCTGACATTCAGCAGCAGAGTGTCATATCTGACATTCAACAGCATGCTGTCTTGTCTGACATTCAGCATCATAGTGTCATGCCTAACATTCAGCAGCATAATGTCATATCTGAGATTCAGTAGTGTAGTGTCATATCTGACATTCAGTAGTGTAGTGGAATATCTGACATTCAGCAGTCTAGTGTCATGTCTGACATTCGTCAGCATAGTGTCATGTCTGACATTCAGCAGCATAGTGGCATATCTGACATTCAGTAGTGTAGTGTAATATCTGACATTCAGTAGTGTAGTGTATTATCTGACATTCAGTAATGTAGTGTCATATCTGACATTCAGCAGCCTATTGTCGTGTCTGACATTCGTCAGCATAGTGTCATGTCTGACATTCAGAAGCATAGTGCCATAGCTGATATTCAGTAGTGCAGTGGCATATCTGATATTCAGCAGCCTAGTGTCATATCTGAGATTCAGCAGCATAGTGTCATATCTGACATTCAGTAGCATAGTGTCATATCTGACATTCAGCAGCATAGTGTCATACCTGACATTCAACAGCATAGTGTTATATATGACATTCAACAACATAGTGTCATGTCTGACATTCAGCAGCATAGTGTCATGTCTAACATTCAACAGCATAGTGTTATATCTGACATTCAGCAGTGTAGTGTCGTATCTGACATTCAACAGCATAGTGTCAGAGCTGACATTCAACAGCATAGTGTTATATATGACATTCAACAACATAGTGTCATGTCTGACATTCAGCAGCATAGTGTCATGTCTGACATTAAGCAGTGTAGTGTCATATCTGACAATTAGTAGTGTAATGTCAGATATGTGCCTCCCGCACCTGGCCTGTGGCACCAGTACTACTACTAGTAGGGTAGGGCAAGGCGAGTTGGCTCAGGGTGAGGAGCATCCGACTGAATTTGGATGTCTCAGAATGGTGCTGGTGACATGGTACCCCAGTGGTGCAGCAATATAAATCCACCTAAGAATTGCTATAGATCAATGCAGTGAGAGAGAGAGTCTATTGTGGAAGATCATATGTGACCTTGTCTATTAGTTGTTGTTTTACGTCCTAGCAACACCTAAGGTCATATCAGGAAAGTCAAAACAAACATCTCGACTGATCGACGCCCTAACCTCTCCCTACTTTGCGGCGTCTGTGGTACCAAACATTCACCTACTGGGACCACAAGCATCGTCTGTCCACTTGTACATGTATGTATCTAGTTCTATAGATATTAATGTACGTAAAGACGTGATGGAGGGCCAAGCGTGAAGAGCTCAGGATCACCAGTTCACAGGTTACTGCAGCAGGAAGGAGCTCGAGGCCAGTGAGATGATTGTGCGGCTGTTTATAATATATCCTCATAACAGGTTCCATAATTATATCCTCATAACAGGTTCCATAGCGCATACAGATGCACAAAACACTGTAACATTGAACATGCATATGCACACAAACACTGTAACATGGGGCACACAGGTACACAAAACACTGTGACATGGAGCATACAGATGTACACAAACACTGTAACATGGATCATACAGATGCCCACAAACACTGTAACATGGAGCATACATATGCACACAAACACTGTAACATGGAACATGCAGATGCACAAAACACTGTAACGGGGAACATACATATGCACACAAACACTGTAACATGGAACATACAAATGCACAAAACACTGTAACGTGGAACATACATATGCACACAAACACTGTAACATGGGGCACACATGTACACAAAACACTGTGACATGGAGCCTACAGATGTACACAAACACTGTAACATGGAGCATACAGATGCCCACAAACATTGTAACATGGAGCATACATATGCACACAAACACTGTAACATGGAACATACAGATGCACAAAACACTGTAACATGGAACATACAGATGCACAAAACACTAACAGAGAGCATACAGATGCACACACTGTAACATTGAGCACACAGGTACAAAAACACTGTAACATGGAAATACAGATGCCCACAAACACTGTAACATGGGGCACACAGGTACACAAAACACTGTAACATGGAGCATACAGATGCCCACAAACACTGTAATGTGGAACATACATGTGTACAAAACACTGTGACATGGAGCATACAGATGCACAAAACACTGTGACATTGAGCATACAGATGCACACACACTGTAACATTGAGCACACAGGTCCACAAAACACTGTGACATGGAGCATACAAATGCACAAAACACTGTAACTTTGAACATACAGATGCACACAAACGCTGTAACATGGGGCACACAGGTACACAAAACACTGTGACATGGAGCATACATATGTACACAAACACTGTAACATGGAGCATACAGATGCCCACAAACACTGTAACGTGGAACATCAATCAATCAATAGTTCCGTCCTCTAGTCGAGGGTTGGATGCAATGGTTCTCCACTTGTCCCGATGGTGTGCTGTTCTGATAGACTGTGAATAATTCAAGCCTGTCCACTGTGAAATATTTGTAAAGCATGATGTTCTTGGTATCCCTCTCCCTCTGCTGCCATTCACCTTCCCTTCCAACAATGTACGGTATATTGAACTCTGAAGAATGATGTGGCCAAAATAAATAAGTTTCTTTGTCTGTATAGTGGCAAACAAGCTTTTCTTATTTTTAATTTTTCTGAGAACTTCTTTGTTGGTGATCTTCTTTGTCCATGATATTTTCATCATCCTTCGATAAGTCCACATCTCAAATGCTGCTAAACGTTTGTACATTTTCTTAGAGATTGTCCATGTCTCAGCCCCATACATTAGAGTAGACCACGCATAACACTGAAGAATATGCTTCCTTGTTTGTATTAATATCTTACTTGATGTTAACACTCTATACATTTTGGAGAATGTTGTTCGGGCTATTGTTATCCTTCTTTTAATTTCTTCCTCACATCTCCCATCATTTGTAATCTTTTGTCTGAGATATATGAAGTCGGATACTTGTTCTATGTTTGTGCCATCTATGGTTATATTGACATTTGGTTTATCTGTCTTTTTACTTATAACCATTGTTTTGGTCTTCCTGGCATTCATCTTCATGTTGAATAGTATTCCGGCTTTATTGATTCTATTCACTATATCTTGTAGGTTTGTCTCACTATCTGCTAGTATTACACTGTCATCGGCATATCTAAGATTGTTGATGTTCATGCCACCTATTGTCACTCCCTAATGACAATGTAAACCCAAAGCCTAAAAATGTGGAACATACAGATGTACAAAACACTGTGACATGGGGCATACAGATGCACAACACACTGTAACATTGAGCATACAGATGCGCACAAACACTGTAACATGGTGCATACATATGCACAGAAAACACTGTAACACGGAGCATACATATGCACACAAACACTGTAACATGGGTTATACATATGCACACAAAGGCAGTAACATGGGGCACACAGGTACATAAACACTGTAACATGGAGCATACAGATTCACACAAACACTGTAACATGGAGCATACAGATGCCCCCAAACACTTTAACATGGAACATACAGATGCACACAAACACTGTAACATGGATCATACAGATGCCCACAACATTGTAACATGGAGCATGCATATGCACACTAACACTGTAACAAGGGGCATACATATGAACACAAACAGTGTAACATGGGGCACACAGGTACACAAACACTGTAAGATGGAGCATACCGATGCACACAAACACTGTAACATGTATCATACAGATGCCCACAAACAATGTAACATGGTGCATACATATGCACACAAACACTGTAAAATTGAGCATACAGATGCCCACAAACACTGTAACATGGGGCACGCAGGTACACAAAACACTGTGACATGGGGCACACAGGTACACAAAACACTGTGACATGGAGCATACAGATGCACACAAACACCGTAACATGGTGCACACAGCTACACAAAACACTGTGACATGGAGCATACAGATGCACACAAACAAGGTAACATGGTGCACACAGGTACACAAAACAATGTGAGATGTAGCATACAAATGTACACAAACACTGTAACATGGAACATAGAGATGCCCACAAACACTGTAGCATTGAGCACACAGGTACACAAACCACTGTGACATGGAGCATACAAATGCAGCAAACACTGTAACATTGAGCATACAGATGCACACAAACACTGTAATATGGAGCATACATATGCACACAAACACTGTAACAGTGAGCACAGGTACACAACACATTGTGACATGGAGCATACAAATGCACAAAACACAGTAACATTGAGCATACATATGTACACAATCAATGTAACATGGTGCACACAGGTACACAAAACACTGTGACATGGAGCATACATATGCACAAACCACTGTAACATGGAGCATACATATGTACACAAACACTTAACATGGTGCACACAGGTACACAAAACACTGTGACATGGAGCATACAAATGTACACAAACACTGTAACATGGAGCATGCAAATGCACACAAACACTGTAACATGGAACATGGAACATACAGATGCACAAAACACTGTTACATGGAACATACAGATGTTCACAAGTACTGTAACATGGCACATACAGATGCACAAACACTGTAACATGGATCATACAGATGCACACAAACACTCTAACATGGTGCTGGTGCATACAGCTGAACACACACTGTAACATGGAGCATACATATGCACACACACTGTAACATGGAGCATACAGATGTACACAAACACTCTAACATGGTGCATACAGATGCACAAAATACTGTAACATGGGGTATACATATGCACACACTGTAACATAGCGCATACAGATGCACACAACACTGTAACATGGGGCATAGAGGTACAAACAAACACTGTAAAGTGGTGCATACATATGTACACAAACACTGTAACATGGGGCATACAGATGCACAGAAACAATGTAACATAGCGCATACAGATGCACACAAACACTGTAAGACAAACGCTGTAATGAATGCGCCCCGGGTGGACCCGTTACTTTAATAAGGCACGTCTTTACAGCTGGGCCCGACCCCTTCGGGGGCGCATGCGTGAGGAGGCTTCCTCGAAATGCCCAGAATGCACCTGGGTTTCTGTGAGAGCGGATTTATCACCACCAGGGTGTGTTGGGAGCGTGACGGGCACAGGCAGGGGCGGACTGGAACACTCTCCAAAATAGGGGTTGTGCTACTAACGCAGCACATCACACAGCACACACAGCATATCACACATCACACACAGCACACATATCACGGCACAACACAACACACACAGCACATCACACATCACACACAGCACCCACAGCACAGCACAACACACAGCACCCACATCACAACACACACATCACAACACACACAGCACACACAACACACACAGCACACACAACACATACAACACACACAGCACACACAGTGCACACACAGCACACACAGCACACACGACACATACAGCACACACACCACACCCAACGTACACAGTGCAAACATGGCACACAGTGCACACAGCACACATAGCAGACACATCGCAACCAGCGCACACACAACACAGCGCACACAGCACACCCAGCTCACACATCACAGCACCCACATCACACACATCACACACAGCACACACAACACACACAGCACACACAGCACAGCACCCACCAGGCTGCACACACAGCTCACACAGCAGTTTTCATACACCACCCTGCAGGCTGCATACAGAGCAAACATACAGCAAGTTACACACACAGCACCCCCCAGGCTGCCCACACAGTACACATGCATCAAGTTACACAAACAACACCCTGCAGGCTGCACACACACCACACATACAGCAAGTTACACACCAGCACACAGCAGGCTGCACACACAGCACATGTACAGCAGGTTATACACACAACACACAGCAGGCTGCACACACACCACACATACAGCAAGTTATACACACAACACACAACAGGATACATGCACATCACACATGCAGCAAGTTGTACACACAACACACAACAGGATGCACACACACCACACATACAACAGGTTATACACACAACAACCAGCAGGCTGCACACACAGCACACATGCAGCAAGTTATACACACAACACACAACAGGCTGCACACCACGCATACAGCAGGCTATACACACAACACCCAGCAGGCTGCACACACATCACACATGCAGCAAGTTATACACACAACACACAGCAGGCTGCACACACACCACACGTACAGCAGGTTATACACACAACACACAGCAGGCTGCACACACATCACACATGAAGCAAGTTATACACACAACACACATCAGGCTGCACACACACCACACATACAGCAGGTTATACACACAACACACAGCAGGTTGCACATACATCACACATGCAGCAAGTTATACACACAACACACAGCAGGCTGCACACACATCACACATGCAGCAAGTTATACACACAACACACAGCAGGCTGCACACACATCACACATGCAGCAAGTTATGCACACAACACACAACAGGCTGCACACACCACATGTACAGCAGGTTATACACACAACACACAGCAGGCTGCACACACATCACACATACATCAGGTTATACACACAACAGACAGCAGGGTGCACACACATCAGACCTGCAGCAGGTTATACACACAACACACAGCAGGCTGCACACACCACACATACAGTAGGTTATACACACAACACACAGCAGGCTGCACACACACCACACGTACAGCAAGTTACACACACAACACAGAGCAGGCTGCACACACAGCACATGTACAGCAAGTTATACACACAACACAAAGCAGGCTGCACACATAGCACACGTACACCAGGTCATACACACAACACACAGCAGGCTGCACACACAGCACACATACAACAAGTTACACACAACACACAGCAGGCTGCACACACAGCACATATACAGCAGGTTATACACACAACACACAGCAGGCTGCACACACAGCACACATACAACAAGTTACACACAACACACAGCAGGCTGCACACACACCACACATGCAGCAGGTTACACACAACAGGCTGCACACACAGCACACATACATCAAGTTACACACAACACAGCAGGCTGCACACACACCACACATGCAGCAGGTTATACACACAACACACAACAGGCTGCATGCACATCACACATGCAGCAAGTTACACACAACAGGCTGCACACACAGCACACATACAGCAAGTTACACACAACACACAGCAGGCTGCACACACACCACACATACAGCAGGTTATACACACAACACACAACAGGCTACATGCACATCACACATGCAGCAAGTTACACATAACACACAACAGTCTGCACACACAGCACACATGCAGCAAGTTACACACCAACAGGCTGCACACACAGCACACATACAGCAAGTTACACACACAGCACCCTGCAGGTTCCCCACACACCACACATACATAGGTTGCACACACCACACATACATCAGGTTACACACCAGCACACAGCAGGCTGCACACACAGCACCCACGACACTCCCAACACCCACAGCACACACATCACACACATCACAGCAGGCTGCACACACAGCACACACCCAACGGGGCTTCGGCGTCTGCCAACCACCTTCAGGTCGCCAGGCTGGGAACTTGTGAACAGTACTGTGGGCAGCTACCCAGACTGGGAACTTGTGAACAGTGCTGTGGGCAGGTCGCCAGGCTGGGAACTTGTGAACAGTGCTGTGGGCAGGTGGCAGGGCTGGCAACTTGTGAATAGTTCGGTGGGCAGGTCGCCAGGCTGAGAACTTGTGAACAGTACTGTGGGCAGGTCGCCAGGCTGGGAACTTGTGAACAGTACTGTTGTCAGGTGGCCAGGCTTGGAACATGTGAACAGTGCTGTGGGCAGGTGGCCAGGCTGGGAACTTGTGAACAGTGCTGTGGGAAGGTGGCCAGGCTGAGAACTTGTGAACAGTGCTGTGGGCAGGTGGCCAGGCTGAGAACTTGTGAACAGTGATGTGGGCAGGTGACCAGGCTGGGAACTTGTGAAAAGTACTGTTGGCAGGTGGCCAGGCTGGGAACTTGTGAACAGTGCTGCGGGCAGGTGGCCAAGCTGGTAACTTGTGAACAGTGCTGTGGGTAGGTGGCCAGCCTGGGAACTTGTGAACAGTGCTGTGGGCAGGTGGCCAGGCTGGACACTTGTGAACAGTGCTGTGGGCAGGTGGCCAGGCTGGGAACTTGTGAACAGTGCTGCGGGCAGGTGGCCAAGCTGGTAACTTGTGAACAGTGCTGTGGGTAGGTGGCCAGCCTGGGAACTTGTGAACAGTGCTGTGGGCAGGTGGCCAGGCTGGACACTTGTGAACAGTGCTGTGGGCAGGTGGCCAGGCTGGTAACTTGTGAACAGTGCTGTGGGCAGGTGGCCAGGCTGGGAACTTGTGAACAGTGCTGTGGGCAGGTGGCCATGATGAGAACTTGTGAACAGTGCTGTGGGCAGGTGGCCAGGATGAGAACTTGTGAACAGTGCTGTTGTCAGGTGGCCAGGCTGGGAACTTGTGAACAGTACTGTCGGCAGGTGGCTAGGCTGGGAACTTGTGAACAGTACTGTGGGCAGGTGGCCAGGCTGGGAACTTGTCAACAGTGCTGTGGGCAGGTGGCCAGGCTGAGAACTTGTGAACAGTGCTATAGGCAGGTGGCCAGGCTGGGAACATGTGAACAGTGCTGTGGGCAGGTGGCCAGGCTGGGAACTTGTGAACAGTGTTGTGGGCAGGTGGCAGAGCTGGGAACTTGTGAACACTGCTGTAGGGAGCTGGCCAGGACGGATGTGGAAACGAGGCGGAGCAGGCAGTTTACATGCAGGTGGTCACGTGGGGATTTACCCCACAGCATTCCCGGCATGCCATCCTGCCCCGGGGCTCCCCCTATTGGCCGTCCGAAATACCCAGATGCAGCACCGTGAAATGCGCCCCCTGGTGGCGCCAGCGTGCTGTGGCGCCCCCTGGTGGGTTCGGCCGGCGCAACCTTTCCATATTCAGATGTGACATACCCTCAAACATGGCTGCTGGCTGATTGTGTGGGGGGGTGGAGGTGTGTGGGGTGGCGGACAGGTTGGGAGGTGGGGGGGCTAGGGAGAAGGTGAGGAAAGGGGGCTGGGAGAGGGGAAAGGAGGCGGGGGCGGACTCCGGGGGTGAAGAAGGCGAGGAGAGGCGAGGAGGAGAAGGTAAGAGGTGAGGAGGTGGAGGGCGGAGAGGCGGGGAGGTGGGGAGGGGTTAAAGGCTGCGGGGCGGGGTGCGGGGCGGTGTGTAGGGGGAGGGGGGTGCTGGGGGAGGTCAGAGCGCACGTCGGAGGTAGTAGTTCCCGCTGTTTCATGCTCAATTCCAGAAAATTGGAAACCTGGCTTTAACTGAGACAACGGGTCGGTCGGACCGGGACACGCAGACAGCAAATTGGGCAGTGTGAGCAGTGTGTGTCGGGCCGACGGGAGGTTGGTACACACAGACAACGGTCAGTGTGAGCAGTGTGTGTCGGGCCAACGGGAGGTTGGTACGCACAGACAAAGGTCAGTGTGAGCAGTGTGTGTCGGGCCGACGGGAGGTTGGTATGCACAGACAACGGTCAGTGTGAGCAGTGTGTGTCGGGCTGACGGGAGGTTGGTACGCACAGACAACGGTCAGTGTGAGCAGTGTGTGTCGGGCCGACGGGAGGTTGGTACACACAGACAACGGTCAGTGTGAGCAGTGTGTGTCGGGCCGACGGGAGGTTGGTACACACAGACAACGGTCAGTGTGAGCAGTGTGTGTCGGGCTAACGGGAGGTTGGTACGCACAGACAACGGTCAGTGTGAGCAGTGTGTGTCGGGCCGACGAGAGGTTCGTACGCACAGACAATGGTCAGTGTGAGCAGTGTGTGTCGGGCTGACGGGAGGTTGGTACACACAGACAACGGTCAGTGTGAGCAGTGTGTGTCGGGCCGACGGGAGGTTGGTATGCACAGACAACGGTCAGTGTGAGCAGTGTGTGTCGGGCCGATGGGAGGTTGGTACACACAGACAACGGTCAGTGTGAGCAGTTTGTGTCGGGCCAACGGGAGGTTGGTACGCACAGACAAAGGTCAGTGTGAGCAGTGTGTGTCGGGCTGACGGGAGGTTGGTATGCACAGACAATGGTCAGTGTGAGCAGTGTGTGTCGGGCCAATGGGAGGTTGGTACGCACAGACAAAGGTCAGTGTGAGCAGTGTGTGTCGGGCTGACGGGAGGTTGGTACGCACAGACAACGGTCAGTGTGAGCAGTGTGTGTCGGGCTGACGGGAGGTTGGTACACACAGACAACGGTCAGTGTGAGCAGTGTGTGTCGGGCCGACGGGAGGTTGGTACGCACAAACAACGGTCAGTGTGAGCAGTGTGTGTCGGGCTGATGGGAGGTTGGTACGCACAGACAACGGTCAGTGTGAGCAGTGTGTGTCGGGCTGACGGGAGGTTGGTACGCACAGACAACGGTCAGTGTGAGCAGTGTGTGTCGGGCCGACGGGAGGTTGGTACACACAGACAATGGTCAGTGTGAGCAGTGTGTGTCGGGCCGACGGGAGGTTGGTACACACAGACAACGGTCAGTGTGAGCAGTGTGTGTCGGGCCCACGGGAGGTTGGTACGCACAGACAACGGTCAGTGTGACCAGTGTGTGTCGGGCTGACGGGAGGTTGGTACACACAGACAACGGTCAGTGTGAGCAGTGTGTGTCGGGCCAACGGGAGGTTGGTACGCACAGACAAAGGTCAGTGTGAGCAGTGTGTGTCGGGCTGACGGGAGGTTGGTACGCACAGACAACGGTCAGTGTGAGCAGTGTGTGTCGGGCTGACGGGAGGTTGGTACGCACAGACAATGGTCAGTGTGAGCAGTGTGTGTCGGGCCGACGGGAGGTTGGTACACACAGAAAACGGTCAGTGTGAGCAGTGTGTGTCGGGCTGATGGGAGGTTGGTACACACAGACAATGGTCAGTGTGAGCAGTGTGTGTTGGGCTGACGGGAGGTTGGTATGCACAGACAACGGTCAGTGTGAGCAGTGTGTGTCGGGCCGACGGGAGGCAGGTACGCACAGACAACGGTCAGTGTGAGCAGTGTGTGTCGGGCCGACGGGAGGTTGGTACACACAGACAATGGTCAGTGTGAGCAGTGTGTGTCGGGCCGACGGGAGGTTGGTATGCACAGACAACGGTCAGTGTGAGCAGTGTGTGTCGGGCCGACGGGAGGTTGGTACACACAGACAACGGTCAGTGTGAGCAGTGTGTGTCGGGCTGACGGGAGGTTGGTACACACAGACAACGGTCAGTGTGAGCAGTGTGTGTCGGACCGACGGGAGGTTGGTACACACAGACAACGGTCAGTGTGAGCAGTGTGTGTCGGGCTGACGGGAGGTTGGTACACACAGACAAGGGTCAGTGTGAGCAGTGTGTGTCGGGCCGACGGGAGGTTGGTACGCACAGACAACGGTCAGTGTGATCAGTGTGTGTCGGGCCGACGGGAGGTTGGTACGCACAGACAACGGTCAGTGTGAGCAGTGTGTGTCGGGCTGACGGGAGGTTGGTACGCACAGACAACGGTCAGTGTGAGCAGTGTGTGTCGGGCCGACGGGAGGTTGGTACGCACAGACAACGGTCAGTGTGAGCAGTGTGTGTCGGGCCGACGGGAGGTTGGTACGCACAGACAACGGTCAGTGTGAGCAGTGTGTGTCGGGCCGACGGGAGGTTGGTACGCACAGACAACGGTTAGTGTGAGCAGTGTGTGTCGGGCTGACGGGAGGTTGGTACGCACAGACAACGGTCAGTGTGAGCAGTGTGTGTCGGGCTGACGGGAGGTTGGTACGCACAGACAACGGTCAGTGTGAGCAGTGTGTGTCGGGCCGACGGGAGGTTGGTACACACAGACAACGGTCAGTGTGAGCAGTGTGTGTCGGGCTGACGGGAGGTTGGTACGCACAGACAACGGTCAGTGTGAGCAGTGTGTGTCGGGCCGACGGTAGGCAGGTACGTCACTTGACCAGCACCCATTACACTGTCACCAGTGTGACAGCATCCACTTTGTCATTTTACCAGCACCCCTGACACTGTCACCAGTGTGACAGCATCCACTTTGTCACTTGACCAGCACCCCCTGACACTGTCACCAGTTTGACAGCATCCACTTTGTCATTTTACCAGCACGCATTACACTGTCACCAGTGTGACAGCATCCATGTTGTCACTTGACGAGCACGCATTACACTGTCACCAGTGTGACAGCATCCCCTTTGTCATTTTACCAGCACCCCTACCACTGTCACCAGTGTGACAGCATCTACTTTGTCACTTGACCAGCACCACTGGTAGTCATCAGTGTGACAGCTTCCACGTTCGCACTTGACAAGCACTCATTACACTGTCACCAGTGTGCCAGCATCCACCAGGTGTAATGTCAGCATGACATCGTTCACCTTGTTAATGCTACTTCACCAGTACCCCTGACACTGTTACCAGGTGTAATGTCAACATGACATCATTCACCTTGTTAATGCTACTTCACCAGTACCCCTGACACTGTTACCAGGTGTAATGTCAACATGACATCATTCACCTTGTTAATGCTACTTCACCAGTACCCCTGACACTGTCACCAGGTGTAATGTCAACATGACATCATTCATCTTGTTAATGCTACTTCACCAGTACCCCTGACACTGTCACCAGGTGTAATGTCAACATGACATCATTCACCTTGTTAATGCTACTTCACCAGTACCCCTGACACTGTCACCAGGTGTAATGTCAACATGACATCATTCACCTTGTTAATGCTACTTCACCAGTACCCCTGACACTGTCACCAGGTGTAATGTCAACATGACATCATTCATCTTGTTAATGCTACTTCACCAGTACCCCTGACACTGTCACCAGGTGTAATGTCAACATGACATCATTCACCTTGTTAATGCTACTTCACCAGTACCCCTGACACTGTCACCAGGTGTAATGTCAACATGACATCATTCATCTTGTTAATGCTACTTCACCAGTACCCCTGACACTTTCACCAGGTGTAATGTCAACATGACATCATTCACCTTGCTACTTCACCAACACCCCTGACACTGTCACCAGGTGTATTGACAGTGTGACAGTATACACCCTGTCACTTCATCAGCACCCCTGACACTGTCACCAGGCGTAGTGATGGTGTGAGAGCTAGTGACGGTGTGACAGTCTACGCATTGTCAGGTGTCCGGCATCCTGCCCACACTGTCACCAGGTGTAGTGACGGTGTGAGAGCTAGTGATGGTGTGACAGTCTACGCATGTTCAGGTGTCCGGCATCCTTCCCACACTGTCACCAGGTGTAGTGATGGTGTGAGAGCTAGTGACGGTGTGACAGTCTATGCATGTTCAGGTGTCCAGCATCCTGCCCATACTGTCACCAGGTGTAGTGATGGTGTGAGAGCTAATGATGGTGTGACAGTCTACGCATGTTCAGGTGTCCGGCATCCTGCCCACACTGTCACCAGGTGTAGTGATGGTGCAAGAGCTAGTGACGGTGTGACAGTCTATGCATGTTCAGGTGGCCAGCATCCTGCCCATATTGTCACCAGGTGTAGTGATGGTGTGAGAGCTAGTGACGGTGTGACAGTCTATGCATGTTCAGGTGTCCAGCATCCTGCCCATACTGTCACCAGGTGTAGTGATGGTGTGAGAGGTAGTGATGGTGTGACAGTCTACGCATTGTCAGCTGTCCGGCATCCTGCCCACACTGTCACCAGGTATAATGACGTTGTGACACTGGGGGTCGTGACGGTGTGACACCATGTGTAATGAGGTTGTGGTACCGGGGATTATGACGTTGTGACACCATGTGTAATGATGTTGTGGTACCGGGGGTAGTGACACCGTGACTGCGTACACCTTGTACACAGGTGCCAGTAATGGCTGTCAACCCGTACACCCACATGGTTCCCCACATGCCGGTCTGACAGGTGATTACGGAGTGACAAACGGCAGGCTGACATGACTGACAGTCGGCATCCTGCCCACTGACAGAGGCGGACATTTTCAGAATATAACAACTCCTACAACATAATCAACCCATTGTGCACAGAGCAGGAAACAAGGCTTGCATTGCGCCACGAGCGTGACTCGGTCTACAAACTATCTCTTTAACTTGAGATATAATGGTATTGGTTCCTTGCTCCTCAGAGGGGAAGTCTGGTGGACTTGCTATGTTATATCTAAATGCCAAATGATCCTAATAACAAAGGTTGCACGCCCGCCGATATCACGCCCCTTTTCCTTGGTGTTGTCGGTTAAATACTAAATTACGTGAAATTACCTCCGCACACTGAGTTTAGCGGCTGTGATTTGAAAGCTAACGACATGTACGAAATTCGCTATTGTCTTTATATGGGGTTTCAACCCCTCTGCTCTCCACAGTACACACCAACCTGTGCTGTGTCTCGGCTGATATTCATCGCAGAGTCCCGCGGGCCTGAACCCCTATATCAGGCATTAACTGATTGTGATGAGATACCGGAATCATGTCAACAGTACGTTTTAAATACTCATGTCTCAGCCCGTCATAAAACTGGTATCGGACATGCAGTCCCAGATCACCCTTCACAGTTTGCTAAGCATGTGCTCCAGCTTCAACCCTCGTTCACTTTGTGCAGAATAGCAGGGTTTGAAAACTGGTCAAGTAATTAACAACCGTTCTCTGGGAGAAACGTGGGGTTTCAGTCCCTCGGCGCTATGAAGTGAATCGGCCGCCTCCTGCACTAGTCGTCACACAGTGACTCGGGCAAGAGTCGATATCGCGGACTAACTGCTCACTATTCCCGAACACAGAGCATGCACGCGAGTGGCTGGTGGCGCCCCCTGCCGTCACGTGACGCCATGTTGACATTTCCGTGTTCACATGCAGATGCCGGCGCGTCCCAGTGCGGACCGTTCTGGCGGTTCGGCCCGGCGGTTCGGCCCGGCGGTTCGGCCCGGCGATTCGGCCCGGCGGTTCGGCCCGCCACCACCCGATGCCGCACAACACGACCTAATGCCTGGTACACACCTACCGTTTGTGCGCACCCACCTACCGTATACGATCTAAAACTGCCCATTTCGCACACAAAAATCGCAAGGTGTGCGCTCCCTGCGCACACCTAGCGATTGCGATTCGTGCATAAAACCTCAGTTTTAGGGCTAAAACCGGCCGATTACGATTGCGATTCGCGATTCGAAAAACGAATCGGCCCGTTTTCAGTTTTAAGCGGGTCGGGTCGAGTCGCCGGTTTTAGTGCGCGAATCCTATACGGGAGGTGTGTACTAGGCATTACTCTGTCAGATGCCGCCCGCCTCCGCCCGACGCCGCCCGACGCCGCAAGACGCGTCCTAACTCCGTCTGATGTCTGGTGCAGACAGCCTGCAAAGTGCAGACATCCTGCAAAGTGCAGATAACCTGCAAAGTGTAGATAACATGCAAAGTGCAGACAGCCTGCAAGGTGCAGACAGCCTGCAAGATGCAGGCAGCCTGCAAGGTGCATACAACCTGCAAGGTGCAGACAACCTACAAGGTGCAGACAGCCTGCAAGGTGCAGACAGCCTGCAAGGTGCAGACAGCCTGCAAGGTGCAGAGAGCCTGCAAGGTGCAGACATCCTGCAATGGGCACACAATCTATAAGGCACAGTTAGACATTCAATGAGTCCAGTCTCACAAGTTCACCTGAGTATATGATAGATGTAGAGGTTCCCCTCACTGCTCAGCTTCCAGTAGTTACAGGTGTGCACGGGCTAATGAGGTGGCCACATAAGTGTACATATATTACATGCATATATCATCTCATGTGTTGTCTCCGTTTTCTGTTTTACAGGTGAGTAATCGTAATTCATGCAGACAGACTTCGCTGGGAGATTTCCGATCAGGTGACGAGTTGTGTGGTTCCAGTCGTTGTGCGGCTGCGGTCGTTGTGTGGTTGCAGTACTTGCGTGGTTACATTTACAGTAGTATTACTACTACTAGAATTGTGGTGGTGGTACTTGTGTGGTTACATTACTACTAATACTAGTGTGGGTGTGTTACTTGTGTGGTTCCAGTAGTTGTGTGGTTCCAGTACTTGTGTAGTTACATTACTACTAATACTAGTGTGGTTGTGTTACTTGTGTGGTTCCAGTAGTTATGTGGTTACAGTACTTGTGCAGTTACATTACTACTAATACTAGTGTGGGTGTGTTACTTGTGTCATTCCAGTACTTGTGTTGGTACAGTACTTGTGTAGTTATATTACTACTAACACTAGTATGGGTGTGTTACTTGTGTGGTTCCAGTAGTTGTGTGGTTACATTACTTGTGTAGTTATATTACTACTAATACTAGTGTGGGTGTGTTACTTGTGTCAGTACAGTAGTTGTGTGGTTACAGTACTTGTGTATTTACATTACTACTAATACTAGTATGGGTGTGTTACTTGTGTCATTACAGTACTTGTGTCATTACAGTACTTGTGCAGTTACATTACTAATAATACTAGTGTGGTTGTGCTACTTGTGTCGTTACAGTACTTGTGTCGTTACAGTACTTTTGCAGTTACATTACTACTAATACTAGTGTGGGTGTGTTACTTGTGTCATTACAGTACTTGTGTCGTTAGAGTACTTGTGTAGTTATATTACTACTAACACTAGTATGGGTGTGTTACTTGTGTGGTTACAGTAGTTGTGTGGTTACAGTACTTGTGTAGTTACATTACTACTAATACTAGTGTGGGTGTGTTACTTGTGTCATTACAGTACTTGTGTCGTTACAGTACTTGTGTAGTTATATTACTACTAACACTAGTGTGGGTGTGTTACTTGTGTGATTACAGTAGGTGTGTGGTTACAGTACTTGTGTAGTTACATTACTACTAATACTAGTGTGGTTGTGTTACTTGTGTGGTTCCAGTAGTTGTGTGGTTACATTACTTGTGTAGTTACATTACTACTAATACTAGTGTGGGTGTGTTACTTGTGTGGTTCCAGTAGTTGTGTGGTTGCAGTACTTGTGTAGTTATATTACTACTAATACTAGTATGGGTGTGTTACTTGTGTGGTTCCAGTAGTTGTGTGGTTACAATACTTGTGTAGTTACATTACTATTACAATAGTAGCATGGTTATGACACTAGTGTTGTCACAGTAGTAGTGGAGTTACAGTAGTTCACTGGTTGCTGTAGTTGTGTGGTTACAATAGTAGTATGGTTATAATATTAGTGTGGTTTCAGTAGTAGTGTAGTTACGGTAGTTCTGTGGTTGCTGTACTTCTGTGGTTGCTATATTTCTGTGGTTGCTGTAGTTCTCTGGTTGCTGTAGTTCTGAGGTGACAAGAGGTGCCTCTGTGGACCGTTTTGGTAACCTGCTACCTGTTAGATTCTTCGCCTGTGGACTGACACCTGTAGGCTTTAGTTGGTGGCGGCAGTCAGCCAGAGCAGCCAGTGTGGTGGAGCCTCGGTGTGGGCTTCATGTAAAGTCCGGCTCGTGTTTGTGGGTAGGCGGGTTGGGTCCTGTGTGAGGTGAGGAGTGCCAGCTCACATAACGTTACTGGGAGTTAAAGGGATGCGTCGGGCCGTCATTACGCTATCATTAACCCGCCCCACCCCGCCCCGCCCCACCGCCCCCCCCCCGTCAGCCTGCCCCCCCCCCCGCCCCACCGCCCCCCCCCCCGTCACCCGCCGCACGCTCGGAGACGCCCCGCCCTAATCACGTCATCCATCACCGTTACTTGGCCGTCGCAGCCGGTCAGCCCGCACCACCATCGGGAATGCCCGCCGTCACCGTGTGCCCACTGTCACAACCAGTCACCAGCACCAACACCCGCCGTCACCGTGTGCCCACTGTCACAACCAGTCACCAGCACCAACACCCGCCATCACCGTGTGCCCACTGTCACAACCAGTCACCAGCACCAACACCCGCCGTCACCAAGCGCCCACTGTCACAGCCAGTCACCAGCACCAACAGCCGCCATCACCGTGTGCCCACTGTCACAACCAGTCACCAGCACCAACACCCGCCGTCACCAAGCGCCCCCTGTCACAGCCAGTCACCAGCACCAACACCCGCCTTCACCGTGCGCCCACTGTGACAGCCGGTCACCAGCACCAACACCCGCCATCACAGTGCGCACACTGTGACAGCCGGTCACTCTGTACCACCATCTTCAGCACCCGTCGCCACTGTGTGCCCACTGTCACAGCCAGTCACTGCACACCACTTTAGTCAACACCCGACGTGACCATGCATACACTGTCACAGCCGGGCACCACCATTGTCAACACCCAAAATCACTGTGCGCCATCTGTCATAGCCGGTCACTCCACACCATTATTTTCGTCACCACCCGCCATCACTGTGCGCCCACTGTGACAGCCAGTCACTCCGCACCACCATTGTCAACACCCGCCATCACCGTGCATACACTGCCATAGCCGGTCACTCCACACCACCATCATCAACACCCGCCATCACCGTGCATACACTGCCATAGCCGGTCACTCCACACCACCATCGTCAACACCCGCCATCACCATGCATACACTGCCATAGCCGGTCACTCCGCACCACCATCGTCAACACCCGTCATCACCGTGCATACACTGCCATAGCCGGTCACTCCACACCACCATCATCAACACCCACCAATACTGTGCATACACTGCCATAGCCGGTCACTCCGCACCACCATCGTCAACACCCGCCAATACCGTGCATACACTGCCATAGCCGGTCACTCCGCACCACCATCGTCAACACCCGCCGTCACCGGGTGCCCACTGCCACAGGCGGTCACTCCGCACCACCATCATCAACACCCGCCATCACCATGCATACACTGCCATAGCCGGTCACTCCACACCACCATCATCAACACCCGCCATCACCGTGCATACACTGCCATAGCCGGTCACTCCACACCACCATCGTCAACACCCACCATCACCGTGCGCCCATTGTCACAGCTGGTCACTCCACACCACCATCATCAACACCCGCCATCACCATGCATACACTGCCATAGCCGGTCACTCCACACCACCATCATCAACACCCACCATCACTGTGCATACACTGCCATAGCCGGTCACTCCACACCACCATCATCAACACCCGCCATCACTGTGCATACACTGCCACAGCTGGTCACTCCGCACCACCATCGTCAGCACCCGCCGTCACCGGGTGCCCACTGCCACAGGTGGTCACTCCGCACCACCATCGTCAACACCCGCCATCACCGTGTGCCCACTGTCACAGCTGGTCACTCCACACCATCATCATCACCACCTGCCATCACCGTGCATACACTGCCACAGCCGGTCACTACTCACCACAATCGCCAGCACCCGCCATCACCAGGTGCCCACTGTCACAGGCGGTCACTCCGCACCACCATCGTCAGCACCCACCATCACTGTGCGCAGACTGTCACAGCTGGTCACTCTACACCACCATCGTCAACACCCGCCATCACCGTGCGCCCACTGTGACAGCCAGTCACTCCACACTACCATCGTCAACACCCGCCGTCACTGTGCGCCCACTGCCACAGCCGGTCACTCCGCACCACCATCCTCAACTTCCACCGTCACCGTGCATACACTGTCACAGCCGGTCACTCTGTACCACCATCGTCAGCACGCTGCAACTACCAACATACTTAGTGATACTACTACTTACTACCTACTAGTACATCGTGCATTGTGTAGTGATACAATGTACGATGTAACCCATATACAATGCACTATGTAACTGATATACTACCTAACCAATACACAATACACCATGTATCTGACATACAAGACCCTGTGTAGCTGGCATACAATACACGATGTATCTGACATACAGTACACCATTTAGCTGACAGTCAATACCCCATGTAGCTGACATACAATACACGATGTATCTGACATATAATACATGATGTAGCTGACATACAATACCCCATGTACCTGACATACAATACCCCATGTACCTGACATACAATATACCATGTAGCTGACATACACTGCCCAAATGTAGCTGACATACAATATCCCATGTAGCTGACATACAATACACCATGTAGCTGACATACAATACAACATGCAGCTGACATACAATACATCATGTAACTGACATACAATGTAGCATGCACCTGAGATACGATACCCCATTTAGCTGACATACAATATACCATGTAGCTGACATACAATACATCATGTAGCTGACATACAATAAACAATGTAGCTGACATACAATACATCATGTAGCTGACATACAATACACCATGTAGCTGACAATGTGACATACAATGTATCATGTAGCTGACATACAATACACCATGTAGCTGACATACAATACATCATGCAGCTGACATACAACACACCATGTAGCTGACATACAATACACCATGTAGCTGACATACAATACACCATGTAGTTGATGATGTGACATACAATGTATCATGCAGCTGACATACAATACACCATGTAGCTGACATACAATGCACCATGTAGCTGACATACAATACTCCATGTAGCTGACATACAACGCATCATGCAGCTGACATACAATACACCATGTATCTGCCATACAATACACCATGCAGCTGACATACAATACACCATGTATCTGACATGCAATACACCATGTAGCTGACATGCAATGCCCCATGTAGCTGACATACAACACACCATGTAGCTGGCATACAATACACCATGTAGCTGACGCCCAGTGCATTGTTCCCACCACATCACCCCGTCCGCAGGCCGCTGCTCGTGGTGCCGACCAGTATACAGTACACCACGTGACTGACATACAGTACACCACGTGACTGACCTCCAGTCGCCCTCTCTTCTGCGGGCATCCTTAAAAAGGCGCGTCCATGTTTGGCTACAGGCGACATGCTACAATTGGATAATGTCCCCCAAATGACGCCGCCATCCGAACGCGTGCCGCCTTCTGACACGCACGGCGCTAACGGACGAATCTCGGCACTGACGAGTTAGGCGCAGTTAGCCTCCAAACCCACAACCATCCATCACCGGCCCAACCGGGGTGAGGGGGGGTGAGGGGTGAGGGTAGGGATGAGGGGTGAGGGGGGGAGGGGGTGAGGGGTGAAGGGTGAGGGTAGGTATCAGGGGTGAGTGGGTTGAGGGATCAGGGGGGTAAGGGGGGTGATGGGTGAGGGGGTGTGCGGGGGCGGGAGGGGGAGGGACACGTCCAGCTGACAGCAGCTGTCAACACGAGAACGACATGGTTAAAGTAAACATGAAAATGACATGGTTACAGTCAACACGAGAATGACATGGGTACAGACAACACATGGAGGACAAGGTTATTGTCAATACATGATGGACATGGTTACAGTCAACACATGACGGACAAGGTTATTGTCAACACATGAAGGACATGGTTACAGTCAACGTGATGTGAAGGACATGGGTAAAGTCAACGTGTGAACCATGTGCTAAATGTCAACCATGTGGCTAACATGATAACCACATGGTTACAGTCAAAACAAAAAACATGTGGTTACAGTCAACATGTGAAGCACATGGTTACAGTCACTATGTGAAGCACACGGTTGGTTGTTGGAGTTTTACATCCTGGCAACATCTAAGGTCATATCACCCACCACCCACCCCAATGGGCCCCCCTCCCCTGCCACCACCCTTAACCATCAACACACGAACATCCTACACAACTAACAACCTGTTTAAACACATTGAACATTATATAAGACAGACAAAATATTTTGTCAACTATATACTTACCTTGTTTTATAAGAGAAACATGTAACCCTCAATGATTGTTTGAGTTGCCCCGAGTATACACGTTCTACTCTGTGCTGCTCCCCATTTTTGCATGAACTACAGGGACTGGTGCTGTACATTATACAGCAGGAGCTACTCCCTTAATTCTACAGGATCAGTGCTGTAACTAATACAGCACTGATCAAACTATATAGACTGTAAATTCCAATAGTTAGATGGTCGAAAGACCAGCGCTCCAGCGCTGACAAATGTCATTTTCAGATGAATAAATACTTTACCCCCCAAACAAATATATATCAGGAGGGCTACCCAACTTGTAACAGTGCACATTCATGGTGACTATATAGTGCTCCCACACTTGGATACTAGGCTGCCAGCATCATGAGCTGATATCCCACTCAGTCAAATTATCTGGACACTGAGCCAACCAGTCCTTACCCAATCGTAATAATGCCGAGCGCCAGGCTAGGAAGCTACATGTATCAATTTTTAAGTCACTGGTTTGATTCGACCAGGGTTAATCGCACGATCTACCAAAACTGGAGAAGGACGCTCAACTTGTTTGGCCATCCCGTCTGGTGTGTGAAGGACATAGGTACAGCACCATGTGGTTACAGTTAACACGAGAACCACATGGTTACAGTCAACATGTGAAGGTCATAGTTACAGAATCATGTGGTTACGGATAACATGAGAACCACATCATTACAGTGAACATGTGAAGCACATAGTTACAGAACCATGTGGCTACAGTTAAGACGAGAACCACATGGTTACAGTCAACATGTGAAGCACATAATTACAGAATCATGTGGTTATAGTTAAGACGAGAACCACAAGGTTACAGTCAACATGTGAAGCACATGGTTACACTCAACATGAGAATAGCATGGTTACCATAGGCACCATGTGAAGCACATAGTTAGAGTCAACAAGAGAATGGCATGGTTAATATAGGTAGCATGTGAAGCACATAGTTACACCCAACAAGAGACTGGCATGGTTAATATCAACATAGTCAGCATGTGAAGCACATGGTTACACTCAACAAGAGAATGGCATGGTTAATGTCAACATAGGCAGCATGGAAAGCACATAGTTACACTCAATAAGAGAATGGCATGGTTCAGGTCAGCATAGGCAGCATGTTAAGCACATAGTTACAGTCACCAAGAGAATGGCATGGGTAATGTCAACATAGGCAGCATGGAAAGCACATAGTCACACTCAACAGGAGAATGGCATGGTTAAGGTCAGCATAGGCAGCATGTGAAGCAGATAGTTACACTCAACAAGAGAATGGCATGGTTATTGTCAACATAGGCAATATGTGAAGCACATAGTTACACTCAACAAGAGAATGGCATGGGTATTGTCAACATAGTCAGCATGGCAGCACTTCATACACTCAACAGACAAGGCATGGGTCATGTCAACTCGGCAACATGTAAGCACTAGTACATTAACAACAGAATGGCATGGTTAATGTCAACATAGGCAGGATGTGAAGCACATAGCTACACTCAACAACAGAATGGCATGGTTAATGTCAACATAGGCAGCATGTGAAGCACATAGTTACACTCAACAAGAGAATGGCATGGGTAATGTCAACATAGGCAGCATGTGAAGCACATAGTTACACTCAACAAGAGAATGGCATGGTTAATGTCAACATCGGCAGCATGTGAAGCACATAGTTACACTCAACAAGAGAATGGCATGGTTATTGTCAACATAGGCAGCATGTGAAGCACATAGTTACACTCAACAAAAGAATGGCATGGTTGTCAACATAGGCAGCATGTGAAGCACATAGTTACACTCAACAAGAGAATGACATGGTTAATGTCAACATCAGCAGCATGTGAAGCACCTGCGGAAAGTTAAACTGAGCTCAACATAAGAAGCACACACTTACACTTATTGTGAGACCAGCATTTGTTACAGTCGATCTGTCAACCAAATGGTTACAATCAACAACATGTGAACCACCAGATTACAGTCAACATGCGTACCACATTGAGGGCGGGGAGGGCGGGGAGGGCGGGGAGGGCGGGCAGGGCGGGCAGGGCGGGCATGGCGGGCAGGGGGGGCATCGCGGGCAGGGCGGGCAGGGCGGGCAGGGCGGGCAGGACGGGCTGGGCGGGCTGGGGAAGCGGGGGTATAGGATGTAGGTCAGGATTGACCAGGGTAATCCGGTTAGGGTATGGTAGGGGCTGACAGTGTGAGGAGGTCAGGCAGATTGGGCAAGGAGAGGGGAGGGAAGGGGGAGGGGGTAGTGGTGGGGAGGTAGTGGTGGGGAGGTAGCGGTCGGGAGGCGGGGGTGGGAGGCGGTACACGGGGACTGGGAGGCCAGGGCTGGGGGCGGCACGCGAGAGCTGGGGGGCGGTATGCGGGGACTGGGAGGCCAGGGGTCGGGGTGAAACGTGGGGACTGGGAGGCCGGGGGCGGAGGGTAGCATGCAGGGACTGGGAGGCCTGGGCTGGGGGCGGCACACGGGGACTGGGAGGCCGGGGGCTGGGGGCGGCACGCGGGGACTGGGAGGCCGGGCACTGGGGGCAGCACGCGGGGACTGAGAGGCGGGGGCTGGGAGGAGGAGGCGAGCCGCATGCAGGACGGCGGGGAAGTGACGGGCGGCTGTCACAAACCACCAGTATTTGTACGGACAGAGGAAGTCGCTTCCAATAGACTGACGGTCACCGAAGTCACCACCAGGGTGCGCAGTCGGGCACTGGGAGACCAGCGCGCATGCGGGTAGTGATGAACGTAATGGGGCACTTATAGCCCACATTACCCCCCCCCCCCTCTCACCCCCCACCCTCACCCCCTACCCTGTGACCCTCCACCCTGGGGGGTGGGGTGGGGTGGGGTGATGGGGGGTGGTGTTAGGGTAGGGTGGGAGTGGGGGTCGAGGTGGGAGTGGGGGTGGGGGCGGGGTGCTGACAAAGCCGCCGGGCTCCTACACATCGTACCGGAAGTGGTCGGTTGATGCTGAACATATTAAATAACAGGACGACGCTAACAATCTGGTGGGCGATAATTGGGGAGTTATGTGGGTAGCTGTGTCTGGCGTTGTACATGTCCTGTGCACACATGTGTGTGTGGGTGAGGGGTGGCTCCTGTTGCTAGGTGCGTTGTCCGGGTATTGTTAGGTCACCGTAATGGCGGGAGATAAAGCGGTAATGACGTAATAAGCGTGCAAGCGCTGACGGCCAAATTGATATGTAATATCGGAAAAACCGAGGCACCGACCCCGCCGTCTGCGCGCCGCTCGGGGGTGGGTTGGTGGGGTGCGTGATGGGGGGGGGGGTGATTGGGAGGGGGAGTTAGGCATTGTTGGGGGGGGGGGGGGGGGTCGCATGTGTAGCGGATGTGGAGTGGTATGTGTGAGTAAACAGTGCAAGTGGTGTGCACCGTGTGCACCGTGTTCACTGTGTGCACCGTGTGTGGCGTGTGCACCGTGTGCACCATGTGCACCGTGTGCACATTGTACTCCATGTGCACCGTGTGTGGCGTGTGCACCATGTGCACCATGTGCACCGTGTGCACCCTGCACACCATGTGCACCATGTACACCATGTGCACCGTGTGTGGTGTGTGCACCGTGTGCACCGTGTGTGATGTGTGCACCATGTGCACCATGTGCACCGGGTGTGGTGTGTGCACCATGTTCACTGTGTGCACCGTGTGCACCGTGTGTGTCGTGTGCACCATGTGCACCATGTGTGGCATGTGCACTGTGTACACCATGTGTGGTGTGTGCACTGTGTGCACCGTGTGCACCGTGTGCACCGTGTGCACCATGTGCACCGTGTGCACCGTGTGCACCGTGTGTGGTGTCTGTACTGTGGTGTCTCATGTGTATGGTGTGTGGAGCACACCATACACATAACACAATTCACCACACCATCACCCCACACACAACACGCACCCCACACCCCTCACACACTCGAGGCTTGCGATCAGAACGGCGCCGTTACTTGGAAAACAGGCTGCATTTTTGTAGATAGATGGCATGTACACTACATCTACTACTACTAGTGTGTACAGTGTGCACCATATTCACCGTGTCCACCATGTGCACCATGTGCACCATGTGTGGTGTGTGCACCATGTTCACGGTGTGCCCCATGTGCACCGTGTGTGTCGTGTGCACCATGTGCACCATGTGAACCGTGTGTGGCATGTGCGCTGTGTGCACCATGTGTGGTGTGTGCACTGTGTGTGGCATGTGCACCGTGTGTGGTGTGTGCACCATGTGCACTGTGTGTGGCATGTGCACCGTGTGCGTTGTGTGCACCGTGTGCACCGTGTTTGGAGTCTGTACTGGGGTGTGTCATGTGTATGGTGTGTGGAGCACATCATACACATACAACAATTCACCACACCATCACCCCACACACGACACGCACCCCACACTGTCTTCTGACTTCAGCAAAGCATTTGACACAGTAGACCATTAAATACTATTGGAAAAACTAAAAAGCATGGGCATAAAATCCAACACTATGGATTGGATAAAATGCTACCTCAGCAACAGGCAACAGAAAACAAAAATAAACAATACACTATCAGACAACCAACCTGTCACATGTGGTGTACCCCAAGCGTCAGTGTTAGGGCCACTACTCTTTATAATCTATATAAACGATCTAGAAAAATGGTTGCAAACTGAGTGCCTCCAACTATATGCAGATGACACAGTCATATACGCAAGTGGCACCACAGAAGAGGAGGTAATAACTAAACTAAATAAACTCCTACTAAAACTAGACGAGTGGTGTGAGTCCCAACAAAATAACCATCAACACAAGCAAATCAAAAACAGTACTGTTCTCGCATAAACAAATGCCAGAAAGAAAATTACACTGTAAGTTAGGAAACCAAACATTAGAAAATGTAGACCATTACAAATACCTAGGTCTTGAGTTGGACAGCCAACTAAACTACAACCTATGTATGAATAAAATTATCTAGAAAGTAAACCACAAACTGTGGCTATTTGGAAAGAAGAGACTACATTACTCAAGAAATGTCAATAAAAATCTTCAAGGGCATGGTGCTCCCCTATTTTGACTATGGAGATGTAAACTACATGGGTGTGAGAAAAGAACTACTAAATAAACTGCAAATACTGCAGAACAGAGCCCTAAAAATCTGTCTAAGAGTAGACAAGCTGCACCCCACTTATGACATACACAAAAGAACCAAAGTGAAATTACTAGAAAATAGGAGAATAATTCATTTGAAAACACTAGCATATAGCTACAGTCAAAACAATAAACTCCGAACAAAACCGTAAAGGGCTACTAGAGCAAATAATGCACCACTACTGAAGCAGACCAGAAGCCAAATAAAAGCTCACGAGAGAAGCATGCTGGAAATGGCTGCCAAGGTGTAGAATGCCCAAACGGTAAACGAATGACAAATTCCTGACCTAAAACTTACAAAAAATATCTGGGCAAATTAGGCTAGGAAACCCCCACTAAGCTGCACTGCAAAGGGGCATGTGATATGTCACGGCCCACCAGAGGGATGCCCAATGGAAGGTAACCATGCCAAAAATAGCCAGATAACACACCACACAGCTATGTACAAGCCTATGATATGTAAATAGGAGAAGGCTAGTCTAATAATAAGAGTAGAACAAAATAAAATACATATATGCCAAGAAAATTCAAAAAAACTAATATAGGCTACTAACCTTACCAACCAATTATCTATCTGCTACTTGAATGCAGGCAATCAAATAACTTATCAGCAGCTACTGTGTGGTAAGATAACACCAACACTACAACTGACCAGCATTGAAAACAAGCCTGGGTACCCGGGCTTATATGCTATGGACAGTATAAATACCGCCTCAATAAAAAAATAACAAAAACAACAAAAAAACACCCCTCACACACTCTAGGCTTGCGATCAGAACGGCGCCGTTATTTGGAAAACAGGCTGCATTTTTGTAGACAGATCGCACATGTACACTACATCTACTACTACTAGTAATATTTCATTTCTAATCAACCTTGGAGTTAATCATCTACACGAAATTCTCACTTAAATTATAGCAGTAAAACACACATAAAATACCACCGCCACCCACACACTTGATGTTCTCGAACTAGCTCCCCTTCCCTCCTCCTCTCCCTACTGTTCAGTAAGTTTCTTACAAAGGCCTGAAGACCAGCGCTTCAGCACGGAGCCGGATGGATGTGTGAATGAAACGAGCCTTGGAAGTTGGAGCAGTGCGCACACTGTGTGTAGTTCCTTATCTTGGCACTTAGACCTGCCGGGACTGAACAGAACTCCTGGTTACAAGGGGCAATGTGTTACCACTGACACCACCGGGAGGCTAGACAGCAGTCGGCAGTCAGCAGTCGACAGTCGGCAGTCGGCAGTCAGCAGGCGACAGTCAGCAGTCGATAGTCAGCAGTCGACAGTTGGAAGTTGGCAGTCGGCAGTCGATAGTCAGCAGTCGACAGTTGGCATTCGGCATTCGGCAGTCGGTAGTCATCGGTCGGCAGTCGATAGTCGGCAGTCGGCAGTCGGCAGCCGGCAGTCGGCAGTCGGCAATCGGCAGTCAGCAGTCGGCAGTCGATAGTCGGCAGTCGGCAATCGGCAGTTGGTAGTTGGCAGTTGATTGTCGACAGTCGATTATCGGCAGCGACAGTTGGCAGTCGATAATCGGCTGTCAGTGGCAGGCACCCCTGATTACAGTTGGCTCATGTATTATCACTGATAGTCCACGGAAGACTGGTTGTGCTGTCGGCAGTCAACAGTCGGCGGTCGGTAATCGGCAGTCGGCAGTCGGCACCAGTCGCGAGTTGGAGAGCCTTGTATGCGATACTCTCGTCTGCCAGTTGCCGCGCGCCCCAAGACTTGAGTGTTTGCCGCGCTGTGACGTCAGAGCGTATGTGTAGGTTGTGTGGAGCATTACGTGAATATAAACAATGCCACTTGACCGCGTGCCCTGCCCGCCCTTGCCTGCCCGGGCCGTTTGCCGCCCGCTACCTGCATCAGAACCCACAGTGCATCACCCAATGTCTCACGGAATCCTCCGTGTTTGAGTCCTCAGTTTGTTCAGAATGAAACTTGACGACGTAGCGAACCCAACTAATCAGGTTCTCTTGTTAAACTTGGTGATTAAGCCAGGAAATGTTAATCGTTGAAAACTCGTCTTCCCCATTCCACTCGTCCTACTCTACTAGTTCGCATATTGAGAAATTGGTGGGCACATGGCAGGTGTGCGGCCATCTCAGGGGTCGGTCTAAACAGGTGTCACTGTATGATGCAGCACATTTATTTTTTAGAGCAATTAATTTTGCCTGACACTTATTGATGTGATATCAGGTCATGGTTCTGGCAGCCTGATCTCCCAGTGGGGCAGCACTATAAAGTCCCCATGAGTGCGCACTGTCACAAGTCGGTATCCGCCCTTATATGACGTTAGATGTTGCTCGGACGTAAAACAACATCAAACAAACAAACTTCAGTCAAGGCGACTCCTGGAGCGCTGATCACCAGAATACCCCAGAAACAGAGCCCAAATCGGCCAACTAGAACACAGCCCACAATGACAGTAAGACAAGGCCTCCAGACCAACCCGCCAGGCCCTCCAGGTGCTGCTGACCCGGTGTCAGTGACTCCGACTTGATCTCTGACCCCATGACCTCTGAACCCTGTCACCACCACTTACCCCCGGTGTGTCCGCGGGGACGACATTTGTTGTGTCACGACTCCCAGAGTAAACATGCTCAACATGACAGTCGTGAGTCCGCAGCCCGGCAGGGGGCGCCGCAGACCGCAGGCAGCGCAGGTCACGTGATCCGCCTGAGGGCCTAATGCCTGCCATACACCGACAGTACAAACATCATGACCATGTGTGTGTGTGTGGGGGGGGGGGGGGGGGGGGGCGCGACTGGCGACCCATAACTCAGCAGGTGTCACCTGCCTCGCTGTAAAGCCGGTTCGTGTAATGCTAGCTGACTGGATGATAGGAGAATTGTCAGGGACAGAATATTGCACATCGACTGTCAATGAGTCACCTGGCTCTTCATTAAGCCGGTTTGTGTAATGCCAGCTGACTGGATGATAGGAGAATTGTCAGGGACAGAATATTGCACATCGACTGTCAATGAGTCACCTGGCTCTTCGTTAAGCCGGTTCGTGTAATGCCAGCTGACTGGACGATAGGAGAATTGTCAAGGACAGAATATTGCACATCGACTGTCAATGAGTCACCTGGAACTTCGTTAAGCCGGTTCATGTAATGCCAGCTGACTTGATGATAGGAGAATTGTGAGGGACAGAATATTGTACATCGACTGTCAATGAGTCACCTGTCTCTTCATTAAGCCGGTTCATGTAATGCCAGCTGACTGGATGATAGGAGAATTGTGAGGGACAGAATATTGCACATCGACTGTCAATGAGTCACCTGGCTCTTCGTTAAGCCGGTTTGTGTAATGCTAGCTGACTGGATGATAGGAGAATTGTCAGGGACAGAATATTGCACATCGACTGTCAATGAGTCACCTGGCTCTTCGTTAAGCCGGTTCGTGTAATGCCAGCTGACTGGATGATAGGAGAATTGTCAGGACAGAATATTGCACATCGACTGTCAATGAGTCACCTGGAACTTCGTTAAGCCGGTTCATGTAATGCCAGCTGACTTGATGATAGGAGAATTGTGAGGGACAGAATATTGTACATCGACTGTCAATGAGTCACCTGTCTCTTCATTAAGCCGGTTCATGTAATGCCAGCTGACTGGATGATAGGAGAATTGTGAGGGACAGAATATTGTACATCGACTGTCAATGAGTCACCTGTCTCTTCATTAAGCCGGTTCATGTAATGCCAGCTGACTGGATGATAGGAGAATTGTGAGGGACAGAATATTGCACATCGACTGTCAATGAGTCATCTGGCTCTTCGTTAAGCCGGTTTGTGTAATGCTAGCTGACTGGATGATAGGAGAATTGTCAGGGACAGAATATTGCACATCGACTGTCAATGAGTCACCTGGCTCTTCGTTAAGCCGGTTCATGTAATGCCAGCTGACTGGATGATAGGAGAATTGTCAGGCACAGAATATTGCACATCGACTGTCAATGAGTCACCTGCCTCTTCATTAAGCCGGTTCATGTAATGCCAGCTGACTGGATGATAGGAGAATTGTCAGGGACAGAATATTGCACATCGACTGTCAATGAGTCACCTGGCTCTTCATTAAGCCGGTTCATGTAATGCCAGCTGACTGGATGATAGGAGAATTGTCAGGCACAGAATATTGCACATCGACTGTCAATGAGTCACCTGTCTCTTCATTAAGCCGGTTCATGTAATGCAAGCTGACTGGATGATAGGAGAATTGTCAGGCACTGAATATTGCACATCGACTGTCAATGAGTCACCTGCCTCTTCATTAAGCCGGTTCATGTAATGCAAGCTGACTGGATGATAGGAGAATTGTGAGGGACAGAATATTGTACATCGACTGTCAATGAGTCACCTGTCTCTTCATTAAGCCGGTTCATGTAATGCAAGCTGACTGGATGATAGGAGAATTGTCAGGGACAGAATATTGCACATCGACTGTCAATGAGTCACCTGGCTCTTCATTAAGCCGGTTCATGTAATGCAAGCTGACTGGGTGATAGGAGAATTGTCAGGGACAGAATATTGCACATCGACTGTCAATGAGTCACCTGGCTCTTCATTAAGCCGGTTCGTGTAATGCCAGCTGACTGGATGATAGGAGAATTGTCAGGGACAGAATATTGCACATCGACTGTCAATGAGTCACCTGTCTCTTCATTAAGCCGGTTCATGTAATGCCAGCTGACTGGATGATAGGAGAATTGTCAGGGACAGAATATTGCACATCGACTGTCAATGAGTCACCTGCCTCTTCATTAAGCCGGTTCATGTAATGCAAGCTGACTGGGTGATAGGAGAATTGTCAGGGACAGAATATTGCACATCGACTGTCAATGAGTCACCTGGCTCTTCGTTAAGCCGGTTCGTGTAATGCCAGCTGACTGGATGATAGGAGAATTGTCAGAGACAGAATATTGCACATCGACTGTCAATGAGTCACCTGCCTCTTCATTAAGCCGGTTCGTGTAATGCAAGCTGACTGGATGATAGGAGAATTGTCAGGCACAGAATATTGCACATCGACTGTCAATGAGTCACCTGGCTCTTCATTAAGCCGGTTTGTGTAATGCAAGCTGACTGGATGATAGGAGAATTGTCAGAGACAGAATATTGCACATCGACTGTCAATGAGTCACCTGGCTCTTCATTAAGCCGGTTTGTGTAATGTAAGCTGACTGGATGATAGGAGAATTGTGAGGGACAGAATATTGCACATCGACTGTCAATGAGTCACCTGTCTCTTCATTAAGCCGGTTCATGTAATGCCAGCTGACTGGATGATAGGAGAATTGTCAGGGACAGAATATTGCACATCGACTGTCAATGAGTCACCTGCCTCTTCATTAAGCCGGTTCGTGTAATGCAAGCTGACTGGATGATAGGAGAATTGTCAGGGACAGAATATTGCACATCGACTGTCAATGAGTCACCTGGCTCTTCGTTAAGCCGGTTCATGTAATGCTAGCTGACTGGATGATAGGAGAATTGTCAGGGACAGAATATTGCACATCGACTGTCAATGAGTCACCTGCCTCTTCGTTAAGCCGGTTCGTGTAATGCAAGCTGACTGGACGATAGGAGAATTGTGAGGGACAGAATATTGCACATCGACTGTCAATGAGTCACCTGCCTCTTCATTAAGCCGGTTTGTGTAATGCCAGCTGACTGGATGATAGGAGAATTGTCAGGGACAGAATATTGCACATCGACTGTCAATGAGTCACCTGCCTCTTCATTAAGCCGGTTCATGTAATGCCAGCTGACTGGATGATAGGAGAATTGTCAGGGACAGAATATTGCACATCAACTGTCAATGAGTCACCTGGCTCTTCGTTAAGCCGATTCGTGTAATGCAAGCTGACTGGACGATAGGAGAATTGTCAGGGACAGAATATTGCACATCGACTGTCAATGAGTGAACATGATAATACACGTCTGACGCGACGTATGCAGCTTGGAGTTGCAGAGAACTAACACTATCCGGCTTTCCCTCTGGTCATGTACTGACAGGTGTGCTTGGTATCAGAGGCACCTGAGTGAGAGTCACGTGGCTCACTGCGTCCGCGCTCTGCCCCGCCCCATCCTGACCCAGCCCGCCCCAGGCCGCCCCAGGCCGCCCCAGCCCGCCCCAGCCCTCCCCAGGAGGCCCCAGTCCGCCCCAGCGACGCCTGTCACTCACCCAACTGTAGGTGGTGTCCATACTGTATGTAGATGAGGCTGGTGTGCTTGCCCATCGGCCCTGTAGTAACAGGTAGTTGCAGACAGTTCAAATAAAAACATATATATTAAGAATATCCTTCTCCTCCACTTGCACCATTACTGGTGCATAGAGGGAACATTTCACCAAACAGTAAATGTCTTTTATATAGGAACATCTCGTCATAATCTCGGGCACTATGTATTAACATATATTTCACATAGCCTAATATGTCACACAGCGAATGGGGCTCCCATTGCTTTTCTATTACATAACCTTGGTCCCCACTCCGTGGCCTGAGGATAATAATGCTCTCTGCCAATATATAATTCCGAACCGACAATCTGTATATTTTTACAATAGGCTTTAGCAGGGTTCTATTAAAGTGACTCTAAGTGATTACCTTGGTTTTGAAAATTTGAAAATTCATCGGACTATGGGGCTGGGGCGGGATGGGGCTGGCCGTGTTATGTCTGCAGGCCTGGTCTCCCAGTGGGGCAGCACTATAAAGGTGCCATGAGTGTGCACTGTCACAAGTCGGGACACGTCCATCCTGAGAGGACAATAAATGTGAATAGGACGTGAAACAACAACAAACAGACAACCAAAGTGAATCTGCGCCACCCCGGCCACCCCGGCCACCCCGGCCACCCCGGCCACCCCGGCCACCCCGGCCACCCCGGCCACCCCGGCCACCCCGGCCACCCCGGCCACCCCGGCCACCCCGGCCACCCCGGCCACCCAGGCCACCCCGGCCACCCCGGCCAGCCCGGCCACCCTGGCCACCCCGGCCGACCCGGCCACCCCGGCCAGGCCACCCCGGCCACCCCGGCCACCCCGGCCACCCCGGCCACCCCGGCCACCCCGGCCACCCCGGCCACCCCGGCCACCCCGGCCACCCCGGCCACCCCGGCCACCCCGGCCACCCCGGCCACCCCGGCCACCCCGGCCACCCCGGCCACCCCGGCCGACCCGGCCACCCTGGCCAAACCGGCCACCCCGGGCACCCTGGCCACCCTGACCACCCCGGCCACCCCGCCCATCCCGGCCACCCCGGCCATCCTAGCCACTCCGGGGTCAGTGTCTGCTGACTGTCACTAACTCCACCAGTCGCAGGTCTGGACTCCGTCACTCACTGCTCGCCGCACTCAGCCCAAGCCCATCTGCTTCCGGCGGGGTCATAGGTCGTCCATCAGGCGTCTGGAGGTTAAAGGTCATGAAAGCAAGACCGATGTTCAAGTGATAAGGCAACGATAAGGCAAGTGGTGCCTTATCTGGACCTGTTGGCGGCGCGCGCAACTAGTCCGACGCGGGTCGCCTGGCGGCTGGCGGGCAAACTAATGAGGATCTGCCCCATGCATTTAGACCAGTTCCGCTCCAGGTGTGCACCTCCACCCACTCCCCCCTTCACCCCCACCCCCACCCCCACACACCCAACATGACCCCGGCCCGGATGTGCGCAGTGCCGGCTTCCGGTCCGTGAGAGGCGCAGACGCCACTTCCGGTGTCAAAGCACAGACGCTCACTGGCGCCTTAGCAGCCTTCGTCTGGACAGCCCCAGTCGCCTGTCACGTGGTCAGTGACCTACTTCCCAGAGTGACCTCATTCAGTAGCTCACTAGTTACACTCTGTGACGTACTGTGAGGGTCTACACCGGGAAGTCACGTGGTTATAAATGCCAGGTCGTGGCCACTAGACCTATTTCATATGACGTCAGCATGGGTATTTAGGCCAGTGTGTGCGCTATTTGGCTGCAGGAAAACACACTGTCACACTTCAAACTCAATGTCTATGAACAATTTTCATACAGAAAATGTGAAATATCTCTAAAACTACACCACCTAGAAACAAACCGCATAGTACACATATAGAAAACATATTCAATGAATAGATTATATTAAATGTATAAGGTTAGGGTTCTGTATTCCTATCCATTCTGAATAAAATAGATGTTTTGCAATGCGCGTACCGGCAAACTCAATGCATTGTCAATGGTCATGAGCAATCTTCATACAGAAAATGTGAAATATCTGTAAAGTCACACCACCTAGAAACAAACCGCCTGGTACACATATAGAAAACATAATCAACAAACAGATTATATTAAATTTATATGGTTTGGGGTCTGTATTTCTATTAATTTTGAATAAAATTAATGTTCTGCACTGCACGCACTGCCAAACTCAATGCATTGTCAATGGCCGTTAGCAATCTTCGTACAGAAAATGTGAAATATCTCTAAAACCACACGACCTAGAAACAAAACGCCTGGTACACATATAGAAAGCATAATCAACGAACAGATTATATTAAATTTATAAGGTTTGGGGTCTATATTTCTATTAATTTTGAATAAAATAGACGTTTTGAACTGTGCATTGTCAATGGCTGTGAGCAATCTTCATTCAGATAAAGTGAAATATCTCTAAAGCCACACCACCTAGAAACAAACCGCTTGGAAGACATATAGTAAACATATTCAATGAACAGATTATATTAAATTTATATGGTTAGGGTTCTGCATTTCTATAAATTTTGAATAAAATTAACGTTTTGCGCTGCGCATACCGGCAAACAGACACTGACACAAACACACACACAGACAGACACAGACACAGACAGAAACACAGACACAGACAGACACACACACAGAGACACAGACACACACAGACACACAGCGACACACACAGACACACACACAGACACATACAGACAGACACACAGACACACACAGACACATACACTGACACAGACACACAGACAGACACACAGACACAGACACACATACACTGACACTGACACAAACACACAGACACAGACACACAGACACAGACACACACACAGATGGAGAGACAGAGAGACACAGACACAGAGTCACAGACACAGACACAGACACACACACAGACAGAGAGTCAGAGGGACGGAGAGACAGATGGACAGACGGTATCACTAGTAGAACTAGTAGTAGCACTAGTATCGCTAGTAGTACTAGTAGCACTAGTAGCACTAGTAGTACCAACCAACAACGTGGTCATAACGAGAGCCTAACGTGCCTGTGAGCCTAATGTGACCTATTGTGACTGAGAGCCTAACGTGACCGTAACGTGACGCAAACATCTTATCAACTCATCGTGTCACGTTGAAAAAACTTCAAAAACCTCGATGTCCTCCGACGAGAGGCAACGAGAGGTGACGAGAAGCGACGAGAGCTTAACCTAACTTTAACCTAACTAGTGCCGAAAAATCACCCACATCGAAGTCACGTGGCCATTACTTCGTAGTGTGACAGCACCATAACCCATAGTGCAACATATAACCCAGAGTGCAACATCTAACCAATACAGCAACATCTAATGCATTCTGCAACATCTAACTCACATTCACAGTGCAACATCTAACCCATTCTGCAACATCTAACCTATAGTGCAACATCTAACCCACAATGCAATATCTAACCCATAGTGCAACATTTAACCCATAGTGCAACATCTACCCTATAGTGGAACATCTACCCCATAGTGCAATATCTAAACCCTACTGCAACATCTAACCCGTACTGCAACATCTAACCCACAGTGCAAAATCTAACCGACCATGGAACATCTAACCCTTAGTAGAACATCTAACCCCAGTGCAACATATAACTCACAGTGCAACATCTAATCCATACTGCAACATCTAACCCTTAGTGGAATATCTAACCCCAGTGCAACATCTAACCCACAGTGCGACATCTAACCCGTACTGCAACATCTAACTCTTAGTGCAACATCTAACTGGTACTGCAACATCTAACCCACAGTACAACATCTAACCCATAGTGCAACATCTAACCCGAAGTGCAATATCTAACCCAAAGTGCTACATCTAACCCAGAGTGCAATATCTAACTGATACTAATACAGCTAACCCATAGTGCAACATCTAACCCATAGTGCAACATCTAACCCATAATGCAACATCTAACCAACAGTGCAACATCTAACACACAGTGCAACATCTAACCCATAATGCAACATCTACCCTATACTGCAAAATCTAACCCAGAGTCTTACATCTAACCCATAGTGCAACATCTAACCAACAGTGCAACATCTAACCAACAGTGCAACATCTCATGTATAGTGCAACATCTAACCCATACAGTGACATCTAACCCATAGTGCACACTCTAACCCACATGGCAACGTCTAACCCTAGTCCAACATCCAACCCATAGTGCAACACACAACCCACAGTACAACATCTAACCATCAATGCAACATCTAACCCACAGTGCAACATCTAACCCACAGTGCAACATCTAACCCATAGTGCAACATCTAACTAATAGTGCAAAATCTACCCCACAGTGCAACATTTAAGCAACAAGGCAACATCTAACCCATAGTGCACCCTCTAACCCACAATAACATCTAACCCACAATGCAAGATCTAACCCACAGTGCAACATCTAACCCTCAACCCTCAATGCAACATCTAACCCACAGTGCAACACCTAACCCATAGTGCAACATCTACCCTATAGTGCAAGATCTAACCCTCAGTGCAACATTTAAGCAACAAGGCAACATCTAACTCTGGAAAAATGTAAGCTTACTATTCCCCAAAAATACGATAGAAGAACGGATAAGCTTCCAGGATAAGGATGGAAATACGCCCACAGATAGTGATGCAGCAAACAAACTAAATACACACTTTGCCACGGTAGGACAAAGGTTATCAAAGAAATTCACAAGAATCTGGGAAAACAAGTCAGAAAATATCCAGGATGAAATCCCCACCTGCAAAACTGACCTAAAAGAACTAACACAGCTAATAAATGACATAGATGAAAACAAACCAAGTGGGATAGATGGAATCCCCACAAAAATACTAAATGAGGCACTCCAAGCCGTCCCAGATACCATGGTCGACCTGTTCAACATATCATTTGAGCAGGGACACTTCGTCACAGCATGGAAGATGGCAACCATCACCCCCATATACAAAAGTGGTGACAAACAAAACATGGGGAACTACAGACCAATATCCATCTTGCAAACACCAGGCAAGCTAATTGAAAAAATATTCCACAGGCACATAAATGAGCACCTGGAAAAAACCAATATACTAAACAAGAGGCAAGGAGGTTTCAGAAAACTCCACTCCACATCAAAAACAATAGCAAACCTAACAAGTGATGTGCTGGCATCATTGAACCAAAAGAAATTAGTTGGAGCAGCGTTCATCGACTTCAGCAAAGCCTTTGACACTGTAGACCACAGCATATTAATAAGAAAATTAAACAACATGGGCATTAAATCCAAATCAATAAACTGGATAAAATGCTACCTAAACAACAGGCAGAAAAAAACTAAAGTAAATGGTACACTCTCAGACCAACAAACTATCACCTGTGGTGTACCCCAAGGATCAGTCCTGGGAGCACTACTATTTATACTATACAAAAATGACCTAGAAAAATGGCTGGCGACAGTATGTCTCCAGCTATATGCGGATGCCACTGTCGTATATGCAGAAGGAAGCACAGTAGAGGAGGTAGCAACCAAACTGAACAACCTCCTGCTAAAGCTGGACAGCTGGTGTGAATCCAATAAGATAACCATCAGTGCAAATCAATCGAAAACAGCCCTCTTCTCACATACAGCAATCACAGGAAGAAACCTATAATGCACACGAGGAAACCAAACACTGGAAAGTGTAAATCACCACAAATACCTAGGCCTAGAACTAGATAGCCAGCTAAACTACAATCTGTGTGTAACAAAAATCATACAAAAAGTAAATCACAAACTATGGCTATTTGCTAAACTAAGAAACTATATGACACAAGATATGTCAATAAAAATCTTCAAAGGCATGGTACTCCCCTACTTTGACTATGGGGATGTAATCTACATGGGTGCTAAAAAAGAGCTACTTAAAACATTGCAGATACTACAAAATAGGGCCCTGAAAATATGCCTGAAAGTAGACAAACTACACCCCACTTATGACCTACACAAAAGAACTAAAGTAAAGCTACTAGAAAACAGAAGGATAATCCACCTAAAAACATTAGCATATGGATATAGCCAAGACATTAAGCGTCTAACCCAACCACTAAGGGACACCAGAGCAAGCAAGGCACCACTACTGAGACAGACCAGAAGCCAGATCAAAGCCCATGAAAGGAGCACACTGGAAATGGCCGCCAAGGCATGGACTGCACAACCGGTGAAAGAAAGACAATTCCCTGACCTAAAAACGTACAAAAAATATCTGTGCAAAATAAAAACTGGGAACCCCAACTGAACTGCACCACAAGGGGGCAGGTGATATGTCACGGCCCACCAACTGGACAGCCCAGGGCGGGATAACCGGAAATATAAAAGCCAGATAACACATCCAACAACAATATAAATCAAATCATTTTCAAACAAACATAACTCAACCACCTATTATGTACAAGCCTATGGACATGTAAATGAAATAGGCTGGTATAGAATTAAGTAGAAAAAAGCGGAAAACTCTTCCCAAGAAAACCCCAAAACACTAACATAGAACCTTAAGAAAACAACTAACACAGTAATAAGAATAGAACAAAAATACAATGCCAAGAGGGCTAAAAAAACTAACATAGCCTACTAAACGTACCAACATACTATCTATCTGCTACTGAAATGCAGACAATCAAATAACTTATCAGCAGCTACTCTTTGGTTAGGCAACACCAACACTACAACTAACATAGTAATAAGAATAGAACAAAAATACAATGCCAAGAGGGCTAAAAAAAAGTAACATAGCCTACTAAAAGTACCAACATACTATCTATCTGCTACTGAAATGCAGACAATCAAATAACTTATCAGCAGCTACTCTTTGGTAAGACAACACCAACACTACAGCTGGCCAGCATTGAAAACAAGCCTGGCTACCCAGGCTTACATGCTATGGACAGAATAAATACAGCCTCAATAAAAAAAAATTGTTTAAACCCACAGTGCAACATCTAACCCATAGTGCAACATCTAACCCACAGGGCAACATCTAACCCTCAATGCAACATCTAACCCATGGTGCAACATATAATGCACAATGCAACATCTAACCTACAGTGCAACATCTAACCCATAGTGCAACATCTAACCCATGGTGCAATATCTAACCCACAATGCAACATCTAACCCACAGTGCAACATGTAACCCATGGTGCAATAATTAAATCATAGTGCAACATTTAACCCATAGTGCAACATCTAGCCTATAGTGCAACATCTACTCCATAGTGCAATATCCAACCCATAGTGCAACATCTAAATGACAGTGCAACATCTAACTCACATTCCAACATATAACCCACAGTGCAACATCTAACAGAAAAATGCAAGATCGAACCCATACTGCAACATCTAACCATTAGTGCAACATCTAACCCACAGTGCAACATCTAAACCATAGTGTAACATCTAACCTATAGTGCAACATCTCACCCATGGTGCAATATTAAACCCATAGAACAACATCTAACCCATAGTGCAACATCTAACCCACAGTGCAACATCTAACGCACAGTGCAACATCTAACCCACATTGCAACATCTAACCCATAGTGCAACATCTAACCCATGGTGCAATATCTAACCCATAATGCAACATCTAACCTATAATGCAACATCTAACCCACAGGTCATTATCTAACCCACAGTGCAACAGCTAACCCACAGTGCAACATCTAACCCACAATGCAACATCTAACACATAGTCCGACATCTAACCCATAGTGCAACATCTAACCCCTAGTCCAACCTCCAACCCACAGTGCACCATGTAACCCACAGTGCAACATCTAACCCACATTGGAACATCTACCCCATAGTGCAACATCTGACCCATAGTGCAACATCTACCTCATAGTGCACCATCTAACTCACATTGGAACATCTACCCCATAGTGCAACATCTGACCCATAGTGCAACATCTAACCCACAGTACAACATCTAATCAACAGTGCAATATCTAACCCATAGTGCAAACTCAACCCATAGTGCAACATCTAACCTATAGTGCAACATCTACCCCATAGTGCAACATCTGACCCATAGTGCAACATCTAACCCACAGTACAACATCTAATCAACAGTGCAATATCTAACCCATAGTGCAAACTCAACCCATAGTGCAACATCTAACCTATAGTGCAACATCTACCCCATCGTGCAATATCTAACCTATTGTGCAACATCTACCTCAACTGATGTCAACCTTCTGAAGATGCAGTAACGTTTGTCACAATGTCTTTACCACAGTAGACCTGTGACATTAGGCTTCCGATGTCAAGTTCCTGATCATTTTGTAACGTATAACCGACGTCAGACTTTCCATATCCGACACATCGCGACGTCGTGCGACGCCACTCAGCGGGCTGGGGGGCGGTTAGTGAGGTAGGCGCCCGGTGGTGGCGCCACGGTCTAATTGGGACGAATCCCTGAATAAGGCAATATGTGGTGGAGACAGACAGAACTTATGATATTTATGCTCGTATAATTCTCATACAGAGTCGAAGGTAAAGGTGGGAAGCAACATAACAGATTGATATGTGCGACAATTCTAAGGTGCGTGCCGATACATGTATTATCTATCTTATAAGCAAGTAGAGTTAGAGCAGGACAATGTGGGGTTATGTAATTAGTCAAACAGGTTCACAAAGTGAGAAGCGAGTCAGATAAAGAACAGATAACGTGACTTCTTGAGACAGGTTGGAACCAGGATCCAAAGATGACTGTCAACCAGGCACACGGCCCGCTGATGAACGCTGATGCCCGCTGATGCCCGCTGCTGTCCGCTGCTGTCCTCTGCTACCCGCTGCTGTCCTCTGCTGCCCTCTGCTGCCCGCTGCTGCCTTCTGCTGACCTGTACTGCCCGCTGCTTCTCTCTGCTGCCCTCTACTTCCCTCTGCTGCCCGCTGCTGCCAGCTGCTGCCCGCTGCTGCCCGCTGTACCAGCTGCTGCCCGCTGCTGCCTGCTGCTGCCCGCTGCTGCCCGCTGCTTCCCGCTGCTGTCCGCTGCTGCCCGCTGCTGCCCGCTGCTGCCAGATGATGCCCGCTGCTGCCCGATGATGCCCGATGATGCCCGCTGATGCCCGCTGATGCCAGCTGCTGCCCGCTGCTGCCCGCTGCTGTCCTCTGATGCCCGCTGATGCCCGCTGATGCCCGCTGATGCCAGCTGCTGCCCGCTGCTGCCCCCTGCTGCCCTCTGCTGCCCGCTGCTGCCCGCTGCCTTCCGCTGCCTTCCGCTGCCTTCCGCTGCTGCCCGCTGTTTAAAAATGTTAAAGCATCCCTTTTTAAAATTCAAATCAGTGATCTAGATTTGAGCGTACATATCGAATTTAAACACTAGCACACTCATTAACTATTTCTTGCTGCACAGAAGACCCTGAACGTCTAATATAATGAAGTGACTTCAGGCGAATGTATAATTTTGCAGTAGAATCTAACGACCAAACTACTATATTTAGCTCGTAAAATGACAGAAACTGAAAACCATCGGACTATGCAACTTTACTAGTTTCTACTAAGTGTCATGGCACACTTACTGTACTTTGCACACCACAAAACAAGAAACAGATGCAACATTAATCACGTCTCGTTGTCAATGCTGTGTGCAGTACTCCGGGGTAGCGTTACGGCTAGACAAACCGACCACTCAGATGGTTGTTTACCCGCGTCTCTTAGCAACCCCTCCATAGCCCCCACCCGCCTGCTGAGACCACATGACTGACCCCTGGCGGGCAGAAGAGGAAGAGGCAGTTGAAGCTTATTTTCTCGGAAACACTTGTTGTCCACGTTCCGCCCCGCGCGCATGCGCGTTCGGGCCAGCAGTGACAAAGCGGAAAGTAAACACGTGAGTGTGAGCAGCTGACCCGCTCCGCTCCCTCCCTGATAACCCTTCCCTTCCTCCCTGACCCCCTCCTTCCCTCCCTGCCCCCTCCCCTCCCTCCTTGACGCCTCTCCCTGACCGCCCCCATCCTTGACTCCCATCCCTCACTGACCCCCCCTCTCTCCCTCCCTGACCCTCCTCCCTCCCTGACCGCCCCCTCGCTCCCTGACCGCCCCCTCCCTCCCTGAGCCCCTCCCTCCCTCCCTGACCGCCCACTCTCTCCCTCCCTGACCCCCTCCCTCCCTGACCGCCCTCCCTTCCTCCCTGACCGCCCCCTCCCTCCCTGACTGCCCCCTCCCTCCCTGACTGACCCCCTCCCTCCCGTACCACCCCCTCCCTCCCTGACTGCCCCCTCCCTCCCTGACCCCCTCCCTCCCTGACTGCCCCCTCCGCTCCCTGACCCCCACCCTCCCTCCCTGACCGCCCCCTCCCTCCCTGACCCCCTCCCTCCCTGACCGCCCCTTCCCTCCCTGTCCCCCTCCCTCCCTGACCCCACCCCCACACTCCGCCCACCTGCCTCGCTAGCCCGCACTTTGCTCAGAAATCAATTACCCTCGAGGTGGGCCAAGTGGACGGATCGCTATCTGCCGTCACCGACATAGATACACAATGGCGACGTGTTTCTGGGGCAGATAAGAAGGCGAGGGGGGTGGGGGGGCTCTCTCACGTGGACAGGCGTTACTCGCAGTTCACCGACTCGGGTTTACTAACACATTCAGGAACAGAGAGTGTGTACTGATCACGTTATTGTTCACTGACCGGGGGTTTACAACACCTTCAGATTCAGGGAGTGTGCAGGAGTGTGTGTGTGTGTGTTGGGGTGGGGGGTAATGAAGGAATCAGAGTGATGTTTGATCTCACACATATTATTAATATCGCATGTAGAAATAATTGATTATAATCGATTTGAAGTGGGCAAGACTATAATCGAGCTGTGGCCGGTGCGGCCTTGGGTCGAGCAACCTGCATATGGAAATGCGGGCAGCTCGCCAAGACGAACCCGCATTGGGCATCAAATGTGGGGAAGGGTTTGCTGCTGTAACTTGTTGCTAGGAGACACACGGCAGTGTCCTGCACTACTCTCCTAACAACATAGAAGGTTCGACCCATCGGGCCCGGACACATCAGATGATTTTCATTGGCACTCTGATGTTTTAGATGATAATATGGCTTTAAATACAGTAATTGGGAGTATCTTAACTATGAAGGAAATGGAGGCGAAGTATTTATTCATACAATGGACATTTGAAGAGATTAGATGGTGTTGGGAGGAACAGAAATAAAGTTGTGAGCTCCTAAAATGTGATTAAGATGTTCCTTGCATTCCTTACCCTTTATGAACAGATTCCTTATTACACTAACCGTCATGGTCAATTCCCTAATAATAGTTCATTACAATATTTATTAATATTGGCCTTCTGACCAGACGAGGGAGTGATGTAGACATCACAGTATGTAGTATAGCCCTCTTCTCGGGACTATTAACCACCTTCTTAATACCGACAATAATAATAGGTAATATCTTGGGTGTCTACAAGTGACAGGGGCGGCGGAGTACACCGTTGACCTTAGCTATGGAAGCAGAGAATTAATGGTAAATAATACACATCAGATGTGGGGGTAGAGCCCGTGAACATGTAGTACATAGGCTGTCGGCACTCGGGCAGGATTATATTAACGAAAATATGAAATGGCTACAAGAAGGAGAGACGGCAGCGGCCAGCAGAAGGAGTGGGAAATCCATGGTATATTAATAGAACTAGAGGAATAGAACGGTTAAAGATTCATTTAAACTGATCGAATCTGAATATGCATGAAAGTATTATAAACCACGAAAACAACTTACAAATGATGTCTAGTTTTAATGATAATGAATAGCTTGAAATTAAATTATTAAATTATTAGGGCTCTATCACGACTTAGAATACAGATAGATCCCTTTTGTATTGTAAAGAATTGCGTTGTACCTGCACTTTAGATAAATTTGCGAACTCCAGCCGTCCTGTGTGACGGGGCTATGTCTCCGTTGGCATGGTGTAAACTTTGCCCAGTAAATAGCTAATATTAATAACAGAAGGACCCTCCAACTTACAAGTGACCGGCTCCTGCATGCTGAGGCCTGTCACCTAGATTTACGGCTTCAAATTCCTCACGTCCTACATGGTGAGGCGCCCCGCACAGTGCCGGTAAACTAGCCTGGTGTTCGAAGCAACAGCTGTACCCAGCCGCAATAGTAGAACTGGGCCATATGGTGTATGAGTGTACTTACTGAGAGTGAGAAACTGCTCGTGAATACATACTCCAAGTACATACACTGTTGGGATCGAGGGTTTATTTCTCATTAGCAGTAACGGGCATAGTACTCATACTCATGCCCACGAAAAGGGAGTGGTGTTTTTTGGAATAGATACTACCAACATCTGACGTCATACAGAGCAAGTGTGACGTGTGACAGCAAACATTCCTGATATCTATATAGAGCTGCTTCAATTACATACTCTTCTGCCAGCACCATGACGATATATTCCACCTGGTCACATTATCTGGTCCAACCAGTGCTTGCCTGCCCTAGTATTGCCCTGTACCAGAAAAGGTAAAGACTTCTGCCTCTCTGGTTTGACTTGACGAAGATCAAAAACATAAAGCTAACAATTTTGTGACTAGGTACATGCTGAACACTGAGCCTGCCCTGTGGCTGGCAGTGCTATGTCTGCCCATAACGCACTCTGACCTATATATATACACCACCCTGTCTGACTGTGGCTGACCGTGCTATATCTGCCAATAACTCACCCTGTCGGCAGTCAGTGCCGGGCGTGTTGCAGCCTGTGGCTGGCCATGCTATATCTGCCCATAGCGCACCCTGTTGGCAGTCAGTGCTGAACGTGCTGCAGCATATGGCTGGCCGTGCTATATCTGCCCATAACGAACCCTGCAGTCAGTGCTGGGCGTGCTATATCTGCCCATAACGCACTCTGCCGGCAGTCAGTGCTGGGCATGCTATATCTGCCCATAACGCACCTGCAGGCAGTCAGTGTCGGGCGTGCTGCAGCCTGTGGCTGACAGTGCTATATCTGCCATTAACGCACCCTGCCGGCAGTAAGTGATGGGCGTGCTGCAGCCTATGGCTGATGGTGCTATATCTGGCAATAACACACCCTGCAGTCAGTGCCGGGTGTGCTGCAGCTTGTGGCTGACCGTGCTATATCTGCCTATAGCGCACCCTGCGGGCAGTAAGTGACGGGCGTGCTGCAGCCTGTGGCTGACCGTGCTATATCTGCCCATAACACACCCTGCAGTCAGTGCCTGGTGTGCTGCAGCCTCTGGCTGACCGTGCTATATCTGCCCATAAAGCACCCTGCAGTCAGTGCCTGGTGTGCTGCAGCCTGTGGCTGACCGTGCTATATCTGCCCATAATGCACCCTGCAGTCAGTGGCAGGTGTGCTGCAGCCTGTGGCTGACCGTGCTATATCTGCTCATAACGCACCCTGCCGGCAGTCAGTGCCGGGTGTGCTATATCTGCCCATAATGCACGCTCCCGGCGCCTAAACCCGCAGTCAGTGCCGGGCGTGCTGCAGCCTCTGGCTGAACGTGCTATATCTGCCCATAACGCACCCTGCAGTCAGTGCCGGGTGTGCTGCAGCCCATGGCTGGCCGAGCTATATCTGCCCATAATGCACCCTGCTGTCAGTGCCTGGCGTGCTGCAGCCTGTGGCTGACCGTGCTATATCTGCCCATAACGCACCCTGCTGTCAGACAGTGCTGGGCGTGCTATATCTGCCTATAACGCACTCTGCAGGCAGTCAGTGCTGGGTGTGCTGCAGCCTGTGGCTGACCATGCTATATCTGCCATTACTGCACCCTGCAGTCAGTGCCTGGTGTGCTGCAGCCTGTGGGTGACCGTGCTATATCTGCCCATAACGCACCCTTCCCGCAGTCAGTGATGGGTGTGCTGCAGCCTGTGGCTGACCATGCTATATCTGCCCATAACGCACCCTGCAGTCAATGCCTGGTGTGCTGCAGCATGTGGCTGACCATGCTATATCTGCCATTCATGCACACTGCCGGCAGTCAGTGACCGGCGTGCTGCAGCCTGTGGCTGACTGTGCTATATCTGCCCACAACACACCCTGCAGGCAGTGACGGGTGTGCTGCAGCCTGTGGCTGACCATGCTATATCTGCCCATAATGCACCCTGCAGTCAGTGCGTGGTGTGCTACAGCCTGTGGCTCACCGTGCTATATCTGCCCATAACGCACCCTTCCCGCAGTCAGTGCTGGGTGTGCTGCAGCCTATGGCTCACCGTGCTATATGTGGCCATAACGAACCCTGCAGCCAGACAGTGCCTGGTGTGCTGCAGCCCGTGCTGGGCGTGCTATATCTGCCCATAACGCACCCTGCCGGCAGACAGTGCCGGTGTAAAGATTTCAAATTCCCCCCATATTCAAGTTCCCCCCCGGGAACTTGAAAACGTTTTCAAATTCCTCCCAGGGGAATTTGAAAACGTTTCAAGTTCCCTCCCTCGTTTTAACTTCCCCCCCCCCGGGGATTATAATCCACACCATCTTAAATAAAATAAAAATGAACTACGGACTGACATACACACACAGACATACAAAAATCTCTTATTTTGTGAAATTTCGTGAAATATTAGATTTTTCGTGAACTTTAATTTTTTTCGTTAAATTCGTTATTTTTCTGGAAATTGTCTGGAGATTTTTATTTTCGTGAAATTTTCGATTTGTTTAACTTTTCAATTTGTTGTGCATTTTTGAATAATTAAAAAAATATAGAATTTTTGTGTGAAATTCTTTATTTTCGTGAAATATACATTTTTTTGGTGAATTTTTTGCGTGAAATTGTTCGATTAACAAAAAATCTTTTTGGGGAAATTTTGGTGACTACTATTGCTATTTTTCATAAATTTTCGATCTTTTTAAAACTTTTACATTTTTGTGGAATTTTCTTTATTTTTAAACAATTTTAAATTCCCGGAGGGGGGTTAATTTGAAAATAGGGGGAGGAATCTGAAAACTGTTTTTAATTTCCCCCGGGAATCAGAAAACGTTTTAAATTTCCACAGAGGGAAGTTAAGAACGTTTTCAGATTCCCGGGGGGTAACTTGGGAAGGGGGGGAAGTTGAAATTGTATTCCTGTAGGGGGGATTTGAAAATAGGGGGAGGAATCTGAAAACTGTTTTTAATTCCCCCCTCTCCCCCCACGGGAATCTGAAAACGTTTTTAATTTCCCTGGAGGGAAGTTAAGAACGTTTTCAGATTCCCGGGGGGGGGGGGGTAACTTAGGAAGGGGGAAGTTGAAATTGTATTCCTGGAGGGGGGAATTTGAAAATAGGGGGAGGAATCTGAAAACTGTTTATAAGTTCCTCCCCAGGAATCTGAAAACGTTTTTAAGTTCCCCGGAGGGAAGTTGAAAACGTTTTCAGATTCCCGGGGGGGAACTTGAGAAGGGGGGAAGTTGAAATCGTTACACCGGGCGTGCTGCAGCCTGTGGCCGCCTTGAATCCCGCCTTTATCTGCGGCCCCTCCTTTGTCAGCCACTAGATAAACATGCTGTCATCTCCTCGGTCCTGATTTACCGTCCCGGCGCCTAAACCCGCAGCAGGCCGGCACCCGGGTCGAACCGCCTCGTTCAGTAGCCCGGGCCGATTGAACTGGAATGAGAAATGAGAGGCGCAGGCGCCTGAATCAGACCCGGGCATCGCGACGGGCAGCGCCGGTGGGATTTAGGTCATGCTCCCGCCGGACGAGTTGTTGTTTGTTTATTTGTTGTTGTTTTACGTCTTGGCAACATCTAAGGTCATATCAGGACGGGTACTGACTTGTGACAGTGCGCACTCATGGCGACTTTAGTGCTGTCTCACTGGGAAACCAGGCCGCTGGGACCATGACCTGGTATCCCACTCAGTCACATTATCCTGACACTGAGCACACCAGTCCTTGCCCTGTCCTAATAATGCCAAGCGCCTGGCTAGGAAGGGACAAGCACCAATTTTCAAGTCATTGGTTTGACTCGACCATGGTTCGAACCCACGACCCCATGATCTACCAGCACGGGAGACGGACGCTCCAACTCATTCGGCCATCCCGTCTGGTCTCTCCCACCGGACGAAGTGACTGCCTGGAGAACACGGCCGTGCAGGCACCCAAGTCGTAGGAGCACTAGGAGTGACGTCAGAAGGTCGGTGGGTGACGTCTGAAGACTGGTGGGTGATGTCAGTGACGTCATCCGACGTTCTCAAGCCCCTGCTTGTCTGGGCGTCTCTTCTAGGAGTGACGGGAAGTCATTGACCAAAGCGACTAGCCGCCTGGCCACCCCACCTGGTCTGTCGTACAATACAGAGTGACTCGGTTTTACATCACACAATTGTTATGTATGTCGTCCTTGCAAATATCGATGCTCGTTTGGAGAGCAACGAGGCAAGAGTGGGTGGGGGGGGGGGCCTTTATGCGACACGTAATTCTTTTGACAGCTGCCGAGAACTCTGCACTTCCACAGAAAAGAGGCATTGTCGGTCTGTAGACTGTGTCAGCTTACAGTAGAGGGTTGGTTTTGTCTGGTTACAGCCCAGCATCAGGCTGTTAGTGGCTTTTTCGGGGCTTTTTCGGGGCTTTTTCGGGCCGGGATAGGGGTGGGTTCGAGGCGGGATCGGGCGGGTTCGGGGCGGGTTCGGGGCGGGTTCGGGGTGGGTTCGAGGAGGGTTCGAGGCAGGTTCGAGGCGGGTTCGGGGCGGGTTAAGGGGCGGGTTTGGGGTGGGTTTGGGGCGGGCTCACGGCGGGTTCGGGGCGGGTTCGGGGCGGGTTCGGGGCGGGTTCGAGGTGGGTTCGAGGTGGGTTCGAGGCAGGTTCGGGGCGGGTTCGGGGCGGGTTCGGAGCTAGTTCGGGGCGGGTTCGGGGCGGGGGCGGGTGGAGTTAATGCCGGCCGTCGGAGGGCGTTGTTCCGCTGGAGCCCTCTGCACACAACGCCGCCATAAAGAAGCGGTGCCGCCATCTTTGATTGAGTTACGCCCTGTTTGAGATCCCACTTAGCAACTACCGGTTTCCAGGAAACGCTTATAATGCTCATAACGCTCATAGCGCTCATAACGCTCATAACGCTCATAACGCTCATAACGCTAATAACGCTCAGAACGCTCAGAACATTCAGAACGCTCAGAACGCTCATAATGCTCATAATGCTCATAACGCTCATAACGTTCATAACGCTCATAACGCTCATAACACTCATTAACTCTCATAACACTCATAACGCTCATAACGCTCATAACGCTCATAACGCTCATAATGCTCATAACGCTCACTGCCAGGCCCTCGTCGCTGCAGCAGTTCGCACGCCGGCTGTCAGGATGGGTCTGGCTTCCTAATCGTCCGTTATGGCCCTGTCACATTACAACGTTTTGGCCCAACGAGGGTCGACGCGTGCTGACGTGTTGCAATTTTGGGCGAAACGTCGGTACATCTCCGGTACGTTACCGGTACGTTACCGGGGCGTTTCCGGCGTGTCGGTACATAGCAACGTGTGGATACAGACGTCGGCGGCCGTCGGCGCGCGTCGGTCCGCGGCAAAAGTTTTGTGCTTGCACAAAACTTTTGGCGCGGACCGACGCGAGCCGACGGGTTGGAGGGGGCGTTACGGATGCATTACCAAGATGTCGATACCTGTTGGCGGCGCGCCGGGCGAACGCTGGCAGGCGGTTGATCAACGTCGGTTAACGTTGGCTTTTTTTCCCCCAAATTGTGACCGTTCCATCGGCGCATCTGCAAAGTCCCGCCAGCGGGTTCCCAGCTTGCCATCAGTGTGTTATCGGCGCGTTGTCGGCGCTCCGCCAGCGTTTTTCAGCGCGTTGGACGTGTTGCCGGCGTGCCTGGACGCGTTGGCAGCGGGTCTGGATGTGCTGCCGGCGCGTCCTGACGTGTTGGGGGCGGGTATGTACGGGTTCACATAATACTAACACGATACCAACTCGCTGCCTCCATGCCGTCAATGCGCCAACAGCGCGCCGACAACACGCTAACAACACGCTGGGAACCGGCTGGCGGGACGTTGACACTTTCGCCCGCTGCGCGTCGAACCTCCTTGGCTGCGCACTAATACCATGCTACTAACCCGTCCAGTTTTCGCCAAAAACGCCGAAAAGTTGGACGTCTCTTGACGGGTTGCAAATATTTTGTGCGTTGCCGGCACGACGGCAGAAACGTTGTAATGTGACAGGGGTATTACACAGTTGGTACGTTGGAATCTAGTGTTTTCTGTCTCCTTTCTGTGTGAACTAAGTGAGCTGCAGGCGGGTTATCCACATTAACTAATTAAGGACTTGTCCTTGTCCCTATATTAGCTGACAGTCGGCTTTAACAGGCTGCGTACCAGGACAGTGTGGCTCAATAATTGTTAGGATAATGTGATTGAGTGGGATATTGGCCCATGGTACTACTGCTAGTGACATCTCAGTGGGCAGCACTGTAGATATGATATTCTTGGGGACTGTCACATCCCTGAAGTGAGTCAAATATTAAGATCTAACAGCGCAGTGACGATCATTTGACCACCTCCCGTCCCTATATGACCTTAGATGTTACCAGGACGTAAAAACTCCAACAACCAACTAATCCTTACCACCCGGAGTTCTTTGAGACGAGCGCCTGAATAGTAGAGCTCTCCAAGCATCGTGTTTGGATTACAACCAATATTGTGTTCATATGTTGTATCTAACTCTACTAGTTCTATGCTTATGGAGTGTGGCAGCCTTAAGCAATAGTTTATAGCGGTTGCCATAGGGGCTATCATCTCAGCCCTCACCCGCACCACCACCCTCACCCCTCAGTGACGTTAGAGGGCCGCCCCATGGGGTTCAGGCTGGGTCCCATCAGAACATGAACGGCCGGTTTATGTCGTTACGACAGTATGACTCTGAATGGTTGTTACCAGGCTGCGGCTTCCTATTAAATATCCTGTTCTACGTCGTCTGTTGTTGTCTCCTCACAATCAATACCCGCTCCCCCTACACACTCCTTCTCCCCCGCCCCTCCTCACACACACACCTAATACAGCTCACACCTCACACACCTCACACACCTCACACACCTCACACACCTCACACACCTCACACACCTCACACACTTCACACACCTCACACACCTCACACACACCTCACACACACCTCACACAGCACACACATCTATCACATGTCACACACATCACACACATCACACACATCACACACATCACACATGTCACACATGTCACACACTTCACACACTCCACACACCTCACACACCTCACACACCTCACACACCTCACACACTTCACACACCTCACACACCTCACACACCTAACACACCTCACACACCTCATACACTTCACACACCTCACACACTTCACACACTCCACACACCTTACACACCTCACACACCTTACACACCTAACACACCTCACACACCTCATACACTTCACACACCTCACACACTTCACACACTTCACATGCATTACATACCTCACACACCTAACACACCTCACACATCTCATACACTTCACACACCTCACACACCTCACACACATCACACCCCTCACACACCTCACACACCATACACACCTCACACATCTCACACACTTCACACACCTCACCACTTCACACACCTCATACACACCTCACACAGCACACCCACATCACACGTGCCACACACTTCACACACTCCACACACCTCACACATCTCACAACCTCACACACTTCATACACCTCACACACCTCACATACTTCACACACCTCACACACCTCATACACCTCACACACCTAACACACCTCACACACCTCACACACTTCACACACCTCACATACTTCACACACCTTACACACCTCACACACACCTCACACACCTCACACACCTCACACACACCTCACACACTTCACACACCTAACACACCTCACACACCTCATACACCTCACACACACCCCACACACCTCACCCGCCTCACACACACCTTCCAGTGTGTGGTTAGACCAGCCCTTTAATCCTACCATGACTCGTTTGTTGCACATTACTTAGCGGGTTAAAGTAGCAGCATGTTGGGTTCGAATCCTACATGACGCCTGCCTTGCAGCAGCCCATGTATATAGCATTAAGAGTTAGACATGTGCGCTGCCTTCTTGTGTCACCTGCTATTTCTGCTGGTGGTTTCTAAGGCTGAAGCTGACCGGAAGTGGTCACTTGGATGTGCGCCGCGAGTTGTGTGAGTGGCATTAATCTGCGGCTGAATTGATGCAGCTCCTCGCGAGGCGCCGCGATAAAGCACGACGATGACTCAGCATAAATAACCGGCTCGCCGTCAGCTGTTCGACGCAGGCGCATCCATCGTCATCCGTCCCCGTCACGTTACTGCGGACAACATGTGGGGCCGGGTGGCAGTGTGTCTGCGTGGCTTTATATGTGTGCGCAGTGCTGCACCTACTCAGTGTCTGACCGCACCGTGGTACCCAGCGTAACGCACCGTGAACCGCCGAGCTTCAGCTTGGCGACAGGACTCGCACCAGCACCCTGCCGCGTCTTCGGTTTTATTCTTTGAGATCACAGACTTTAGCTCTGTTGGTGAAATATATATTCAACTTACATCAATCCTGGCATAAGCTTAATGCAGACACTCTGTTTAATAGACGTGTCCTGTTTATTTAATATGAATGTGTGTGCTGGATACGTCTTCTATCTAATTGTGTGTCATCTTGCATTATACCACTCTCTCAGACGAGAATGTTATAATCACATGTGACGCCCAATTGTGGTGGAATCCAAATACAAGATTGCCTTTGCTCATTACTCTCAACTGGAAAACAAGTCCGCCTTGGATGACACATGACGCCCCATTCCTGTCAATTTCAGATTGTAATTGGTCACACGTAGCCCCCTCTCCATGTCAATAAAACACGTCTATGTTTGCTAACTTCTGACGCCCTATTCCTGCTAAGGTAAAACACATGACTATGCTTGGTAACACTTGGCACCCTATTTCTAAGTCGTAGCACACAACTGCGTTTGGTAACACTTGGCATCGTATTGCTAAGTTCAAAAACATGACTATGTTTGGTAACACTTGTCACCCTATTTCTAAGTTAAAACACAAAACTACACTTGGTAACACTTGACACCCTATTCCTAAGTTCGAATTGGTAACACTTGGCGCCCTATTCCTGCTAAGGTATAACACACAACTACATTTGTTAACCCTTGGCGCCCCGCGCGGAGCTTATTTCAATAGCGAGTCCTTAAAAGACGAAGCAGTTGATGGGTTCCGCTATCTGTAATGAACCTCCGACACACGCGGCCCGGGGCGGCGCCAGTCGCCCGTCACGCGTGTGGGACGTGTGTGAGCGTGACTTGTGCGTGACGTATGTGAGTGTGACGTGTGTGAGCGCTACGTGTGCGGGACGTGTGTGGGACGTGTGCGGGACGTGTGTGAGCGTCCCTCCCGACGCGCCTCACCCTGACAGCAAACGTGGTAATTAATGGGCGGCGCGTCCCGCGCAAGGCCCGCCACACACGCGCGCTGAGAGTGTGACGTGTCACGCCGCGAAGGCGGTTGTCTGTAGGCACTGCTCACGTGTGGGTTTGTTTGTTTGTTGTTGTTTAACGTCCTAGCAACGTCGAAGGTCAAATCAGGACGGGGCTTACGTGTGGGTGATCAGGGTTTGTTCGCTGCTACAATCCACGGTTACTTGTAGGTAAAAATAGCGGGTTGGTAGAAATCAGCCCTGTACCAGTGTAAGTGACACACGTGTGATTTGTTTGTTTTGTTTGTTGTTGTTTTACGTCCTAGCAACATCTAAGGTCATATCAGGATGGGTACCGACTTGTGACAGTGCGCACTCATGCTGACTTTATAGTGCTGTCCCACTGGGAAACCAGGCCGCCAGCACCATGACCTGGTATCCCACTCAGTCACATTATCCTGACACTGAGCACACCAGTCCTTGCCCTATCCTAATAATGCCGAGCGCCTGGCTAGGAAGTGACAAGTATCAATTTTAAAGTCATTGGTTTGACTCGACCGGGACTCGAACCCACGACCCCACGATCTACCAGCATGGGAGACGGACGCTCTAACTCATTCGGCCATCCCGTCTGGTTCACACGTGTGAAGGTGAATGAAGTCTCACCTTATGAAGGGTGACTGGTGGCTTTTTGAGGGGGTTTTCCTCGTACCAGCTTCTGACACTGACAATGCACAATTATAGCGATTTTACAACGCTTCCCCAAAAGAAGACCAGACCATTGAGTGATTGACTCAGGACCCAATATCCCACTCAGTCACATTATCCTGATAGTGAGGAAACCAGTCCTTGCCCTATCCTTGTAATGCCAAGCATCACGCCATCAGGTTATGTAATGACACGCATCAGTTTAGTAAGTTTGACTCGATTGGAAATGAGAACCACAAGACTAAGGTGGGGGCCGAGCCAGCACTCTTGGTCTTACTGATTCTGCCATCTGATCAGGTTAAATCCACGTTTGTTATCGACGTGTGTATAGAGGCTGCCATGGCGACTATGTTACTCTGCAAAACCAATGGTCGATATCCCCACGTGAAATCTCCATGCACATATCGCACCAGGTCCCAGCATAGACACGCACACCCAGACGCGCGTGGAGAGTGCAGCTGGTTGTGCTGCGCATGCGCCGTGATGGTACACGCCATGCTCTTGTCAGCTATGAAATACAGTACGTGAATACAAAAATAGCTGGGCTGGCAGCGGGACAACTCGTCATATTCATGAGTAGGTTTTAGTCTCTGGATGTTGGATGCGTCCATGGAACCGCCCACTCGCCACCAGGCGAATGTTGATATTGGGGGAGCGTTCTGGGACTGCGTGCAAATTGGGATCCCAATTATAAATCAGCTTTCAGAGCTGTGTTTGCGGGCCGTCAGGGTGATTGATGGCTGCGCGCGCAGTGTGCGCTTGGCTGTCGTAGACGGGACGCGGCGTCCCTGCCCGCGCGCAGATAATGACACTTTGAACCACTGCCGTGCATCACCAGACGCCCGGCCCGGCTATGTGCATGTTTACCGCAGCCCGGTCTCGGGGTGGTTGTAGGTGGGAGCGGGGGGTTACGTGGTCTGAGAACTCGGGGAACCCTGGGTTACGGAAGTCCCACAAATCGGCCCTCTCGGACTCGCACTCAAATCACAGACGCGCAAACAAACTATTACTAACACGTCCACGTGGGGAGTCATTAGGAATCGTTTGTTTGTTGTTGTTTTATGTCTTAGCAACATCTAACTTAAGGGTCCCTGGCACAGTCGGCTACATGGCGGTGAGCGTCTGGCCACTGAAGACCAGACACCTTACAGGACTATATCCCCACAATCCCATTACGTATTGTACTGATACACGCATACGCTGCGCGGCAACCTCGCATTCATCAGTTAGGTTACGTCGCGATGTTCGATACGTCCTGGAACCGCCCACTGCCACAGGCGATGTTGATAGGGGGACATTCTCGACTACGTGCACAATTGGGCCAATAATAAATAGCTTTCAGAGACGTGTTGCGGCCGTCAGTGATTGATGGCTCGGCCGTTTGCGCTGGCTGTCATAGACGAGGACGCGGTCCTTTGCCGGCGCGTAGCCACTTTTGCACCTCTGTGCATCACCAGACGCCCGGACGGCTAGTGATGTCCGCACACGGTCCAGTTTATGTGACGGCAGGTTACGTGCTCTAGAACACGGCTCCCTTGGGTACGAACGTCCCACAAATCTCCGCTACGGACTCGCACTCAAATCCTGACGCGCAAACACGATTACAAACGTCCCGTGGGGAGTCATTGGAATCGGTCCGTTGTCGTAATGTCAGCCATTTTAGGATGGGTACCGACTTGGAACAGTGAGCATACATGGTGACTTTATAGTTCTGCGCCACTGGAAGACCAGACCACCTGTACCATGACCTAATATCCCACACAATCACTTTATTCTGATATTGTGCCAACCAGTCCTTGTCATATCGTATTAAGGCCAGGGACAAGTATCAATGTTCATTTTATAAGTAATTAATTTGACTCAACTAGGATTTGAACTCCTGACCTTCCACCCGGGAGGCCTGCACTGTACTGATTCGGCCACTGCATCTGGTGGTATTAGCAATGGTGCTACCCTCTGGTTACAGATGACATCTGGTGGCATTAGCAATGGTGATACGCTCTGGTTACAGATAACATCTGGTGGTTTTAGCAATGGTGCTGACCTCTGGTTACAGATGACATCTGGTGGGATTAGCAATGGTGCTACCCTCTGGATACATATGATATCTGGTGGTATTAGCAATGGTGCTACCCTCTGGTTACAGATGACATCTGGTGGTATTAGCAATGATGCTACCCTCTGGTTACAGATGGCATCAGGTGGTATTAGCAATAGTGCTACCCTCTGGTTACATATGAGATCTGGTGGTATTAGCAATGGTGCTACCCTCTTGTTGCAGATGACATCTGGTGGTATTAGCAATGGTGCTACCCTCTGGTTACAGATGACATCTGGTGGTATTAGCAATGGGGCTACCCTCTGATTACAGATGACATCTGGTGGTATTAGCAATGGTGCTACCCTCTGGTTACAGATGACATCTGGTGGTATTAGCAATGGTGCTACCCTCTAGTTACAGGTGAGATCTGGTGGTATTAGCAATGGTGCTACCCTCTTGTTGCAGATGACATCTGGTGGAATTAGCAATGGTGCTACCCTCTGGTTACAGATGACATATGGTGGTATTAGCAATGGTGCTACCCTCTGATTACAGATGACATCTGGTGGTATTAGCAATGGTGCTACCGTCTGGTTACAGATGACATCTGGTGGTATTAGCAATGGTGCTACCCTCTTGTTGCAGATGACATCTGGTGGTATTAGCAATGGTGCTACCCTCTTGTTTCAGATGACATCTTGAAAAAAAAACTAATATAGAAACTACTAACACCTAAAACTGCAAAGGTTGGCCCAAGAAAGATCAGGTAAAGACTCCTGAGTGCAGGACCAGACCAATCCAGTATCACAGCTGTCCAGCGTTGAAAACAAGCACCCTCACAGGAGCTTATACGTTATGGGCAGAATAAAAGACTTGTCACCAAAAAAAAAAAAATCTGGTGGTATTAGCAATGGTGCTACCCTCTGGTTACACATGACATCTGGTGGGATTAGCAATGGTGCTACCCTCTGGTTACAGATGACATCTGGTGGTATTAGCAATGGCGCTACCCTCTGGTTACAGATGATATCCGCCAAAGTAGCAACTTTATACGACAGAATTACTGAGTGCTTTACTAGCGGCAACTTTGATGTTTGCAGACGACATTTTGGGGGGAACAGCCAAGAAGGTGGTCGGGTCACTCAGTGGCGCTCGCCCTCAGTGGCCTGGTAACAGCGGTGCCAAAGTAAGGGCTGCTCAACAACCTGAGTGGCCTGCGGGGACGGTGAGGTCAGTCGGGAGGTGGGGGTGAGGGTTGGCTTATATTGGTGAAAGGATGGAGGGATCTCACCGGGCGCAACACGTGATTGCACGGTCACGTGGGGCAGCCGGGCAGCCGGGCAGCCGGGCAGCCGGGCAGCCGGGCAGCCGGGCAGCCGGGCAGCCGGGCAGCCGGGCAGCCGGGCAGCCGGGCAGCCGGGCAGCCGGAAGCCGGGCAGCCGGGCAGCCGGGACAAGCCGGGCAGCGGGCAAGCCGGGAGCCGGGCAGCCGGGCAGCGGGCAGCCGGGCACTAGTCCGGGCAGGGCAGCCGGGCAGCCGGGCAGCCGGGCAGCCATAGCCGGGCAGCTGGGCAGCCGGGCAGCCGGGCGCCGGGCAGCGCGCAGCCAGGGCGCAGCGCGGCAGCCGGGCAGGCCGGGCAGCCGCAGCGGGCAGTCGGGCAGCGGGCAGCGGCACCGCCGGGCAGCGGGCAGCCGGGCAGCCGGGCAGCGGGCAGCCGGGCAGCCGGGCAGCCGGGCAGAGCCGGGCTGCCAGCAGCGGGCAGCCGGGCAGAGGCAGCCGGGCAGCGGAGCCGCGGGCAGCCGGGCAGCCGGGCAGCCGGGCAGCCGGGCAGCCGGGCAGCCGGGCAGCCGGGCAGCCGGGCAGCCGGGCAGCCGGGCAGCCGGGCAGCCGGGCAGCCGGGCAGCACTCTATTGCATAGACAACACCGCCGATATAGCATGAACGATACAGCACATATAGCATGAACGACACAGCAAATATAGCATGTCCAACACAGGACATATAGCCTGAACGACACAGCACATATAGCAAGTACAACACAGCACATATAGCATGTACAACACGGCAGATATAGCATGTACAACACGGCAGATATAGCATGTACAACACAGCACATATAACATGTACAACACAGGACAAATAGCATATCCAACACAACACATCATAGATAGCACGGATGACACAACACATATAGCATGTACAAAACAGCACATATAGCATGTATAACACAGCGCATATAGCATGTACAACACAGCACATATAGCATGTACACCACAACATATATAAGATGTACAACACAACACATATTTCATGTACAACACAGCACATATCAAATGTACAACACAGCACATATCGCATGTACTACCCAGCACATATAGCATGTACAAGACAGCACATATACCATGTACAACACAGCACATATACCATGTACACCACAACATATATAAGATGTACAACACAACACATATTTCATGTACAACACAGCACATATCAAATGTACAACACAGCACATATCACATGTACAACACAGCACATATAGCATGTACAACACAGCACATATCACATGTACAACACAGCACATATAGCATGTACAACCCAGCAGATATAACATGTACAACACAGCACATATAGCATGTACAACACAGCAGATATAGCATGTACAACACAGCAGATATAACATGTACAACACAGCACATATAGCATGAACGACACAGCACATATAACATGTACAACACAGCACATATAACATGTACAACACAGCTCATATAGCATGTACAACACAGCAGATATATCATGTACAACACAGCACATATAACATGTACACCAGAGTACATATAGCATGTACAACACAGCACATATAACATGTACAACACAGCACATATAGCATGTACAACACACTACATATAGCATGTACAACACAGTACATATAGCATGTACAACACAGCAGATATAGCATGTAAAACACAGCACATATAGGATGTCCAACACAGCACATATCGCATGTACAACACAGCACATATAGCATGACCAACACAGCACATATACCATGTACAACACAGCTCATATAACATGTACACCACAGCACATATAGCATGTACAACACAGTACGTATAGCATGTACACCACAGCACATATAGCGTGTACAACACAGCAGATATATCATGTACAACACAGCACATATAACATGTACAACACAGCACATATACCATGTCCAACACAGCACATATACCATGTACAACACAGCACATATGAAATGTACAACACAGCACATATAACATGTGCAACACAGCACATATCACATGTACAACACAGCACATATAACATGTCAACACAGCACATATCGCATGTACAACACAACACATATAACATGTACAACACAGCACATATACAATGGACAACACAACATATATAAGATGTACTACACAACACATATCACATGTACAACACAGCACATATACCATGTACAACACAGCACATATAACATGTACAACACAGCACATATACCATGTGCAACACAACACATATACCATGTACAATACAGCAGATATAGCATTACAACACAGCACATATAACATGTACAACACAGCACATATAGCATGTACAACACAGCACATATAGCATGCACAACACAGCACATATAGCATGTACAACACAGCACATATAACATGTACAACACAGCACATATAGCATGTACAACACAGCACATATAGCATGTACAACACAGCACATATAGCATGCACAACACAGCACATATAGCATGTACAACACAGCACATATAACATGTACAACACAGCACATATAGCATGTACAACACAACACATATAGCATGTACAACACAGCACATATCACATCTACAACACAGCACATATAGCATGTACAACACAGCACATATAGCATTACAACACAGCACATATAACATGTACAACACAGCACATATAGCATGTACAACACAGCACATATAGCATGTTACAACAAGCATCAAGCACATATAGCATGCACAACACAGCACATATAGCATGTACAACACAGCACATATAACATGAATAACACAGCACATATCACATCTACAACACAGCACATATAGCATGTACAACACAGCACATATAGCATGTACAACACAGCACATATAGCATGTACAACACAGCACATATAGCATGTACAACACAGCACATATAGCATGTACAACACAGCACATATAAAATGTACAACACAGCACATATACCACATGTACAACACAGCACATATAGCATGTACAACACAGCACATATAACATGAATAACACAGCACATATCACATGTACAACACAGCACATATAGCATGTACAACACAGCACATATAGTATGTACAACACAGCACATATAACATGTATAACACAGCACATATATCACATGTACAACACAGCACATATAGCATGTACAAGACAGCACATATAGCATGAATAACACAGCACATATCACATGTACAACACAGCCCATATAGCTTGTACAAAACACCACATATGGCATGGAAGGCGCCGCAGCCACCACCCTCCCTGGGGGCGCTATCACCGAATCGTGCTGTCCCTGGTGTCAGTGCGAACATCCCGCCACCTGCGCACGTTCAGATCAGAGTCGCTCAGTGATCGGCACAGTTCACACCTCAGTCCTTACCTACTTAGTGTCCACACATTAACACATTCACACCAGGGGGTGCACACTGCCTCTCTCCAGTCAGTCACACTGGGAGACACAACTTCTCACTGCTCTTGTAGGCGTGCACTCATCTCAGCTCATCTCCAGTCACGCTCCAGTAGCTCTATTTGATTTTATATTATTTGTTTACCTATCAGCAAAGACCCTATAACACTAAGACAACTCACTCCATATCTCTCCCATGGTAATGTAAATTTTGCAGTGCCACCTTGTGGTGGGTTTGATCAGCCCGGCTGCTGGTTGGTGTTTCACATGTAAACACATACAATTATATTATACATGATATAGGTAAGTATGAATACACATCAATATGAAATTGTTATGAACAAATACGCATCATCATCAGCATCATCAGCATCATCAGCATCATCGCCATCATCACACATCTTTCACATTCATATATACATTTATACATATTATATAGCAACTGTGTAATCAAGAGAACAGCAAGCGCACCAGGTGGTGGGTTTGATCATTTTGATTACACAGTACAGGCTTAGTGAGCCGTCTTAGTATTATAGGGTTTTTGCTCTCAGCTAGGTCTCGGCCACATTACAAATAAATCATCTGACATAACATGTTTGCAAAGACTTAATAAAGGCGCTTAGTGGCCACTGAAGGTGAGGCTTCTCCAGCAGTACCGACACCTAATGTAAATAGCACATTGTTCGTGATGTCCGCAACACGGGTAATTGGACACTACGACACAGCCATAGCCTTAACGTTAATCAGCCTCATGCTGCCACCTATCGTCGAACGCGGACATTGCCTTTTTGCATTGGACACTAGCGCCGTCTATGATTACCTTGAGACATTAACCTCAGTGCTGAACTAATGATACTGACCTGACACCTATGTTGCATTTCTGAACTAATCCAGTCTCTGCCTATATAAGGCCGGGTTTGGTGGCTGCCAGCTCACTTCGGGACGAGCACAGGAGGACGCGACTAAGCCTTAAAATTGCCGCCCACCCACCCCAACGTTTAGTCTCAGGATAGGGTTTAAAAGCTTAATGACCTCATTATGTTCTACATGTTCCTATTGCATTTGACTTTATGTGATCAACCTGTACTCTTGACTCACTGATTAAAAATGCCAACTATATACTACCTGCTGTGTTTGTGTCCAATTATAGGCTTTTACACACTGTTGTCAGAGGGTGTGTTGGTGGTGGAAATCCTCTCTAACTAGTCTAAGACCTTTTACACATGGAATGCTGCACAATGAGTTTCTTCCTTCCACTCGCCTTTCCACAGCATCTTACACAGCGCCTTACACAGTGCCTTACACAGTGCCTTACACTGCCCCTTACACAGCGCCTTCCACTCGTCCTTACACAGCATCTTACACAGCGCCTTACACAGTGTCTTGCACAGTGCCTTACACTGCCCCTTACACAGCGCCTTCCACTCGTCCTTACACAGCATCTTACACAGTGCCTTACACAGTGCCTTACATATCATCTTACACTGCCGCTTACACAGTGCCTTCCACTCCCCCTTACACAACATCTTACACAGCGCCTTACACAGTGCCTTACACATCACCTTACACTGCCCCTTACACAGCGCCTTCCACTCCCCCTTACACAGCACCTTCCACTCCTCCTTACACAATGCCTTACACATCACCTTACACTGCCCCTTACACAGCGCCTTCCACTCCCCCTTACACAGCGCCTTCCACTCCTCCTTACATAGTGCCTTACACATCACCTTACACTGCCCCTTACACAGTGCCTTCCACTCCTCCTTACACAGCATCTTACACATCACCTTACACAATGCCTTATACATCACCTTACACTGCCCCTTACACAACGCCTACCACTCCCCCTTACACAGCGCCTTCCACTCCTCCTTACATAGTGCCTTACACATACCTTACACTGCCTACACAGTGCCTTCCACTCCTCCTTACACAGCATCTTACACATCACCTTACACAATGCCTTATACATCACCTTACACTGCCCCTTACACAACGCCTTCCACTCCCCCTTACACAGCACCTTCCACTCCTCCTTACACAGTGCCTTACACATCACCTACATGCCCTTCACAGCACCTTCACCCCTTCACACACCTTACATGCCCTTACACAGTGCCTTACACATCACCTTACACTGCCCCTTACACAGCACCTTCCACTCCCCTTACACAGCACCTTACACTGGCCCTTACACAGTGCCTTACACATCACCTTACACTGCCCCTTACACAGCGCCTTCCACTCGTCCTTACACAGTGCCTTACACAGCGCCCTCCACACCGCAGCCTCTCCAGTAGCTATGTCACGTGACTCATACCCTCGCACAGTTCGGCAAACACTGCCGAGTGCTTGCGCCCTCTGGCGCTGCGCCTGCGCATGACAGCTGTCAGCTGAAGAGAGTGAATTATGGGATGGCCGCGTCGACTGTGCTCGGCTGTCTGTCCGTGCAGCCCGGGAAGCCGGTGTAGGACGTTCAAAACACTACCCGTTCAAAAGACTACTGCTAAGTTCAAAACACTACCCAAGTTCAAAACACTACCAGGATATTTAATGTCTCAAAATGTAACCTACTGGTACATATTGGTGTATGCTGACCATGCGGCGGCGCTTAACAATGTGTTAGTAGTATTAGCTGATATCAGTGATAGTGCTGCAGCACTTAACACCATATTACTTTATTAGTATACGCTGATAGTACTGTGCACTTAACAACATATTAGTATGCACTGATAATGCTGCAGCATCTGGACCATGTATTAGTATACACTGATAGTGCTGCGGCACCTAACAACCTATTAGTATATGCTGATACTGTTGAGGCGCTTAACCACATATTAGTAGTATACGCTGATAGTGCTGCAGAATTTAACAATGTATTATATTAGTACACAGTGATAATGCTGTGGCGCTTTACACCATGTTAGTATATGCTGCTAGTGTTGCAGTGTTTAACACCATATACTGATATTGATGCAGAGTTTAACAATGTATTAGTATATGCTGATAGTGCCGCAGAGTTTAACAATGTATTAGTATACACTGATAGTGCTGTGGTGCTTAACGTCATGTTAGTATATGTTGACAGTGCTGCGGCATTTAACAATGTATTAGTATATGCTGATAGTGCTGCAGTGTTTAACAATGTCTTAGAAGACCAGACAGGATGGCTGAATGAGTTGAGCATCCTTCTCCTGTTTTGGGAGATCGGGGGATGCAAACCCATGGGTTTGTGAATTCGAACCCCGGTCGAGACAAACAAATGACTTAAAAAATGATGCTTGTCAATTCCTAGCCAGGTGCTCAGCATTATTATGATAGGGCAAGGACTGGTTGGCTCAGTGTCAGGATAATGTGACTGAGTGGGATATCAGGTCATCATGCTGGCAGCCTTGTCCCTCAGTGGAGCAGCACTATAAAGTCACCATGAGTGAACTGTCACAAGTCGGTACGCATCCTGATATGACTCTTGATGTTGCTAGGATGTAAAACAACAACAAACAAACAAAAACAAACTTCCCCACCCTACGGCATACTGCCCCACTGGGTGGCCTAATTGGTAGTGTGGGCCTCGCGTGCGGGAGGTCGGGAGTCCAGTTCCCAGTCGAGTCAAACCAATGACTTAAAAATGTATACTTGTCAGTTCCTAGGCTGGCGCTTGGCATTAATAGGATATGGCAAGGTTAGCTCAGTGTCAGGATAATGTGACTGAGTTGGATATCGGGTCAGCAGCCTGATTTCCCATTGGGGTAGCACTATAAAGTCAGCATGAGCATGCACTGTCACAAGTCGGTACCCATCCTTAGATGTTGCTAGGACGTAAAACAACAACCAACCACAACAGCCCCGACTGCCCCACCTTAATAAATACTGCCCCATCCTACTGCATACTTCCCCACCCTACTGCATACAGCCCCACCCTAATGCATACTGCCCCACCTTACTGCATACTGCCTCACCCTAATGCCTAGTGCCTCACCCTACTACAAATGAAAATGAATATGCAGCAACCAAACAAAAAATAGAGTAGCGTTTTGAACTTAAATGTAGTGTTTTGAACTTAAGGATAGTGTTTTGAGCATGGCCACAGTAGTGTTTTGAACCTACCTTCAACCAGGTTGAAAACACTACCATAGTGTTTTGAATCTAGGTTGAAAATACGACCATAGTATTTCTGTGGGGTAGTGTTTTGAACTTACTACACCGACCCCAACATAACGGGGTCTGCACGGGGAACACCGAGACAGGGTCAGGGTAAAGGCGGACACGGACAGGGTCACGGGACAGGTGAACAGTGACAGGAGAAGGGTCACGGGACAGGCTGACATGGGCAGGGTCAGGGGACAGGCGAACAGGGACAGGAGCAGGGTCACATGACAGATGAACAGGGACAGGAGCAGGGTCATGGGACAGGCTGACATGGGCAGGGTCAGGGGACAGGCAAACAGGGACAGGAGTAGGGTCACATGACAGGTTAACAGGGACAGGAGCAGGGTCACGTGACAGGTGAACAGGGACAGGAGCAGGGTCACCTGACAGGTGAACAGGGACAGGAACAGAGTCACGGGACAGGCGGATAGGGACAGGAGCAGGGTCACGTGACCGGCAGACAGGTACAGGAACAGGGTCATGGGACAGGTAGGCAGGGACAGGAGCAGGGTCACTTGACAGGTGAACAGGGACAGGAGCAAGGTCACATGCCAGGCAGGCAGGTACAGGAGCGGGGTCAGGGATAGGCGGACAGGGACAGGAGCAGGGTCACGTGACAGGAAGGCAGGGACAGGAGCAGGGGCAAGTTACAGGAAGGCAGGGACAGGAGCAGGGTCACGTGACAGGAAGCAAGGACAGGAGGGGAAGTGCGTGTTGATTCAGCCCAGCAATGCTTTCTGAACGGGAGGTGACACTCCTCACCTCTACAACTCACACCCTCACACCCTCACACCCTCATACCCTCACACCCTCACACCCTCACACCCTCACACCCTCACACCCTCACACCCCACACAACCCCTCACGCCTCACGCCCTCACACCCTCCACACCCTCACACCCTCACACCCTCACACCCTCACACCTCACACCCTCACACCCCACACCTCACACCCTCACGCCTCACGCCCTCACACCCTCACACCCTCCACCCTCACACCCTCACACCCTCCACACCCCTCACACCCTCACACCCTCACACCTCCGCCCTTCCACCACCTCACAACCCTCACAACCCCTCACAACCTCACACCCTAACACACCCTCACACCCCTCACACACCGCACACCCTCACACCCTCACACCCTCACCAACCCCATCACACCCTCACACCCGCACACCCCTCACACCACGTCACCACCCTCACACCCTCACAACCCTCAGACCCCCACACCCTCACACCATCACACCTCACTCACCCTCACACCCTCACCACCCCTCACACCCACACACCCCTCCACCCCCTCACCCCCCCCCCCTCCCCCCCACCCCTCCCCCCCCCCCCACCCCCCCACCCCCCCCCCCCCCACCCCCCCCCCCCTCCCCCACCCCCCCCCCCCCCCCTCCCCCCCACCCCCCCCCCCCCCACCCCCACCCCCCTCCCCCCTCCCCCCCACCCCCCCCCCCCCACCCCCCCCCCCCCCCCCACCCCCCCCACCCCCCCCCCCCACCCCCCACCCCCCCCCCCCACCCCCCCCCCCCCCCACCCCCCCCCCCACCCCCCCCCACCCCCCCACCCCCCACCCCCCCCCACCCCCCACCCCCCCCACCCCCCCCCCCACCCCCCCCCACCCCCCCCCCCCCCCACCCCCCACCCCACCCCCCCCTCCCCCCCCCACCCCCACCCCCCCCCCCACCCCCCACCCTCCCCCACCCCCCCACCCCCCCCACACCCCCCACCCCACCCACCCCACCCCCCCCCCCTCCCCCCCCACCCCCCCCCCACCCCCCCCACCCCCCACCCCCTCCCACCCCCCCCCCACCCCCCCCCCCACCCCCCCCCCCCCCCCCCCCCCCCACCCCCCCCCCCCCCCCCCCCCACCCCCCCCCCTCCCCCCTCCACCCCCCCCCCCCCCCCCCCCCACCCCCCCCCACCCCCCCCCCCCTCCCCCTCACCCCCCCCACCCCCCCCCCCCCACCCACCCCCCCCCCCCCCCCCCCCCACCCCCCCACCCCCCCCCCCCACCCCCCCCCCCCCACCCCCCCCACCCCCCCCCACCCCCCCCCCCCCACCCCCCCCCCCCACCCCCCCCCCACCCCCCCCCCCCCACCCCCCACCCCCCACCCCCACCCCCCCCCCCCCCCCACCCCCCCCCACCCCCCCCCCCCCCCCCCCCCCCCCTCCCCCCCCCCCACCCCCCCCCCCCCCACCCCCCCCCCCACCCCCCCACCCCCCCCCCCTCCCCCCCCCCCCCCACCCCCCCCCCCCCCCCACCCCCCCCCACCCCCCCCCCCTCCCCCCGGCCATTCACCCACTCACCCCCCCTCACCCCCCTCATCCCCTCACCCCTTCACCCCCTCACCCTCTCACCCTCCCTCACCCCCCACACCCCCTCACCCCCTCACTTACACCCCCCTCACCGCCCTCACCCCCACACCCCCTACCCCTCAGCCCCTCACCCCATCACCCCCTCACCTCCCCTCACCCTCTCACCCCCTCGCCCCATCACCTCTCAGCCCATCCCGCCTGTATCCCGCCACCCCTCACTGTCCCTCTGTGCTCTCCCACTATTTTCTCCCCTCCCCCTCCCCCCCCCCCCCCCTCCCACCGTCTCTATTCCGACTAGAACCCCCGTACGTTCCCTAATTAGTAGCGCGCCCAACCGTCTATATCTCCCTTCCCTCCTGCCGCTCAGTCACGTGACTTCGTGAAGGCGTGACCTTGCCTCGTGACCTTCACCTTCATGCCCACACCCGCCTCCAGGCATATGGCGGAGCGGCGCACTAACTCGCATTCTGGCGCCTCGACTCCACCTGGCGGCCGGAAGTGGAGTGAAAGAGCCCACTTCCGGTGAGCATCTGTCACCCGCTAATTAGCGCCGCTGCAGGCGGGTGGCGCCGCTTCACTAATTGTTTGCCGCCAGTTTTGTATCGGGTTTATCCACATTTTCAAATCACGATAAATCCTGAAAAAAAGAAAACTAGTCTAAATAATAGGTTTCATAGTAAATAATTAGCTGCAGGCGGTGCTGCCTCTCCTACTGACGACAAAGCTGCTTAACCGGAAATGACCTTGACTGTAGAAAACAATGCGCTGAGTTAAAGGCACTCTCTAATTTAATGATAAGCAGATTATAAAGTATTTAGTTAAAATATACCCAATCACACATTAGTTTGAAATAACTTATCATAAATGGCTAATTTTGAAGATATTTGATTGAAAACGTTCCAAAATAAAGTAGCCTGATCCGAAGAGGGTATGTACATTTCAAAACTAAAACACTGACCTAGATCTAATTCGACATATCCAACTTAGATACTCGTGCACTTATTAAACATCTTATAATATTACTGGATGCTCGGCCGCATGAACACCAGATAATACTATAAACCTCTTCCCCTTCATATCACCTGTGATGCTGTTATTCAAATACCGACTATCAAGTCAGTAACCAATACTAAGAAAGAATGAAGACAAGTCACACAGATAAACAGTGGAGAAGTTGTGCTTTATTTGCATCGACTCCTGTCCACCTACCAGTGACCTATCATCCACACTCCTTACCTTCTGTCCACACAGTATCTCATTACTACTTTAGCCTGTATAGAAAGCAGTGCCTACAGCCCATGGGGCAGGAGTCATATGGCTGTGTACACACTGAATTGGAATATCTGAATTTGCCTAGCATCAGACAGAGTGTCTGGGGTTCCTGCTCAAGAGTAGGCATGTCTCACTCAAGAGCCAGGAGTAGAGTGATCCCTCTCCAGTGTGTCTGGAGAAGTTTCTTGAATAATTAATTAGAATGAGACTTGTGTGGTCATGATAGGCCAAAGGGGGTCAGATGACATGACGGGACCTCCCACAGCCAGCCAATCAGACACTCCCCTACAGACTGGTCAGTGCAATGCCCTAATATGGGGAGTTGCCACCCAAACCAGCCTGCAGGGTGTGGCCCTAAGTAATTTGGTATGGCTGGTGTGCTTGGCCCTGGGTCCGGTAGGGGCAGGTAGTTGTAGACAGTTACAAATAGAGATATATATATATATATATGTATATACCAAAAATGTCCCTTTACTCCAATTGCATTCTTTATGAATACATAGAGTAACATTTCATCAGCCTTGAACTGCTTCCTATATAAGAACATCTCTTCATTAACTTTAGGCATCATGTATGAACATATAGCTTACATAGCTTACATCATGTCATCATGTGAGTGGGGGCACCATTGCTTTTAGGTTACATAACCTTCTCCCCACTCCATCGCCCAAGAATAATAATGCTCTCTGCCAATATATAATTCTTTACCGAAAATCCGTATATTTTTACAATCTGCTGCTAGATAGAAAGGACAGCTAAGTTAATTTGGTTGAAAGTGTTACCACTGTCGCTTGTGTTGTCAGAACTTTGACGTGCATGGCAATATTGTGTATGAGTTCACTTCAAATATATCCAAAATTAGCCATTTGTAATGGCAGTTATTTCAAACTAAAGTAAGGTAGATTACAATCATCAACCTAATATATTTACCTCAAAAAAGGACATGAACTCAAAACTACCGAACTGTGCCACTTTAATGTTGGTGTGCACATTGGAATTCTGACAAGGCAGCTTTCATCAGTAACACTCACGAAGTAACAGGCTCTGTTGAATTAATGCAGGTTCCGTGTTAAAACATGTGTTCAATAGACCCCTTTCAATGTTTGTAAACATTGTGTATGCGCGCGCAGCTCGGCTGCAGAACGAAGGCACACTGCCACTGAGTTTGCCCATATGCGCAGTGTAAAACGTATATTTTATTCAGAATTAATAGCAATGCAGAAGCCTAGCAATATAAATTTAATATAATCTATTCAGTAAATATGTTTTTTATATTTGGTCCAAGCGGTTTGTCTCTACGTAGTGTGGTTTTAGAGATATTTCACTTTTTCTGTAATAAGATTGCTCACGGCCATTGATAATGCACTGAGTTTGCCGGTACGCACAGCACAAAGCGTTTATTTTATTCAAAACTAATAGAAATCCAGAACCCTAACCATATAAATTTAATATAATCTAGTCGGTGAATATGTTTCCTATATGTATTCCAAGCGGTTTGTGTCTAGGTGGTGTGGTTTGGGAGATATTTCACTTTTTCTGTATGAAGATTGATCACGGCCATTGAAAATGCATTGAATTTGCCGGTATGTGCAGTACAAAACCTTTATTTTATTCAAATTTAATAGAAATCCAGAACCCCAACCTTTTAATTTAATATAATCTATTCGTTGAATATGTTTTCTATATGTGTACCAAGCGGTTTGTCTCTAGGTGGTGTAGTTTTAGAGATATTTCACTTTTTCTGTAAGAAGATTGCTCACCGCCATTGACAATGCATTGATTTTGCCGGTACGCGCAGTGCAAAACATCGATTTTATTCAAAATTTATAGAAATCCAGAACCCTAACCGTGTCAATTTAATATAATATTGTTGGTAAACATGATTTCTATGTGTATACCAATCAGTTTGTTTCTAGGTGTTGTAGTTTTAGAGATATTTAACTTTTTCTGTATGGAGATTGCTCACTGCCATTGACAATGCGTTGAGTTTGCCGGTACGTGCAGTGCAAAACATTAGTTTTATTCCTAATTTATAGAAATCCAGAATGCTAACCGTATCAATTTAATATAATATTTTTGGTAAACATGTTTTCTATATGTATTCCAATCAGTTTGTTTCTAGGTGTTGTGGTTTTAGAGATATTTAACCTTTTCTGTATGAAGATTGCTCACTGCCATTGACTTTGCAGTGTGACCGGATGTTGTCCGGCAGTCAAGCAGCACGTGCACTGACCTAAATACCAGTGCTGACGTCATATGAAATTGGTCAATAGGTGCACCAGTATCTAAGTTGGGTAGGTAGGCTCAAATCTAGGTCAGGGTTTTAGTTTCGGGAATGTCATGCTTTCATTGGAGTATGCACCTTTAAGCAAATGATCGCCTAACGGTGGCTGTGTGGGTGGCTGCTGCTAACAGGGCGGGTGTTGAGCGGGCCTGGATGCAGCCCCCTCCCCATCTCCCCTCCTGTGTTCCCGGGGCGCGCCACTCAGCCTCCCCCCCCCCCACCACCACCACCACCCCCACCCCCCCACACACCTCACACGCGTGGGAATCTCACTACAGCCCTCCCGGAACCGTTAGTGACGTGGGACCCGTTCACACTGCAGAGGTTACTTCCCCAATTAGCCGCAGCAGGTTCCCAGCCGGGCCACCAGGTGGCAGCAGGCGGCGCGGTTTACCCGCACTCTGACGTAAGGAACGCCCGCGTCTAAACCAGCCTGGGTCTTCACACGGAGAAAGTTATGTGTGCAGCCCCTCACCTTGCAGCAGCTAGAGTTCTGTGTGCAGCCACTCACCTTGCAGCAGCTTTAGTTATATGTGCAGCCACTCACCTTGCAGCAGCTTTAGTTATATGTGCAGCCACTCACCTTGCAGCAGCTTTAGTTATATGTGCAGCCACTCACCTTGCAGCAGCTAGAGTTATGTGTGCAGCCACTCACCTTGCAGCAGATTTAGTTATATGTGCAGCCACTCACCTTGCAACAGCTTTAGTTATGTGTGCAGCCACTCACCTTGCAGCAGATTTAGTTATATGTGCAGCCATTCACCTTGCAGCAGCTAGAGTTATATGTGCAGCCACTCACCTTGCAGCAGCTTTAGTTATATGTGCAGCCACTCACCTTGCAGCAGCTAGATTTCTATGTGCAGCCACTCACCTTGCAGCGGCTTTAGTTATTCTATGTGCAGCCACTCACCTTGCATCAGCTATTATTCTTTGTGCATCTACTCACCTTGCAGCAACTATTGTTCTATGTGCAGCCACTCACCTTGCAGCAGCTTTAGTTCTTCTATGTGTGGCCACTCACCTTGCAGGGGATATTGTTCGATGTGCAGCCACTCACCTTGCATCAGCTTTAGTTCTCTATGTGCAGCCACTCACCTTGCAGCAGCTATTGTTCTATGTGCATCTACTCACCTTGCAGCAGCTATTGTTCTATGTTCCGGCACTCACCTTGAAGCAGCTACTATTCTATGTTCAGCCACTCACCTTGCAGCAGCTTTGTTGTCTCGTGTGCTCTCTTTCAAAACCGCATGTTTTGCGCCTGTCTTCAGGAAATTGTTACGTAATAATATATGTTGAATGCCTAGCTTATTAAACCATAGTGATTTCAGTAAACTACTACAGAAAATATTCGGCTTTAGCGCAATCAATTAATATCTATTTGACAACCGTACTGTACTAACTAATTGTTAATGTAACAAGTACAGAGAGTCAGTAGGACGGTGATCCACCGGCAACCAGCGCACTCGGCGTTCTCGTCTTATCTCGCGCCCAAAGTGGAACTTCATCTGCACCGACGTCAGATAGGGACGCTATCTCTCACAGGGGGGCTTCAGTGTCGGGGCGAGCTGCGCCATGTCACGTGATCACTGGTCGGCACTGACACTTCCGGTCTGCAGCCAGTAACTGCCATTGTTGCTTTGTCAGTGAGATGTCCAGCTTCCAGCACCCGCTGGCATGTTTGTCAGTGAGACTTCCGGCCTCCAGCTGCTGGTTGCCATGTTTGTTAGTGAGACTTCCGTTTTCCAGCTTTCAGCTGCCATGTTTGTCAGTGAGACTTCCGTCTTCCAGCTTCCAGCTGCCATGTTTCTCAGTGAGACTTCCGTCTTCCAGCTTCCAGCTGCCATGTTTGTCAGTGAGACTTCTGTCTTCCAGCTTCCAGCTGCCATGTTTGTCAGTGAGACTTCCAGCTTCCAGCTTCCAGCTGCCATGTTTGTCAGTGAGACTTCCGTCTTCCAGCTTTCAGCTGCCATGTTTGTCAGTGAGACTTCCATCTTCCAGCTTCCAGCTGCCATGATTGTCAGTGAGACTTCCGTCTTCCAGCTTCCAGCTGCCATGTTTGTCAGTGAGACTATCGTCTTCCAGCTTCCAGCTGCCATGTTTGTCAGTGAGACTTGTCTTCCAGCTTCCAGCTGCCATGTTTGTCAGTGAGACTTCCGTCTTCCAGCTTCCAGCTGCCATGTTTGTCAGTGAGACTATCGTCTTCCAGATTTCAGCTGCCATGTTTGTCAGTGAGACTTCCATCTTCCAGCTTCCGGCTGCCATGTTTGTCAGTGAGACTTCCGTCTTCCAGCTTTCAGCTGCCATGTTTGTCAGTGAGACTTCCAGCTTCCAGCTTCCAGCTGCCATGTTTGTCAGTGAGACTTCCACCTTCCAGCTTCCAGCTGCCATGTTTGTCAATGAGACTTCCGTCTTCCAGCTTCCAGCTGACATGTTTGTCAGTGAGACTTCCAGCTTCCAGCTTCCAGCTGCCATGTTTGTCAGTGAGACTTCTGTCTTCCAGCTTCCAGCTGTCATGTTTGTCAGTGAGACTTCCAGCCTCCAGCTTCCAGCTGCCATGTTTGGCAGTGAGACTTCCATCTTCCATCTTCCAGCTGCCATGTTTGTCTGTAAGACCTCCTCCCTCCAGCTTCCAGCTGCCATGTTTGTCAGTGAGACTTCCGTCTTCCAGCTTCCAACTGCCATGTTTGTCAGTAAGACTTCCAGCTTCCAGCTGTCATGTTTGTCAGGGACACTTCCTGCCTCCAGCTCCCAGGTGCCATGTTTGTCATTGGTACTTCTGGCATCCAGCTTCCAGTTGCCATGTTTCTCAGTGAGACATCTGGTCTCCAGCTGCTGCTTGCCATGTTTGTCAGTGACACTTCCTGCCTCCAGCTGTTGCTTGCCATGTCTGTCGGTGAGAATTCCGGCCTCCAGCTTCCAGCTGTCATGTTTGTCAGTGCAACTTCCTGCCTCCAGCTTCCAGCTGCCATGTTTGTCAGTGAGACTTCCAGCCTCCAGCTTCCAGTTGCCATCTTTGTCAGGGACACTTCTGGCATCCAGATTCCAGCCGTCATGTTTGTCAGTGAGACTTCCGGCCTCCAGCTGCTGGTTGGCATGTTTGTCAGGGAGACTTCCAGGATCCAGCTTCCAGCTCCCAGGTTTGTCAGTGAGACTTCCGGCCTCCAGCTTCCGGTTGGCCATCACGTGGTATCCGATCCAACACTGGGTCTTGTAATCCCAGCCAGCCTGTACCACGTGGTGTGTTGGTTGGCCGACATTTTCAACTCCGATCCCAATTAAAGTGCTGCACATTTGGTGTTTTCAGGACATTAATAGTCAATATTGTGAGTAGTATGCGGAAAGGATACGTTGTCTCGGGCTTCCATTGATCAGCCATGTCCCCCCCCCCCTCCTAAGGTCGCCCTGTAAGCGTTATGTACCATGGTATAAACATCTACAAACAACATTTCGGAGTAAAAATAATACTCCCTCCGATTAATTACACAGACCTGTTGTCTGATACAAATAACGATTGGGTGTAACTGCGGCCCCACCATCTCACACCCACCCACACACACAACCTCCCACACAACCACCCACACACACACACAACCATCCATACTCACACAACCATCCATACTCAAACCCACACAAATTACACAGACCTGCTGTCTGATACAAATAACGATTGAGTGTAACTGCGGCCCCGCCATCTCACACCCACCCATACACACACAAAACCACACACACAACCACACACACACACACACAACCATCCATACTCACACCCACACAAATTACACAGACCTGCTGTCTGATACAAATAACGATAGAGTGTAACTGCGGCCCCACCATCTCACACCCACCCACACACACACAAAACCACCCACACAACCACCCACCCACACACACACACAACCATCCATACTCACACACACAAATTACACAGACCTGCTGTCTGATACAAACAACGATTGAGTGTAATTGCAGCCCCACCATCTTGTTAACTCCCTCACACCCACCGGGCCGCCTCAATGAAGCGGTTCAAGGCTCCCTCAACCCCACACGCGCACACACAACCACAGAAACAACCACACACACACAACCATCCATACTCACACCCACACACAACCACCCATACTCACACCCAGACACAACCACTCACACCCACACATGCAACCCCCATACTCACACCCAAATACAATCACTCACACCCACACCCACACACATACCCAAACACACAACCCCCCATGCACACGCCCACACACAACCACTCACACCCACACCCACCCGCACACCCACACACAAAACCCCCATACTCACACCCAAACGCAATCACTCACACTCACACCCACCCACACACCCAAACACACAACCACCAATACTCACACCCACACACAACCACTCATACCCACGCCCACCCACACCCACACACACAACCCCCATGCGCACACCCACACACAACCACTCACACCCACCCACACACCCACACACAACCACACGTACTCACACCCACACAAAACCACTCCCACCCACACCCATACGCACATACAACCATTCACATCCACACACACAACCACCCATACTAACACCCACACACACCCATACTCACACCCACAGACAACCACACCCACACAACCACTCACCCAGACAGAACCACCCATGCTCACACCCAAATACAGCCAATCATACTCACACCCACACACAACCACTCACACCCACACCCACCCACACACCCATACACAACCACCGATACATACATAACCACCCACACGCACACAACCACCCATACTCACACCCACACACAACCACTCACACCCACACAACCACTCAGGCGTACACACATACTCACACACAACCCCCCATACTCACACCCACACACACCCATACTCACACCCACACACAACCACACACCCACACACACAACAGCTCACCCACACACAACCACCCATACTCACACCCACATACAACCACTCACACCCAAACCCATCCACACACCAACACACACAACCACTCACATCTACACCCACCCACTCACCCACACACAACCACCCATACTCACACCCACACACAACCACGCATACTCACACCCACACACACCCACACACACCCGCACACACATGACACCTTGTCTCCCCTAATTGGCTTCTCCTTCCCAGTCAGTTTGCGCCAACAATACAACAGAGGCGTGCCTTCGATTATTGATTATTGATTACTGATTATTGATGGATGATGATTGATGATTGATTATTGATTAATGATGAGTGCCCTGTGTCCTCTCCTTGTAGAGTTCGGTGCCGACGTGGCCGACTGAGAGAATGACGGGCTCTGTAATAACGACACACATGGTGAGTAGCAAGCAGTCTCGTGTTAGGTCGCAGTGTTTCTCCACAGGTGAATCGTCACTTGCGCTTCCCGGCATGCACAAATAGGTGCCAGTGCCACATTCGGGTCCATCTCGGGGGCACTGCGGAGACGTCGACGCGATGCTTTTTGGCCTATTTGCGTTCAGGGTGCATCTCGGCGACATCTTGGAGACGCCTCCCTTTTCAGACTGGAGATGAAAAGCGCCTCAAAAATGGCCATTTTCGAGACTACAAACTGCTTTTGCCGTTCAGACTAGCCTGATGTCACTGCAATCTCCGAAGCAATCTCTGGGCCCTGGTGACTGCGGGAAGGCGGTAACCAGGTGTGAACCACTACAGTAAGAAACAAGGTGTCAGGTAGACAACAGGTGTGACCCGCTACATTAACTAACCAGGTGTAAGACGTGAACCACTACAGTAAATAACAAGGTGTCAGGTAGACTACAGGCGTGAACCACTACAATAAATAACCAGGTGTAATACCCCTGTCACACTACGACGTAACGAGCCAACGTGAGCCTAACGTGGTCATTTTTCGTCATTACGTTGGGTTACGTCATGATGACGTCATAATGACGTTAGAATGACGTCGAGCTACGTCATATTACGTCGTGTTACGTCGTGTTACGTCAAGGTTTTGGACATGTTCAAAACTTTCCATGTAGCTCGAACGTAAGGGTTAACGTTCGCCGTACGTTCTGTTCACGTTCAGTGAACGTCAATGACGTTAAACGGACGTTATTCCAACGCTGCTCACTACGTTCAACTACGTTCCACTACGTTCCACTACGTTGACCCACATTAAACCGACTGCAAATGCCTACGAGGCTTAATGGGAACGTCAGTAGAACGTCAGGAGAACGTCAGGAGAACGTCAGGAGAACGTGCATTCAACGTACGTTCAACGTATCATGACGTGGCTAACGTCACGTAACGTTCTTCTGGCGATGGAATAACGTTCATAACGTTCCGTGAACGTAGTGACGTTGTCCTCTCTCGTTGAATGACGGTATCACTACGCTTTACCCACGTTACGTTCTCGTCCACTACGTTGCATCCACGTTCAACTTCTGCCCAAATTTGCATACTACGCCGAGAAGTTCAACGTTCTTCACGTTCTCCCTACGCTGACGTCATTACGTTCTAGTGTGACAGCGCCATTAGGTAGACAACAGGTGTGAACCACTACAGTAAATAACCAGGTGTCAGGGCAACCATCACACCTCTCACGTTACGTAATGGGGCCCTGAGGTAGTTTTCAATGCAGGATTAAACCATGTGACTCGTTAAAGAATGCTATCTATGGAGAAGTACAAAAAATACTAGTACTACTAATAGTATCATTGTTTTGAGACAGGGACCAGCGGCACCAACTTTGGAACCAGCGCTAAAACCCAGTAATCAGCAGCAGTTACTCAGTAACCAGCAACCCAAACGCGAGACACAGTGCCAACAATGCAGTAATCAGCAGCAGTAACCCAGTAACCAGCAACCCAAATCAGGGAACCAGCGTGAACAATTAGATAACCAGCAGTAGTAACCCAGTCACCAGCAACCCAAACCAGGGAACCAGTGCGAACAATCCGATAACCAGCAACAGAAACCCAGTAACCATCAACCCAAACCAGGGAACCAGCACAAACAATCCACTAACCAGAAGCAGTAACACAGGAATCCAGCATGACCCAAACTTGAGACCCAGTGCCAACAATGCAGTAATCAGCAGCAGAAACCCAGTAACCAGTAACCCAAACCAGGCAACCTGCACAAACAATTTGATAACCAGCAGCAGAAACCCAGTAACCAGTAACCCAAACCAGGGAACCAGTGCAAACAATTCACTAACCAGCAGCAGTAACCCAGTAACCCGTAACCCAAACCAGGGAACCAGCACAAACAATTTGATAACAAGCGGCAGAAACCCAGTAACCAGCAACCCAAACCAGGGAACCAGCATGACCAATTCAATAACCAGCAGCAGAAACCCAGTAACCAGCAACCCAAACCAGGGAAGCAGCGTGACCAATCCAGTAACCAGAAGCAGTAACACAGGAACCAGCAATACAAACCCGAGACCCAGCACCAACAAAGCAGTAATCAGCAGCAGTAAGCCAGTACCCAGCAATCCAAACCAGGGAACCAGCGCAAACAATTCAGTGACCAGCAGCAGTAACCCAGTAACCAGCAACCAAAACCAGGGAACCAGTACCACCAAAGCAGTAATCAATGGCAGTAGCCCAGTAACCAGCAATCCAAATCAGGGAACCAGCGCCAACAATGGAGTAATCAGCAGCAGTAACCCAGTAACCAGCAACCAAAACCAGGGAACCAGTACCACCAAATCAGTAATCAATGGCAGTAACCCAGTAACCAGCAATCCAAATCAGGGAACCAGCGCCAACAATGCAGTAATCAGCTGCAGTAACCCAGTAACCAGCAACCCAAACCAAGGAACCAGCACCATCAATGCAGTAATCAGCAGCAGTAAACCAGTAACCAGCAATCCAAACCAGGAAACCAGCGCAAACAATGCAGTAACCAGCAGCAGTAATCCAGTACCCAGCAACTCAAACCAGGGAACCAGCGCAAACAATGCAGTAATCAGCAGCAGTAACCCAGTAACCAGCAATTCAAACCAAGCAACCAGCATCAACAATGCAGTAATCAGCAGCAGTAACCCAGTAACCAGCAATCCAAACCAGGGAACCAGTGCAAACAATTCAGTAACCAGCAGCAGTAAACCAGTAACCAGCAATCCAAACCAGGGAACCAGCGCAAACAATGCAGTAACCAGCAGCAGTAACCCAGTACCAGGCAACCCAAACCAGGGAACCAGCACCAACAATGCAGTAACCAGCAGCAGTAAACCAGTAACCAGCAATCCAAACCAAGCAACCAGCACCAACAATGCAGTAACCAGCAGCAGTAACCCAGTACCCAGCAACCCAAACCAAGCAACTAGCGCAAACAAACCTCCAACCACAACGGGTGACAGAGCTAAGGCAGGAGACGAGAAGCTTAGTCGTCAGCTGTCTTTGCAGGACCTACTCACATCGAGTTGTAACGAGTGTTGTAAACACGAAATGTGCAATGAAAACCAGGACCCTCACAACTAAGCACCATGTTCCATAATGACGCCATCTGGTAGGAGCCCTCAATTGACTTGTACTTGTAGCAATCCCAGAAGTTAATTCAACCCGAACACTTATACATGGTTGTCCGCTGTCACAGTCGTACCCCACGTTAGTCGTACCCCACACAGAGCTGTTCATAGATATTTGACAGGGAGTGGGATTACGACAATGAAAAAGCATGTATAAATGTTCGGATTGAGTTAAGTTCTGGGATTGCTACAAGCCAACTGAGGGCTCCTACCTATTGATGGAACATGGTGTTTTAGCTGCTATCTATGCTTTATCTATGCTTTAGCTATGATTTATCTATGCTTTATCTATGCTTTATCTATGCTTTATCTATGCTTACTGTGTGTACAATGTATGTCTTTCTGTTTTGTGACTATTACCTTTACAATCCTGACAACATGCTTACTGTGTGTACAATGTATGTGTTTCTACTGTGTGACTATTACCTTTACACTCCTGATGACATGCTTACTGTGTGTATAATGTATGTGTTTCTGCTGTGTGACTATTACCTTTACAATCCTGATGACATGCTTACTGTGTGTACAATGTATGTGTTTCTGTTGTGTGACTATTACCTTTACACTCCTGATGACATGCTTATTGTGTGTACAATGTATGTGTTTCTGTTGTGTGACTATTACCTTTACACTCCTGATGACATGCTTACTGTGTGTACAATGTATGTGTTTCTGCTGTGTGACTATTACCTTTACAATCCTGACAACATGCTTACTGTGTGTACAATGTATGTGTTTCTGTTGTGTGACTATTACCTTTACAATCCTGATGACATGCTTACTGTGTGTACAATGTATGTGTTTCTGCTGTGTGACTATTACCTTTACAATCCTGACGACATGCTTACTGTGTGTACAATGTATGTGTTTCTGTTGTGTGACTATTACGTTTACAATCCTGATGACATGCATACTGTGTGTATAATGTATGTGTTTCTGTTGTGTGACTATTACCTTTACAACCCTGACAACACACTTACTGTGTGTACAATGTATGTGTTTCTACTGTGTGACTATTACCTTTACAATCCTGATGACATGCATACTGTGTGTACAATGTATGTGTTTCTGTTGTGTGACTATTACCTTTACAATCCTGATGACATGCTTACTGTGTATGCAATGTATGTGTTTCTGTTGTGTGACTATTACCTTTACATTCCTGACGACATGCTTATTGTGTGTACAATGTATGTGTTTCTGCTCTGTGACTATTACCTTTACAATCGTGATGACATGCTTACTGTGTGTACAATGTATGTGTTTCTACTGTGTGACTATTACCTTTACAATCCTGACAACATGCTTACTGTGTGGACAATGTATGTGTTTCTGCTGTGTGACTATTACCTTTACAATCGTGATGACATGCATACTGTGTGTGCAATGTATGTGTTTCTGTTGTGTGACTATCACCTTTACAATCCTGACAACATGCTTACTGTGTGTACAATGTATGTGTTTCTACTGTGTGACTATTATGTTTACAATCCTGATGACATGCTTACTGTGTGTACAATGTATGTGTTTCTTCTGTGTGACTATTACCTTTATAATTTTGATGACACCCTTACTGTGTGTACAATGTATGTGTTTCTGCTCTGTGACTATTACCTTTACAAACGTGACGACACGCTTACTGTGTGGACAATGTATTTGTTTCTGCTGTCTGAGTATTACCTATGCTAGGCACCATGTGATGCGAGTATCTGAACATGTAAGTATTTGTGTCCCCACCTCCTTGTTTCCTGAACACGCCCCCCCCCCCCCCCCCAGCCTCGTCTCCAGCCGCAGACAACGCACTGGTCGCGCCGGACGCCCAGACAGGCGGGAGGTTCAAGTGTCAAGTCACTACCTCCCCGGAGAACAGACGGGTCACGTGACTACCCACAGACAAGCCTGGAGGCTCGTGGACCGACATTTCATGCTGAGTCGTCTGGTGCCGCAGTGCAACCTGCTGCTTTAACTGCGGGACAGAAGAGTAATCTGGTGTCGCCATGCAACCTGCTGCTTTAACGGCGGGACAGAAGAGTCGTCTGGTGCCGCAGTGCAACCTGCTGCTTTAACAGCAGGACAGACGAGTCATCTGGTGTCGCAGTGCAACCTGCTGCTTTAACTGCGAGAGAATAAAGTTGCTTGGTTCCGCAGTGGAACCTGCTGCTTTAACTGCGGGACAGAAGAGTCGTGTGGTGCCACAGTGCAACCTGCTGCTTTAACTGCAGGACAGAAGAGTCATCTGGTGTCACCATGCAACCTGCTGCTTTAACGGCGGGACAGAAGAGTGGTTTGGTGCCGCAGTGCAACCTGCTGCTTTAATTGCTGGACAGAAGTGCAACATGCCACTTTACCTGTGAGACAGAAGTGTTGTCTGCTTCCGCAGTGCAACCTGTCACTTTAACTTTGAGACAGAAGAGTCATCTGGTGCCACAGTGCAACCTGCCACTTTAACTGTGGGACAGAAGAGTGGTCTGGTGCCACAGTGCAACCTGTCGCTTTAACGTCGGGACAGAAGACCCTTTGTTGACTACAAACATTCACCGATTTAATAACAGGCGCCGTCTTACCAAGTGGCAGCCGATCATAACGCGCCCCGAACACCCCCCCCCCCCGCCCCACCCGGGCTCGTCAGTTGAAGGCACTTAGTGGTGTGTGTATGTGGGCTCTGTAATGTATTATGTCAATTAGAACAAGTTCAATCCCTTAATATGTTTTAACATATATAATATATCCGTTCACATAGTTGGGAGTTAGTAACGGCCATTGTGTGTATAAACAGACGGGCGTTACTAACTGCCACGTGTAGTTTGTGGAGCGCCCGCTGCGGGGCGCTGTTGAACTGGTAGCAACGTGGTGACGTCAGATGGACGGCCCCGGTGGGATTAGGCTGAGGCGCGTCCCGACCAGAGACGGCCCAGATCATCTCCTAATCTCCTTATCCCGCACCCAGAAGGCCCACCCGACCCGACGCTTAACGTCCCGCCTCCAGAGCGGGCAGGGCAGGGCGGGGCGGGGCGGGGCGGGGCGGGACGGGGCGGGGCGGGGCGGGGCGGGGCGGAGCGGAGCGGGGCGGGCGGGCGGGGCGGGGCGGGCGGGGCGGGGCGGGGCGGGGCGGGGCGGGGTGGGGCGGGGCGGGGCGGGGCGGGGCGGGACGGGGCGGGGCGGGGCGGGGCGGGGCGGGACGGGGCGGGGCGGGGCGGGACGGGGAGGGGCGTGGCTGGGCAGAGCGTGGCGGAGCGGGGTGGGGCGGGGCTGGGCGGGGCGGGGCGGGACGGGGCGGGGCGGGGCGGAGCGGGGCGGGGCGGGGTGGGGCGGGGCGGGGCGGGGGGGGGGGGAGCAGGGCGGAGCGGGGCGGGCGGTGGATCAGCCGCTGCATGAAACATTGCCCACTCGGCCTGCAGTCCGATACGACACAACAATGAAGTAGTAGTACTAGTAGTAGTAGTTGTAGTAGTAGCTGTAGTTGTTGTACTAGTAGTCGTATTAGTGGTAGTAGTGCTAGTAGTAGTTGTAGTAGTAGTAGTACTAGTAGTAGTAGTAGTAGTCCTAGTAGTAATATTAGTACTAGTAGTAGTAGTACTAGTAGGAGTAGTAGTATGAGGAGTATTAATAGTAGTAGTACTAGTAGTATTACTAGTAGTACTACCAGTAGTAGTAGTACTAGTAGTAGTACTAGTAGTAGTAGTACTTGTAGTAGTACTAGTAGTATTAGTATTAGTAGTAGTAGTACTAGTAGCAGTAGTACCTAGTAGTAGTAGTACTAGTAGTAGTACTAGTAGTAGTACTAGTAGTAGTAGTACTAGTAGTAGTACTAGTAGTAGTAGTAGTAGTAGTAGTACTAGTAGCAGTAGTACTAGTAGTAGTAGTAGTCGTAGTAGTACTAGTAGTAGTACTAGTAGTAGTACTAATAGTAGTACTAATAGTAGTAGTAGTAGTAGTACTACTAGTAGTAGTACTAGTAGTAGTACCAGTAGTAGTAGTAGTAGTAGGAGTAGTAGTAGTACTACTAGTAGTAGTACTTACACGCGCCATACGGCAGCCCCAAAGTGAGAGCCTGGAGGTGGTGCATGTCTGACATCTGCCAGTCTGCACAATGTACCCAGTGTGCACTATTAGAGTATATACCTGTTCTAGCTGAGTTGAAGGAAGAAATATAAAGAGCTAAGTGGATTGGGAGTATTTCTTTTCTCTTGACAAATAAATATAGCCTTATCATACATATAAAAGTTTTTTGCAGCAGGATGATCAATACGGCGAGAGAGATAAGTGACAAGAACTGCAGGTGGTGGCACCACCATAAGCCAGTATGTCGCAGTTAATCAACATTCGTCCATAATTGGACCTTAAATATAATATAAGAAGAATGGTAATAGTAATAGGAAACCTCATACCGATGATTTATACCCGTATATTTATATACTAACTGTGTCAGAATTACGAATGTCGACAGGTTGTAGTTCTTACCAACAGCTTATTTCATTTTAGGATGGGTACTGAGTGCTGAAAATGTGCACTGCTGTAGCTATATAGCGCTGTATCACTGAGATACCACACCTCCAACACCATGATCCGATGTCCCATATTAATTTTTATCCTGAGACTGAATTATCCAGTATTTACCATATTCTAGCAATCATAGGGTAAGTCACACATTTTTGCCTTTGGTGGGACTCCACCGGGGATCGACCCCATGACCTACGACATATAAAGCAGGCGCTCTACCTGTATGGCCATCCCTCTGTCTGTGTACTTGTGAGGGACCTATCGTTAGATGATCTTGGCGTGGGTTGCTGGGGGGGTGGGGTGCTATTTGAGAGGACATGTGAGCGCTCAGATTAAATCTGCTGTGTCATGCAGAGGGCGGAGGGGAGTTCGGCTATCTCCACACCGACTAATCATGCTACTATTATCGCCAAACGCAGGTAAATGCTTCTGATTAATGATGCACCCAACCCAATCTTCTGCCAAACATGTCTGTTGCTGGCGGAGAACCAACATTGATCCATAACCACTGAGAGCCTCTATTGCAAGGCCTGCATTGAGTGGAGTAGAACATCTGTTCTACTCACGCATATTGGATGTGCACACACCAGGCGCCTCCCTCCCCCACCCCGCCCCACACCCCACCCTCACACACCCACACACACACACCTACATCCACACCCCACCCCCAACCACACCGACACACACACCCACACCTCCATCCACACACCCACACCCACACACACACCCACCCACACACCCACACACACACCTGCCCACACACCCACACACACACACCGACAGACACACACACACACACCCACACCCACACCCACACCCACACACACACCACACACACACATACACCTACACCCACACACCCACACCCACACCCAGACACACACACCCAACCACACACACACACAAACACCCCCCACACACCCACATACACCCCCCACACACACCCACACACACCCACACAGCAACACAACCACACCCACACACACATACACACCCACACCCATACCCACATCCACACCAACCACCCTCACCCACCCCCCCCCCACACACACACCCACATCCACACACACACCCACACACACACCCTCACCCACCCACTCACCCACACACACACACCACACACACCACACCACACCCACACCCACACCCACACCCACACCCCCAGACCCACCCATACCCACACCGACACACACACCCTCACCAACACACCCTCCCACACACCCACACCCACAGCAAACACCTACACCAACACCCACACCCACACCCACACACACATACATACACCTACATCCACACACCCAACCACACTCACACCTACACCCACACCAACACCCACACCCACCCACACACTGACATCACCCACATACTCACACCCACACACACCTACATCCACACCCCCACCCACACCCACACCCACACCCACCCCACACCCACACACCCACACACCCACACACCCACCCACACCCAAACACACACCAAACACACACCCAAACCCACACCCACACACACACATACACCTACACCCGCACCCTCACCACACACACCCCCACTCCCACACCTACACCCACCCATACACCCACACCTACACCCACACCAACATCCACACCCGCACCCAAACCCACACCCACACACCCACACCCACACACCCACACACCCATACACCCACATACCCACACCCATACCGACACCCACACACACACACCCACCCACACAAACACCCCACAAACCCACACACACCCACACACACGCCCACTCACCCAGGCACCCACCCACCCACACCCACACCCACACACACCTACACATACATCCACACCCACACCCACATCCACATCCACATCCACACCCACACCAACACACCAACACACCAACACACCAACACACCAACACACCAACACACCAACACACCCACACACCCACACACCCACACACCCACCCATACACACATACCCACACCTACATCCACACCCACACATACACCCACAACTACATCCACATCCACACCCACACCCACACAACCACACAACCACACACCCACACCCATGCACACACATACACACACCTACATCCACACCCACACCCACCCACACACACACCCGCACACACATGTGGGGCGGGTCGGGGGCGTGGCAGTGGGGGAGTGGGTGCGGGACGGGGCCGGGTCGGGGTGAGGGCGGGGTGAGGGCGGGGTGAGAGCGGGGTGAGGGCGGGGTTGTGGTGGGGAGTATCTGATCTGACTGTAATACCGGGGTCAGCAGGTGGCTTAACGTCCAACTGACCGGGCAGCCCCTGTTATTTCCTGCATGACACCCACACACCCACACACACACACACACACACACACATTACACACACACATTACACACACATTACACACACCCCACCCACAACACACCCTCACACACCCTCACACACGCACACACACGCACACACACACACTAACTCACACGCACACACACTACACTCTCTCTTGAAGATTTATACTGCCTATCATGGATAAGTCTGAATAGGCTTGTTTTCACCATTAGACAGTTTGTTGATAGAAAGCCCGAGCCTACACTTTTACCGATCCAAGGGATTTTTAACCTCCCACACCACATAGACATGGTATGAGAGCAACTGGCCTTTGATGACGCTGTACGTTATACACAGCAGTGGAAATCCAAAGTGGCAGAGGTGGGGGCACAGGGAATTGAACAAACTGACCTTCAGATTAGGAGTCCGACCTAGAAAAAAGTCAGACACTCTAACCACTCCGCCACAGAGAACACCACACATACTCACACCCACACCCAGACACCTCGCGCACACTCACACAAATTACACACACTCACACACACTCACAGACACTCACACACACTCACACACATATACTCACACACCCCTTTATCTGACCTCAGAACGAGTCTGTAAAGTCCACGTGGCGCCCATCTAAGCATTCATAACGGCCCCAATGTCTCCATGTGGGCTTTAGTTCTGTGAATTGCATGTTTTATATTGCACCGGCTTTTATCCATAGCTCTATAGCCGACACTTCCATAGGCCGCAGCTTCATAGCCCAACGGTCCATAGGCCACAGTTCCATAGACCACACGACCATAGGCAACAGGTCCATAGCCAACAGTTCCAGAGGCCACACTTCCATAGCCCAACGTTCCATAGTACACAGTTCCATAGGCCACTGTTTTATAGCCACTGTTCTATAGGCCAGTGATCTATAGGCCACTGATCCACAGCCCAAGGTTCATTAGCCCACAGTTGCCTGGTCCAGAACTGCGCATGCGTCGTGGCTGCACTCTGTCAGCAGGCGGGCGTCTGCCTGCCCATAAAGAAAACACTTTCTTAGTCACTTTTCTTTTACTATTTCCATTTGCCTCTCTCACCTTGATTTGTCAACTCTCCCACATTATCCCCTCTCCCTTTCTCTCTCCCTCTCTCATTTCTTCACTCTATCCCGTCATCCCTCTCTGCCTTCCCCCCTCTCTGCTTTCTGTTCCCTCTCTCCCCCCCCCCACTCTGCCTTCTGTTCCCTCTCTGCTTTCTGTTCCCTCTCTCCCCCCTCTCTGCCTTATGCTCCCTCTCTGCCTTCCCCCCCCCTCTCTGCCTTCTGTTCCCTCTCTGCCTTCCCCCCTCTCTGCCTTCTGTTCCCTCTCTGCCTTCCCCCCTCTCTGCCTTCTGTTCCTTCTCTGCCTTCCCCCTCTCTGCCTTCTGTTCCCTTTCTCCCTTCCCCCTCTCTGCCTTCTGTTCCGTCTCTGCCTTCCCCCCTCTCTGCCTTCTGTTCCCTTTCTCCCTTCTGCTTCTCTTCTTCTCTGCCTTCCCCCTCTCTGCCTTCTGTTCCCTCTCTGCCTTCCCCCTCTCTGCCTTCTGTTCCCTCTCTGCTTCCCCCTCTCTGCTTCTGTTCCCTCTCTGCCTTCTGTTTCCTCTCTCCCTTCCCCCTCTCTGCCTTCTGTTCCCTCTCTGCCTTCCCCCCTCTCTGCCTTCTCCCCCCCCCCCCTCTCCCTTCCTCCATCTTCCTCCTCTGATTGTGTGGCTGGGTTGTAGGTTGGGTGAGCGTCCTGGAGGGAGGGTGCTTGATGGGGCAGGGTGCCATGTTTGATTGTTCAATACGCCGGATGTTTAGAAAGGGGGTGATGTGTTTGATTGTTCAATATGCCGGGTGTGGATGACGTGTTTGATTGTTCAATGCGCCGGATGTTTAGGACGATGGGTGACGTGTTTGATTGTTCAATACGCCGGATGTTTAGGACGGCTGGTGATGTGTTTGATTGTTCAATTCGCTGGGTGTTTAGGACGGCGTGATGTGTTTGATTGTTCAAAATGCCGTGTGTTTAGGACAGGGTGGGGTAGCGTGTTTGTTGGTTCAATACGCTGGGTGTTTAGGAGGTGGTGGGGTAATGTGTTTGATTGCTCAATTTGCCGGGTGTTCAGGATGGGGAGTGATGTGTTTGATTGTTCAATACGCCGTGTGCTTAGGACAGGGTGGGGTGGCGTGTTTGGTGGTTCAATACGCTGGGTGCTTAGGACGAGGAGCAAGACGAGGTGGTGACCAGGATGAGGTGAGGAGCAGGACGAGGTGAGGAGAAGGGCGAGGTGAGGAGCAGGACGAGGTGAGGAGCAAGACGGGGTGAGGAGCAGGACGAGGTGAAGAGCAGGACGAGGTGAAGAGCAGGACGAGGTGACGAGCAGGACGAGGTGACGAGCAGGACGAGGTGAAGAGCAGGACGAGGTGACGAGCAGGACGAGGTGAGGAGAAGGACGAGCAGGACGAGGTGACGAGCAGGACGAGGTGACGAGAAGGACGAGCAGGACGAGGTGACGAGCAGGACGAGGTGACGAGCAGGACGGGGTGACGAGCAGGACGAGGTGATGAGCAGGATGAGGTGAGGAGCAGGAGGAGGTGAGGAGCAGGACGAGGTGAGGATCAGGACGAGGTGAGGAGCAGGACGAGGTGAGGAGCAGGACGAGGTGAGGAGCAGGACGAGGTGAGGAGCAGGACGAGGTGAGGAGCAGGACGAGGTGAGGAGTAGGACGAGGTGAAGAGCAGGACGAGGTGACGAGCAGGACGAGGTGAGGAGAAGGACGAGCAGGACGAGGTGACGAGCAGGACGAGGTGACGAGCAGGACGAGGTGGGGAACAGGGCGAGGTGATGAGCAGGACGAGGTGAGGAGCAGGACGAGGTGAGGAGCAGGACGAGGTGAGGAGCAGGACGAGGTGAGGAGCAGGACGAGGTGATGAGCAGGACGAGGCCCAGGACTCCTCCGTCTGCGGGTGCCACATTGGTATGCAGGTAGAGGAGGAGGTGGACAGCTCGGTCACGGCGCGTCAATAGGTCAACTCGGGGGGATGCCATCCGGGCAGCTACAAAGAGCAGCTCAGCAGATGGTGGGGGAGCGGGAGGTGGGGGTAGCTCTGTGTGTGTGTGGTGGGGGGGGGGGGGTTCTGGGGGTGTAGGGCGAATGTCTGATTTAGGGGGGTGATAGGTGTGGTCATTGTGTGGGGTTGTGTGTGTGGTGTGTGTGGTGTGTGTGGTGTGTATAGGGTTTAGGTAATGTAGGAGTGTGTGTGTGTGTAATGCTACCTGCATTAAGAGGTCTTCCCTCTACCTAGGTGTGTTTCTGGTGAGTGGGTGACTACAGGGTGTGTGGTTGGTGGGTGAGTGCAGGCTGTGGAGTGTGAGGAGCTGTGGGGACCAGCTGCCGGTACTAAGACCCTCCCCTCCACCTCTCACATCCGGGCATCAACAGGCCCCTCACGAGGGTCGCAACGAGATCCTAAAGGAGGCTTCTCTATCGCGTCTTGTGTTGGCCAGTCGTGGTTTAGGAGCTGGGCTATTTTACTAATAATACTAACATATACTTGTGTATATAGAACGGTATTAAACCTCAACCTATAAATACACATTCGGAACTAGAAAGGTTGCTGCATTACATTTACAGAAGAGGCGACGTTTAAGCGCCTTCTATTCCAATTTACATCCGAAATAACTAGGACTTTTGGCCCTCTGCAATGTTAGCCACGCAGGTATCTGGCCGCCTGACCTTCATACAACAGTGCGTAAAACTCTCACACATATGTCTGTATTGATCACAGTATTACAAGGCAATGAAGGTGGGTTGAGAACATAAGATCTTTAGAAAGGGATGTCTGGCATTGCCCTATAAAGAAGAACGAGTTACAGAGCAGGGGGGGGGGGGGGTATACGACATGCCATCCATTGTTTCGGATACAGAAATACATATTAGCAAACAGAGAGAAGTGTCATGAACCGTGCGCTATTTTTACTTGCATAATGCCTTATCCAACACACACATAGGCCCTGGCAACTAGGCTGTAATATCGATATGTAATGAATATATTATAAAGTGCTTGTGAGGAGACGCGAAGTCATGGTGGCAGTGACCTTGTGTATTACTATTACCTAATCACACACCCTCACACCCATAGTGAGTTCATGCATTCCATAATCCTGACACTTCAATAAACAAAGTATTACAAAAACTGTGCTATACACAATGGGTCCGACTAGCTTCAATTCCCACCAAGGTAAGGAAACGTGGCCTTTCAGTCAGCTGGCCCTGTAGACTGCCCTGGAGACTGCCCGGGAGACTGCCCGGGAGACTGCCTGTAAGACTGCCCGGAAGACTGCCCGGGTCGCCGCTTATCTAAAGGGTAGCTGCACTACTTCCTCCGGTCGGGGTATGCAGGATTAACTATGGATGAGGCGGTGGTTCCGCCGCCATCTTGCCCTTTAGCAGCGCCGCCTCGCGTGAATTCAACGTCACTCCGCGAAGCGTTGGGACCCGTGGAGTTCAGCAGGGTGACAAGATGGCTGCCAGGTGGGGTGATGACAAGATGGCCGCCCAGTGGGGTAATGACAAGATGGCCGCCCGGGGGGTGATGCAAAGATGGCTGCCCGGTGAGTTGATGACAAGATGGCCGCCCGGCGGGGTGATGACAAGATGGCTGCCCGGTGGGGCGATGACAAGATTGCTGCCCTGTGAGGTGATGACAAGATGGCCACCTGGGGGGGTGATGACAAGATGGCCACGCGGTGGGGTGATGACAAGATGGCCACCCGACGGGGTGCTGACAAGCTGGCCGCCCGGCGGGGTGACGACAAGCTGGCCGCCTGGTCGGGTGACGACAAGATGGCTGCCCAGCGGGGTGATGACAAGATGGCCACTGCTCGCCAACGCGATCAGAAACGGAGAGCACAGCCAACACCTTTCGTTTGCGTTCTTCACTTCAGGATGCTTTCAAAGTTTGCTGCTTTTAGGTCGGATTCCATCACCACTGTGTCATGTGATCGACAACTGGAGCCTGGCTTGGCGTCTGCTTGTGTTTGATGTCTATTGTTCTGTGATGTCTTCCTGCGTGTGATGCTCGCGTCTCCTTCCGTCCTTGACCGCCTCTCTGTGATTAGCTTCTACCTTCCAGTGGGGGGGGGGGGGGGGTTACGCATCCCACCAAAACCTGACACCATGTCAGGATCGGAACCGCACTCGGGGCGACTTTATAGTGCTGCCCCATTAAATCCTCTGTTCAGTCATACACTGAGCCTCCATACTGTGTGCCGTGTCTGCCTCATACCACGTGACGGTCTCATACCACGTGACAACATCATACCACATGACCTCATATCACGTGACGACAATCATACCACGTGACAACCTCATATTACGTGATGACCTCATTCCACGTGATGATCTCACACCACGTGAAAACCTCATACAACGGGAGAACCTCATATCACCTGACGACCTCATACAATGTGACCTCATACCACGTGACGACCTCATACAACGTGACCCCATACCACGTGACATTTCAATGAGCCTCAGGAACTCGTGGCACACACTCACACTACCTCAACCATGGCTCCCTGCCACTCCTCCCTCACATACACGAGCCTGTGAAGTTTACTCCACGTAACAGTAACACATAGACATATCAAACAGGGCTCGCAGTAATGTGTTATGATTGTCTTTCCTGGTGGGAAATCCTGGAAGTTGTTACACAATCACAAAAAGAAGTGTTATTGTTAATGTGTGTATTATCGTCCAAGCTTCCCACCTTACTGTTGCCAACTGAGATAAATCACAACAACTGGTCTAGTATCATCAGTACATGAAGGCAGCTATGATATTGTTCATATTGTTTTTTCCGCATGAATTACCATAACGCTGATAAAAACACTGTCTACTACAACTAGCATGAAGCATAAAGGATGCATAAATCGTCGTAGTAAATGCTGGGAGTACGAGGGTCGGTGAAATCTCCATCCGGGAGTATGAGGGTCAGTGTGGAACTCTCCACTGCGGAGTTCTGAAATCTCCATCTGGGAGTATGAGGGTCGGTGTGGAACTCTCCACTCCCGGAGTTCTGAAATCTCTATCTGAGAGTACGAGGGTCGGTGTGGAACTCTCCACTCCCGGAGTTCTGAAATCTCTATCTGAGAGTACGAGGGTCGGTGTGGAACTCTCCACTCCCGGAGTTCTGAAATCTCCATCTGAGAGTACGAGGGTCGGTGTGGAACTCTCCACTCCCGGAGTTCTGAAATCTCCATCCGGGAGTACGAGGGTCGGTGTGGAACTCTCCACTGCGGAGTTCTGAAATCTCCATCTGGGAGTATGAGGGTCGGTGTGAAACTCTCCACTGCGGAGTTCTGAAATCTCCATCTGGGAGTACGAGGGTCGGTGTGAAACTCTCCAATCCCGGAGTTCTTAAGTCTCTATCTGAGAGTACAAGGTTCGGTGTGGAACTCTCCACTCCCGGAGTTCTGATAGTTCCATCTAGGAGTACGAGGGTCGTGTGGAACTCTCCACTACCGGAGTTCTGAAATCTCTATCTGAGCATATGAGGGTCGGTGTGGAACTGTCCATTCCCAAAGTTCTGAAATCTCCATCTGGGAGTACGAGGGTCGGTGTGGAACTCTCCACTGCGGAGTTCTGATAGCTTCATCCGGGAGCATGAGGGTTGGTGTGTAACTCTCCACTATGGAGTTCTGATAGCTTCATCAGGGAGTACAAGGGTCAGTGTGGAACTCTCCACTGTGGAGTTCTGATAGCTTCATCCGGGAGTACGAGGGTTGGTGTGGAACTCTCCACTGCGGAGTTCTGATAGCTTCATCCGGGAGTACGAGGGTCGGTGTGGAACTCTCCCCTCCTGGAGTTCTGAAATCTCTATCCGGGAGTACGAGGGTCGGTGTGGAACTCTCCACTGCGGAGTTCTGATAGCTTCATCTGGGAGTACGAGGGTTGGTGTGGAACTCTCCATTGCGGAGTTCTGGGCCGCGTTCAGGGTCCGTCTCGGAGGCGCCTCGGCGACGTCTCGGCGATGCTTTTTGCTCTATTTGCGTTCAGGGTCCGTCTCGGCGACGTCTCGGCGACGCCTCCCTTTTCATAGTAGAGACAAAAAGCGTCTCGAAAATGGCCGCCGTATCCAGTTGTTTCAGGCAATCACAGCGCAGCTTGTCCATTGCAAATGGCCGCCGCCTGTGGGGGCGGCCATTTTCGAGGCGACCAACTGCTATTGTTGTTCAGACTAGCCTGACGTCACGGGCGCCTCCGAGGCGCCTCCGAGACGGACCCTGAACGCGGCCCTGATAACTTCATCCGGGAGTACGAGGGTCGGTGTGGAACTCTCCCCTCCCGGAGTTCTGAAATCTCTATCCGGGAGTACGAGGGTCCGTGTGGAACTCTCCACTGCGAAGTTCTGATAGCTTCATCCAGGAGCCGTACCACGCTGTTCTTGTGGGTGTTTTTTTCCGGCAGGAAATAAATATCTGCGAAAACAGAATGTTCAAGATGCAGCCCGCCGCCCAAAGCACCCCGCACTAATAAGCAGTGATTCACAAGGAAGCCTCCAGGTGGCAGCGTTACTGGAAGTGAGGTCACGTGATGAGGTCACGTGTGATCTGCGGGCGCGACACCGCAGCGCGCGGCGATAATGGTTCCACCAGCCGCCGGGTAGGGGGCGCGCGGGAACCGTTCGTTATCAACAATTCGCCGAGCCCTTTTGACCAAAATAGGTCAAAGGGCATGAACCCGAAGTGGGGGGTTTGGGGGGGGGGGGGTTGTTTCCTACACATAACCAACAATCACCTAACGCGGAGCTTGGTTAACCGGGCTGCACTCAGAATTTCCTCCTATTTTCTGTTCCAACCAGTGGTCCATGACTGGTTCATCAAAGGCTATGCACTGTCCTGTCTGTAGGAAAGTGCATATAAAAGACCCCTTGCTGCTTATCGGAAAGAGTAGCCTATCTGGTGGTAGTGGGTTTACTCTAAAGAAATATGTCAGAATAACCATATGTTTGAAGTCCAATGGCCGATGATGAAAATCAATGCGTGCTAGAGGTGTCGTTAAATCAAACAAACTTCAGAATGACCTTAGCCTCATGGTTGAGCACACTTTCGTTATGTCAGACCGTTCACAGCAGGGATACACAGCAAATTGTTAGTACGACTGAACATGCCGCACGACTACCTCACGTAATTAAAGCACTCTCCAAGCAGACCTCACCCGCCCCCAACCCGCGCCCCTGTGAGGAAGCCGGGGCTGTGCTTGGAGAGTGCGGGTGGTGACTGTGGCTGTCATTGGTCTGGTGGAACTAAAGGGCTGAAGTCGCGGACAGAAAAAGATCCAAAGCTGTACTTCTTAAGGCTGGCACGGAAACACATGTTATAAGGACGTGTAGAGCGAGGTGTGCACAGACTGAGGGGGGAATGTAATCGTGTGTGCACAGACTGACATCGATTATACACTGTGTGTGCACACCCACACACTCACAGCCAATATACATAGGGTGTTCCTCCTACTTCTACATCTCCTGTTCCTTCCCATTTTCCCCTATCTCTACATATTGTGTTCCTTCCCCTGTTCCTTATACTTCTACATGTCCTTTCCTTGCCTGTTCCTCCTGCCTCAACATCTCCTGGTCTTTCCCCTGTTCCTTCTACTCCTACATATCCTGTTCCTTCCCCTGTTCATCATACTTCTACATATCCTGTTCCATCCCCTCTTCCTCCTACTTCTACATCTCCTGTTCCGTCATATGTTCCTCCTACTTCTATATATGTTGTTCCTTCATATGTTCCTCCTACTTCTACATCTCATGTTCCTTCCCCTGTTCCTCGTAGTCCTACTTCTACATATCCTGTTCCTGCATATGTTCCTCCTACTTCTACATCTCCTGTTCCTTCCACTGTTCCTCCTAGTCCTACTTCTACATCTCGTGTTCCTGCATATGTTCCTCCTACTTCTACATCTCCTGTTCTTTCCCCTGTCCCTCCTAGTCCTACTTCTACATCTCCTATTCCTTCATATGTTCCTCCTACTTCTACATCTTGTGTTCCTTCCCGTGGTCCCCCCTACTTCTATATCTCCTGTTCCTTCCCCTGTCCCCCTTATTTTTACATCTCATATACCCTCCCCTGTTCACCATCTTCTACATATTGTGTTTGTTCCTTCCCCTGTTCCTCCCTCTTCTACATCTCCTGTTCCTTCATATGTTCTTCCTACTTCTACATCTTGTGTTCCTTCCCCTGTTCCCCCTCTTTTTACATATGTTCCTTCCCCTGTTCGCCCTACTTCTACATACTCTTTTTCTTCCCTTGTTCCCTCTGCTTCCACTCCTCCTGTTCCTCATTATACTCCCACGTTGGCTCATACAAAGCTGTTCATCATCTCAACTAGCTCATCAAACTAACGGCGCTTGCATCCCGCCGCGCCGCACACCATTTCCGCTTCCGATATCCCTGCGAGCATCCATTTCCGGTGGAAATCCCAGCGTGCCTAGCGCCAACCGGAAGTGCTGCGGTACCGACTCACACTCCGGGAATCAGCACACCGCATTCATCCCGTAACTGGACGGAGAATAAGCTCCCTCCCCCACCATCAACACCCCACCCCCCACACCCCAACACACCCCACATACCCCACACACCCAACACACCCCACACACACACCACACACCACACACACCACACACACCACACACACCCCATACCCCTACACCCCCACCCCCCACCCCCCCACACCATACACCACACCACACACCACACCACACACCACACACCACACACCACACACACCCAACACAACACACACCACACCACACAACACACACCACACCACACACCACACACCACACACACCCAACACCCCCACACACCACACACCACACATACCACACACACCACACCCACCCCACACCACGCACATTCCACACACCCCACACCACATACCACACCCACACACCCCACACACCACATGCCATACACACCCCACACACCCCACACACTACACACCACACACACCCAACACACCACACACCACACACATCAAACACATAACACACACCACACACCACACACACCACACACACCACACACACACACCACATACCCCACTCATACCACACACCACACACCACACCCCACACACACCACATACCCCACACACCACACACACCACACACCACACACCACACCCACACCACACACTCACTCATACACCAACGCAACAACATACACACCAGACACAACCAAACACTCTCCCCACACCCACATCCCCATATATTCACCCAACCGCACACATTCACCCCAACGCCATACCACTCTTCCACCCCCACACAACCACGCATACCAACATACACCAACACACACCGCACACCCACATACAAAATTACACCCACCCCACACACTTCTCACATAAGCATACCCCCTCCACACACAGCCATACATATAGCTCCTCACCCACATCCACCCACCACACACACCCCACACAACTACATATAGACGCCATACACCCATTCACGCTACACCCACTCACACAAGCCACACACCCAACACATACACCCGGCATAGAAACACTCCGACACACACCCATAACAAACGCACAAATACAGATGCATCACACACACCACTACTGCACAGACCCCCCCCCCCCCCCCACCTCCACCCGGCCCTCCACCCCTCCGGCTGCTGAGTCATGGCCTGCACATATTTGTACGCCGGGTAAAGTGCGGCTCCTTCATTCTGCGGGCGCCATGTTCGGCGGTCACACCGCGACCAGACCCGCGCCCTGTCACTACGCCCTAACGTCACTAAAGGCTCACGGCACTAACGGCACACGTCATTAAGGGTTCACGTCACTAACGGCTGACACCACTAACGGCACACGTCATTAAGGGTTCACGTCTCTAACGGCTCACGTCACTAACGGCACACGTCATTAAGGGTTCAGGTCTCTAACGGCTGACACCACTAACGGCACACGTCATTAAGGGTTCACGTCTCTAACGGCTCACGTCACTAACGGCACAAGTCATTAAGGGTTCACGTCTCTAACGGCTAACGTCATTAACGGTTCACGTCACTAACGGTTCACGTCACTAACGGCTCACACCACTAACGGTTCACATCATTAAGGGTTCACGACACTAACGGCTAACGTCACTAACGCCTCACGTCATTAACGGTTCACGTCACTAACGGCTCAGATCACTAACAGCTCATGTCACTAACGGCTCACGGCACTCATGCCACACGTCACTAATGGCTCATGTCACTAACGGATCACGTCACTAACGCCTCACGTCACTAATGGTGAGAGCACAGGCTTCCCGTCTGGAAGGTCGGTAGTTCCAATTCCAGCCGAGTCCAACCAATGACGTACAAAATGTATACTTTTGAAGTGGGCGAGACTACTCGACCGATGGAAATGCGGGCTGGGCTGATTAGCTCGCATTCTGAGATGCGGGCTCTTCACCAGGCTCCCTGCTGTAACGTGTTGCTAGGACTAGGAGACGTCAATTGTGACTTTCCTAGCAATGGTGGAAGGTCGAGTGCTCGGGCTCTGACCCATCGCACGTGTTCATGCATGCTCTGATGTTTGAGATGAGATTTAGGCTTTTATTGTCGAAATTCCAAACTGATTTAACTTAACAATTACGGGAGGGGCTACACTTGTTGTACTTAATCCTTATCCAGTGAAATTGATCTAGGAAAGAACTCTTATTGTACTAGTTAGGGTAAGAATAAAGCCGTGAGCTCTTGGAAAGGTGAATTGGAATGTTGCTTACATTCTTTAATATTCTTCAGTCTTCTTGTAGATTAACCGCTATGGACAACCAGATATTTGATTTCTTTATATGTAATTAAGGGCCTTATACCTGGTAGGCCTTATGCAGCCGATTAACCCATCTGTGGGCAGATAATAACAGACCTATTAACAGAATTACCATAGTGCTATTTAGCTAATAATGAGACATTAACTTAGGCTGATTATCAGTGACAGTAGCAGAGGCACAGGGCGTGTCTGCTTAGTTCTGGATTAATTCGAAAACAATAACACACACCATATGGCAGGGAGGATAGCCAGTTAGTTGAAATAATAAATAACTGCTTTGCTATAATTAATGCGGGGAGGGACAACGAACCATATTTCTATGATACTCTGGATGTCTGCCCTTAGCCCGGGAATGACAACAGCGGAGACGGTCTACCTGCAGATGGGAGGAGAGGTGGCGGCGGCCCGCGGCAGGCCCCTGGAAATTCACATGAAAATAATTACATAAATTAACACGTAGGCTCGCCTTGCGTTCTGCATTTATAGGAACTAGTTGACTCAATATCAGGATAATGTGATTGAGTGGGATATCGAGTCATGGTGCCTGCAACCTGGTCTCCCAGTTGGGTAGGACTATAAAGCCGCCATGAGTAGACGCTGTCACGAGTCGGTGCCCATCCTCACATTACCAGAGATGTCACTAGGACTTAGGACAACAAACACACTGATGCCCTCCCCTGTCCCTCACTAGGATACACTGCGGGGCTACAAGCCGGTACATAGTACCAGCCCGTCGCTAGGGGGCGTGGCGCGCGGTGGTGTGAAGGGGGGGGGAGGGTCTTTATTTGTCTTCTTTTATAAAACGCCGACCTGTAAGCGAGCAATTGATTGGGTTCGAGCCACATGACGCCGCCAGGAGGCGCCACAGTGCCGAGTGTTTGTCGGCAGGCGGCGCTGTCACACATCCTGTCGGTGTGTGGGTGTGAGAGGATGGCCTTGTGGGTGTGTGGGTGTGTGGGTGTATGGGTGTATGGGTGTGTGGGTGTGTGGGTGCGTGGGTGTGTGGGTGTGTGGGTGGGTGGGTAGGTGGGTGGGTGGGTGTGTGGGTGGGTGGGTGTGTGGTGTGGGTGTGTGGTATGTGGGTGGGTGGGTGTGTGGGTGGTGTGTGGGTGTGGGGTGTGTGGTGCGTGGGGTGTGTGGTATGTGGGTGTGTGGGTGTGTGGGGTGCGTGGGTGGGTGGGTGGGTGTGTGGGTGGAGGTGTGGGGTGTGGGCCTTGTGGGCGTGTGTTTGGAGGTGTGTGGGTGTGGGCCTTGTGGGTGTGTGGTGGGTGTGTGGGTGGGTGTGTGGGTGGGTGTCGGTTTGCAGGTGTGGGGGTGTGGGCCTGTGGATGTGTGTGGGTGTGTGGGGGTGGGGTGGGGGTGGGTGTGTGGGTGTGGGTTTGGAGGTGTGGGGCTGTTGGCCTTGTGGGTGGGTGTGGGTGTGGGTGTGTGGGTGTGTGGGTGTGTGGGTGTGGGGTTGGGAGTGTGTGTGGGTGTCTGGGTGTGGGTGTATGGGTGTCGGTTTGGGGGTGTGTGGGTGTGGGCCTTGTGGGTGGGTGTGGGTGTGTGTGCGGTTGGGAGTGTGTGTGGGTGGGTGTGGGTGTGTGGGTGTCGATTTGGAGGTGTGGGGGTGTTGGCCTTGTGGGTGGGTGTGGATGTGTGTGTGTGGGTGGGTGAGTGTGTGGGTGTGGGGTTGGGAGTGTGTGTGGATGTGTGTGTGGGTGTCGGTGTGTGGGTGTCGCTTTGGAGGTGTGGAGGTGCTGCAGCTGACTCACCGCCAGAGGGAAGTCTCAATAATTAATCTACGAATGGCAGTCACTGACTTCCACTTCCTGTAGCGGACACCCTCCTCCCCTCGCTCCCTCCCCTCTCCCCCTTCTCCTTCTTCCTTCCTCCCTCCCCCTCCCCATGCCCCTTTCAGCTCCCTCTCCTCCCTCCTTCCAGCCCGCACTCCCCCCCCCCTCCCGCCACCCTCGCCCATGTTTCGTTTCCCCATCCGACCGTCCAACAATCCTCGTCTACTTCCAACCACAAACACTCGTAACCGACACTGATCCCTTCTTCTCCCCTGCTTCTCGCCCTTCCCTTGTTGTCTTCACCTCCCCCACACACTCCTGCAGCCTTTCGAGTACACTCTGTGCCGGCACGCCGTGCATCTCCCCTGGCCAGCGCGTGGCCCCATCACGTGACATGAGTGCACATTCCCACCAGGTGATGCCCTCGTCGCGAGCCTCGCCACCTACCCGACAGGTGGCGCGACAGGTGGCGGCCGGAGCGATGGCGCTTCTTACCGCAGGGCGTCGCGCCGGGTGCCCGGGGAGGGGCCCATGGAGGAGATTGTGGGAGGGTAGGGGTTTGGAGGGGGGAAGGGGAGGGGAGGGGATTGTAGTGGAAAAAGGGGAGGTGGGAGGGGAGAGAAGGGGAGATGATGGGACGGGAAGGTAAGGAGACAGGGTTAGCTCTCGGCGCGATGCCACAGCCCGAGGCGACAGCTCCAGGGTTCATTACAGACACAGGGGGCGGGTCGGAGCGGGGTGAGGGTGGAGAGGGCACGGCACCCTACATGGTTCACTGCACGGCACCCTGCACCGAACCATGCACCGAACCATGCACCGAACCATGCACCGAACCATGCAGAGCTCCCTACATGGATCGCTGCATGGAACCATGCACATAACCATGCACGAAGCCCTGAATGGAACCCTGTAGCATGGAGCCCTGCATGGTTCACTGCTCGGATCCCTGCATGGCTCCCTGCACGGAGCCCTATATGAAGCCTTGCACTGAGCCCTGCGTGGAACCCTGTAGCATGGAGCCCTGCATGGCTCCCTGCACGAATCCCTGCATGGATCCCTGCACGGAGCCCTAGATGAAGCCCTGCGTGGAACCCTGTTGCATGGAGCCCTGCATAGCTCCTTGCACGGAGCCCTGCCCGCTGAGGAGTAGCCCTGCTCCACCGGATTCACCCTGCGGCACGCTGGGACCAGCGTAGGTTCCCGCCTTACGTTGTTCCCCATTGCTACTCTGCTGCTAAAAACAAACACTGCAGTTCCGGAATGTGTCGAGTGCGGTAAGCTTAAGGTCACGATCCAAGGTCATATCCCAAGGTCACTGTCCAAGGTCAGTATACCCGGCCGACACTGAGCAGATTACTGGGTATTATGAGCCCGTGACGTGCTATTGACGCGGGCGCGTCAACTGTGTAGGCTACTTGTGGTACATGTTCAGCCTTACCGGAAACCGTCATTATCGCCGGCTGCGCCACTGTGCCTGCGCAGCGTCACCACGTGACAGCACGGAGCAGCGCGCGCCGCATTACGGAGGGAAAGTAAAGTAGGTCCGGGCAGGAGGGCGGAAGGGGGTGGTAGGGGCGGGGAGGGTGGGAGGAGCGGGAGGAGGATATGAGGGGGCGGCAGGGGGTGGGAGGGGGCGGGAAGGGTGGGAGGGGAGGTAGGAGGATATGAGGGGGCGGCAGGGGGGCGGCAGGGGGCGGGAAGGGTGGGAGGGTTGGGAGGGTTAGGAGGGGTGGGAGAGGTGGGAGGGGTGGGAGGGATGGGATGAGGATGGTGCAGTGTTCTTGTGGTGGTGCGCGTGCAATCAATGGTCCGGTCTGAACATTCCTCACCAGGGGCCATATGCAGGAAGCAGTGTTAGTGAGCCAAAATGCGTTTACACAGGATTTCTGGCTTAGCGCCGAAAAGTCGGTATGCAGGAGGCAGTGTTACGGTAACACCACGCGTTTAAGGTCCGCGACACTAACCCCGTTTCATAGGACGTTTAAGGGTGGTGTTAGCGTAAGGTTGTGCCCAAATCTATTCAATGCTGTCATATTTAACAGAATTACATACGCAATAAGTGAAATGTTATCAATTTAACCCTAAATTCAAAGTATTAAGGCTACTGCCGCATTGGCGGTGATATTAATACTTATATTTTCCATACTGCCGCCACCAGTATGGAAAGCGACGTCGATGCAGCGACGGCGGCGATTTGTTTACTTTACATTCGTCGATTTGAAAATATAAGTATTAATATCGCCGCCAATGCGGCAGTAGCCTTAATAACGCTTCGAATTTAGGGTTAAATTGATAAAATTTCACTTATTGCATATGTAATTCTGTTAAATATGATCGCATTCAATAGATTTTAGCCTAATATATGGCTACAAATGCAGAGGGATTTCCCAAATCTATAAATAAATTCACGTTTAGCTATAATGAAAGTGTTACGCGCTCCTGCATACGACTTGACTGCATTCCCCGGCTCGCAGATAGCTAAACGGTAACAGGCTGTAACACCAAATCCCGCTAACACTGACTCCTGCATATGGCCCCAGGGGAACAGTGAGTGGTGTGTGGTGTGTGGTGTGCGGTGTGTGGTGTGTGGTGTGTGGTGTGTGGTGTGTGGTGTGTGGTGTGTGGTGTGTGGTGTGTGGTGTGTGGTGTGTGGTGGTTGGTGTGTGGTGTGTGGTGTGTGGTGTGTGGTGTGTGGTGTGTGGTGTGTGGTGTGTGGTGTGTAGTGTGTGGTGTGTGGTGTGTGGTGTGTGGTGTGATACTGCTGTCTGTGAGCCTTGTCTGTGAGACTTGTCTGTGAGACTGCTGTCTGTGAGACTTATCTGTGCAACTGCTGTCTGTGAGGCTGCTGTATGTGAGACTGCTGTCTGTGAGACTGCTGTCTGTGAGACTAATCTGTGAGAATGCTGTCTGTGAGACTGATGTATGTGAGACTGCTGTCTGTGAGACTGCTGTCTGAGAGACTTTTCTGTGAGACTTGTCTGTGAGCCTTGTCTGTGAGACTGCTGCCAGTAAGTCTGCTGTCTGTGAGCCTGCTATCTGTGAGACTGCTGTCTGAGCCTGTTGGTGATGGCGTGTGTAAGCTGCTCAGAGAGTGGATAACCGCCTCACGCTGATTCCATCCTCAGCTGACTGTAATCAGCCCGCGCTGCCTTATCCCTGTTATCAGGCCGCGCTGCCGGCTCATCTACCCAACCGGCTCGCATACCCAACCAGCAGCTGCTGGCATAGCGTTGTGCAGCCCGCCCACCAGCCAGAAGCCTGGCATCCATTGTGCTGGTCATAGCGCGGCATTAAGCATCAATATGAAGTAAGTCTGGTTGTACATATGGCCTATTCATTGAATAATGTCTCTTGTCAGTGTCGTGGCACTCGTCTTCCGGTCACATGACAAGACACTTATTTACAATATATGTACCTGTGGTATTAGTAGTATTAGTATTCCACCGCTGTGTATAACTTACAGCGTCATCAAAGGCTAGTTGCTCTCATACCATGTCTATGTGTTGGGGGAGGTAAAAAATCCGTAAAAGTGTAGGCTCGGGCTTTCTATCGACAAACTGTCTAATGGTGAAAACAAGTCTATTCAGACGTATCCATGATAGGCAGTATAAATCTTCAAGAAAAAAGCATAGCATCACCATCATGCTTCGGATGTGCCTGTCAGGGTGGTATTGGTGGATTAAGCAGATCTTTACTTATACAGTAAAACCTCTGTAACTGACCACCTCCAGATCGACCACTCCCCTACATCGATCACTTTTTTTGGGTCCCAAATAATCGCCCATACAACACCACTGTAATGATAACAAAAACTCCCAAAACCGACCACCTCCCTAAATAGACCATGTAAAGTCGGTCCCATGGTCGGTCGATTTAGAGAGGTTTTACTGTACTCGGGTAGTCAGGTGCATGGTTTCACCTCCCACTCCCAGATTGGCATACGTGCGGTTTGAATTGTTTGTCATGCAGGCTGAGATGGAGTGTTGTGGTGCAGTGTCCTGTTAGTAGAATGGTCTCTTTATTCTGATAGGAGATGGTTAGATGATGGGTTATACTCTTATCGTCACATAATGATAGCCACCTCATGATAACCATGACATCCTAAAGCTAGGATTCCTTACACGCGGTATGCGGTATGCGAATGCGAATGCGAATGTGGCAAAAAATCGAAAAGCATCTAAGTCAATGGGGGTGATTCCTTACACACGGTATGCGGCATGCGGCATGCGGCATGCGAATACTGAATCGGTCCATGTACCGTTCGGTGCGGCATGCGAATGCGAATGCTGCTGCGTTTGCCATAGAGAACAGTGGTGAGGAAACCTGACACTGTGTGTGGGTGTGTGTGTGTGGGTGTGGGTGAAAGGACCCATCCCGTAATCACGCCGCACGCCGCATGCCGCATGCCGCATGCCGCATGCGCATGCCGGATGCCGCATACCGTGTGTAAGGAATCCTAGCTTAATTAAATCACGTCATGATAACCACGTCATGATAGTCACGTCATGATACTCACGTCATGATCGTCACGTCATGACCACCACACTGGTGTAAATGTAATGGTGTAATGCAACAGGCAGTAAAGCACGACAACCAAAGCCAGTGTTTAGAGATCAGACGCTAGGTGGCGTGACTGACGGATTCCCGGCCGGCAACAAGGCAGTGTTCCCAGCATTCCTGGCTGCAAACCTCCCACCCCACCCCGCCCCACCCTACCCCACCCCACCCCACCCCTCACACACACACACACACACACACACACACACACACTCGCGCGCACACGCGCACACTCGCACTCGCGCACTCGCGCAGGCTCGCCCCAGTAATGTGGCTATGAGCGATAATAGGCGGAATTAACGCGGGGTCATCTGTGGGCAAGGCCACCCACCCCGCGAGCATCTGTCTCCCGAAGGTCACCCGATTCATTCTCCCGCCTCTCCCCAGGTGGCAGCAGTCCCAGCGTCTCGGCCCGATCAGCAGGGTCACGTGTGCGGGCGCGACCAATGAGCGGCGTCCTCGTGTGCGGGTTTCCTTGGGGTGACGGTCATCAAATATTCAGATGAATTTCCGACAAAGCCGGAGTGGAGTGTCGTCTGCCAGGATGTGGCAGACGACAATGAAGAATTCGGAGCCTTGGAGGAACGCGCGCCAGTTGTGGTGCTGGCTAATTAAAGTTGCATAGTCAGATGGTGTTGAGTTTCTGTCATTTTTCTGAGAAATACCTTTGGCTGGTCGTTATAATCTACCATACATTATCTTGAAGGAACGTTTAAAATGGCTAGCTTTGGAAATATTTGAAGTGTAAACATCCAAAATTAGTGTTGGCATGCTAACCAAAACTCTTACCTCATAGGCTTCAGTAGTAACAGGGTTGCAGCAACAAATACTTAATGTTAAAGCTGCATAGTCTGATGAAAACATAAACTTTTCAAAACCAAAGCTCTTATCGAGATTTGATTCTACATATTTAATTTGGATATTGGTGCACTTATTAAACATTTGTCGTTGCATAGAACTAGAAGGGAACACTGAGGCAAGTCAATAGAACCTGTTACTAGAGAAGCCTATGGTGTCAGTTTTGGCGTGCTTGCCCAAATTGAATTTTGCATGTTTGAACTTCAAATATCTCCAAAGTTATCCATTTAAAATAAAAGTTACTTCAATCAAAAGTAAGGTAGATTATAACGATCAACCTACTATAGTTATCTCAGAAAATGACAGAAACTCAAAACCATCAGACTACGTAACTTTAAACTTTCGGCGAGTAGTTCCATTATTATGTCTCACTTATGCACTAAAGCCTGTTAAAGTGACATACTCTGTTGGTTTAAAAAGAATACTATTTTTCAGTTTATACATAATCTACTCTATTCCGGAGTAACTATGTGTAGTGGTCTGCACTGAACTCTCACGCAAGACAGGCAGACAGGTAGGGATGGGTAGGATCGTTGCACCAGGGAGCTTACGTAGTTTATCATGCTATCCTCAGAAGGGCAAGAATTGTGGTTTCGAATCCTGCAATATTTCTCATCGTCGTCATCGTCTTCCCTATGACACTACGGGAACTGGATCGTGCTGAAGCCGGCAAATAACTTTCTGTTTGGGGAGCTCTGAAGAAACAATGGATCATTGGATGGGTGAACTAGAATGCCGCCTAGAAATATATGATCAAATAAATCTATGTGGAAATATTATAATTCCCTCGGATTCGCCAACGTTAGTACAATTTATATTTGAGTTTATGTTAATATTATAATTAGTACGAGTTGAAGTTTCACCCACAGACGCCTTCTTACTGAATGTCAAACTGTGCGTGAACTGTACACTATTTCACAAAGCCACCACTCGGACAGTGCGGCTTTAAGGACGCGGGGAGGCGACTACAGTCGTTCAACTTGACGCCAATTACCCTGAGCACCATATGTAGGTCATGCCGACAGAACGCCCGACACTCACGAGTCACGTGGGGCGGCGGCACGCCCTCTACTTCCGGTCGGCCTAATTCGCCGTGTCCCTCACAAAATGGCGGCCTTCCGTGACGCGGTCGCTCAGCGGCGGTCCGCGGTACTACGGGACCGACGACTCGGCCGCAAACCGGCGGGCGGGGGCGGGGCGGGAGCGGGGCGGGGCGGGGCGGGGCGGGGCGGGGCGGGGCGGAGCGGGCGGCGGGGCGGGGCAGGCGGGGCGGGGGGGGCGGGGCGGGGCGGGGCGGGGCGGGGCGGGGCGGGGCGGGGCGGGGCGGGGCGGGGCGGGGCGGGGCGGGGCGGGGCGGGGCGGGGCGGGGCGGGGAGGGGCGGTGCGGGGCGGGGCGGGGCGGGGCGGGCCGGGACGCTGGTCGGGTCGGGCCGGGACGGGGCTGTTAGCGGAGAGCTATCTCTGCCGCCGGCCGCCCGTAATTACAGGGGACGTAATGTCGGCTGCCTTATCGCTGCCCCCAGCCGCCGCCAGGCGGCGCATTCTGCCGACAAGCAGGGGCCACGGCACTAACAAATCTCGGCTAGGACCACCCACAACAAACAATGCTTGAATGCCGGCCTTGTCCTACCCGGGTCGAAGGGGTTTGGTAGAAAGGGTTTCTATTCTAATATGTGTAATTACAAATAGAGCTCAGCTTCTGAATAGTTCTGGGGCTGCTGCTAGGCTCGGCTTTCTAGTTGCCAGCTCTTATGCCCAGTACACACCTACCGTTTGTGCGCACCCACCTACCGTATATGATCTAAAACTGCCCGTTTCGCGCACAAAAATCGCTAGGTGTGCGCTCCCCTCGCACACCTAGCGATTGCGATTCACGACTAAAAACTCAGTTTTAGGGCTAAAACGGGCCGATTACGATTGCGATTCGCGATTCGAAAAATGAATCGGCCAGTTTTCAGTTTTAAGCGGGTCGGGTCGAGTTGCGAGTTTTAGTGCGTGAATCGTAAACGGGAGGTGTGCGCCAGCCATTACAACCACAACACGACATACTAGCAATTTATCACGTGGCACCAATCCAGTGTTGCGAACTTTAATTCCTCCCCAACTGGAGAGTTCGTGCGCGGAGAACGCTGGGCCTGCCGGGCGGCCTGTTCAAGGTTCATCAGAGCCGCGTGGTGGCGCTTTGCTCCGTGCATCTCTGCACTTCGCCCTCCTTTAAGGTTCTCCACTCCGACTGCCCGATCAACCACAAACCCACGGCCACCTCAACGCCTTGGTGAGGTCACGCTCCGCTCAGTGGACGTGCAGCTGTGCAGGCGCTGGTTGTTACTGTCGAAAGGCCCTGTCACATTACGACGCATCTCGCAAGAGCGTCGCCAATGCGTCAAATCACTTTTTTACGTCGAGATGCATCAAACTTGTTGGCGCGGGGGGCAAAGTTGGATGTATAGATACAGTATACATAGCGCATAGCCAATGTATGGCCAATTTATGGCTAACGTGCCTCCAGGCGAAAAACGCTTGAATTAGGCTCACACTATGTTCACAGATTGCCGGTGAACGTTATATACATTATTCGATCTGCAGAACTATGCTTCATATGTTACATACATCAATACATGGTGGAGAAACGCCAAAAGTATGTTAGACGTGCATTAGACTATGATATCCGTAGGTTGTCAGTATGGGGACTTACATTTCCACTGCCTTTAACATAGGTCAATGTAGTGAACAATGTAGTCAACCATATGTCTAATGTACATCAACATAGCACCCATACATTGTTGCAAGTAAAAAGTGTTGTGCATGCACAACGCTTTCGACGAGCATCGACATAAATCGACATACAATGGTATACAATGATATACATCGATGTACATCAACATATGCATAATGAACGCATAACACAGTACGACGTATCCCGACGTCGCAGCCAAAAATCACATATGTCGGCGTCCGTGTGCGCAATACATCGTAATACGACTGCCCCATTAATCCGGATGGCAGAGCGACAATTGATTCCGTGGTTTTACAGGATGCCGAAGTCTTGCCGGCATTCCGTGTGTAACCACAGAGCCGCCCCACCATGTGTAACCACAGAATGGCCCCACCATGTGTAACCACAGAGCCGCCCCACCATGTGTAACCACAGAACCGCCCCACCATGTGCAACCACAGAGCCGCCCTACCATGTGTAACCACAGAGCTGCCCCACCATGTGTAACTACAGAACCGCCCCACCATGTGTAACCACAGAGCCGCCCCACCATGTGCAACCACAGAGCTGCCCTACCATGTGTAACCACAGAGCCACCCCACCATGTGTAACCACAGAACCGCCCCACCATGTGCAACCACAGAGCCGCCCTACCATGTGTAACCACAGAGCTGCCCCACCATGTGTAACCACAGAACCGCCCCACCATGTGCAACCACAGAGCCCCACCATGTGTAACCACACAGCCGCCCCACCATGTGCAACCACAGAGCCGCCCTACCATGTGTAACCACAGAGCCACCCCACCATGTGTAACCACAGAACCGCCCCACCAGGTGGAACCACAGAGCCCCACCATGTGTAACCACAGAGCTGCCCCACCATGTGCAACCACAGAGCCGCCCTACCATGTGTAACCACAGAGCCCCACCATGTGCAACCACAGAGACGCCCCACCATGTAACCAGGTAGTGCTGGTGACAGCTAGTGGTGGTGACAGCTAGTGGCGGTGACAGCTAGTGGTGGTGACAGCTACTGGCAGTGACACTGACAGCTCGTGGTGGTGACAGCTAGTGGCGGTGACAGGTAGTGGTGACGACAGCTAGTGCCGGTGACAGCTAGTGGTGACGACAGCTAGTGCCGGTGACAGCTAGTGGTGATGACAGATAGTATGAGAACATGAGGATCGAATAAAGATGAATGTGACAGCATGTAGTATTTATTTACACTCACTTAGCCGATCACATAGATGAGGCACTGATACGTGCACAGAGGCTTAATCGAGTGGTTTAGTATTTTCGTCAAGGCGTTTATTTTATTGATGGAAATGAAATCTAAATTTACCTTGCCAAATTTGTATTATGAGATACCAAAAAAAGCATCAGCAAACATGAAGTTTCACTTCAGCCATACAGACTACAATAATGAACCAGAACCACTCCCGGCAAACTGTTCATGGCTTTAATGAAATCAGTTTTAAATGGAAAACAAAACCCAGCGCCATTAATCCGTCTTAACCTGAACAAATGTTTCCGTTTTTAGTCAGTCGCTTCATGACTGACATAAGCCAGAGTTCACAAACCTCGGCGCCCAGGCGTCCTTAAGCCCAATTCAATCTCCGCAGATTGCGCAATGGAAAATTGGCGCCAAATTTGGCGCGCTTTTCTAACGTGTTGATAAAAGTCGTCTGATGAGATGAGACGCGCGCTTTTATCAGGCGAAATCCGGTTTGGTGAAATTGCGGCTTGCGGGCGGCTCGGGGTGGACGAGGGGGTTTCATGTGGGCGAAGGGAGATGGGGAAAGGGGTGGGGGTTGGGGATGACAGGGGAAGAGATGGAAAGGGGCAAAGTGGGGGAGGGGTGGGGGAGGAGGTGGAAAAGGGAACGTACTCGGACTGAAGAGGACGGATTAGGTGGTGGAAAGGGAGAGGGATGGGAGAGGTCGGGAGGAGTAGTGTAAGGGAGGGGAGAGAGGGGGGGAGGGCAGCGGTGAGAGAGTGGTGGGGGGGAGGAGGGGTGCTAGAGAGTGTGGGGAGGGGAGTGAGGGGTGTGAGAGGTGTGGGGAGGGGAGGAGGGGTGTTAGAGAGGGGTGGGGAGGGGAGGGAGCTTTGGGAGGGAGGGGTGGGGAGGGGAGGGAGCTTGGGAGAGAGGGGTGGGGGAGGGGAGGGAGCGTTGGTGAGAGAAGGGGAGGAGTAGTGGAGGGGAGAGAGGAGGAGAGGGCTGTGAGAGTGGGTGGGGAGGGGAGGGACTGGTGTGAGAGAGGGGTGGGGAGGGGAGGCGGGTGTGAGAGGGGGTGGGGAGGGGAGGCGGGGGGCGGGGTGAGAGAAGGGTAGGAGTAGTGGAGGGGAGAGAGGGGAGAGACGAGGAGAGGGATATGAGAATATCTTTTGATTCAATGCTTGGGACCGTGGAGAAGTCCTATTTCAAATAGTATTTGATGTGCGGTTGAACTTGCTCTCACGCCGGCCGGTGTGTGACTGCTAGCGCTACTGACTGCTACCACGCTTACCACTCTGCTGGTTCCTCTGTGACTGTGGGCTGCACCCATGCTACTGACAGTGACACTCTCTCGAAACCAGCGTCTCTCAAGCACGTTGCACTTGCACGTTGCACATTAATAGTAGTAGTGGCCTACGTAGGCCTACTAGTAGTAAGATCTACTCAATAAGTCTGCTAACATGCGTGGCATGATTTGTTGCAAACGTACTTAAAATGTACTTTGTGTATCTCACTCAACAAAATGCGTTTATGTAGGCTATATAATGTCTTATATATGTATTATTTATAATAATATTAGGCAGTTAGACATTTTTTAGGTATGTTACAAAAATAATAGAATTTACCATATAGAAATGATACTCATACCATTGTAAAGAGCCAAACATATGCTTTTAAATAACACCAAGACCATGCATATTGGTCTAGTATTAAGAAAGTTTAAAGATTTTGTTGTCCTGTAAATAGACTGAAACAAAGGAAATGGGTGTGACCCTAAGGCAGAGCTGACACCCATGACACTTTCCGATTCAAAATTAAGAACTTTCAACGTATAGGATCGTGATAATATTTGGTAGAAAGGGAGAAAAGACATTAATAATTGGGTCTACATATTTTTATTTGCGTCCAAAGTGAATTTGAACCGATTTGAGCATCCGAAAATGAGTGCAAATGGTGAGGTGAGACTGACACTTTCCGAATCAAAATTAAAAACTTTTGACTTATAGGATCATATTAATATTTGGTAGAAAGGGAGAAAAGACATTAATAAGTGGGTCTACATATTTTTTATTTACGTCCAAAGTGATTTTGAACCGATTTGAGCATCTGGTAGACTTGTTGAGACCCGTTCGCGCATTCTCGATCACAGCAATCGGGGACAACACGGCGGCGACGCATCGCTAGGATGTCAACATACCTAATGACAGTTGACACGCATGACACTTTCCGATTCAAAATTAACCACCTTCGATATACAGGATCGTGATAATATTTGGTATATCCTAAGAAAAGAGATTAATAATTGGGTCTATATTTTTTTTATTTACATCCAAAGTGATTTTGAACTGATTTGAGCATCTCAAAATGAGTGCAAATGTTTGAAATCGTGTCACAAACGAATGAACAGAAATGCAAAATTCTAAAACGATGACGCCGGGAGAGGTTTCCTTAACTATGATGTCATCGGGATTCCCCGCTACCCCCATCCTTTAGCCAATGAGAAGCGATTTTGGTAGACTCGTTGAGACCCGTTCGCGCATTCTCGATCACAGCGATCAGGGACAACAGGGCGGCGACGCATCGCGGAGATGTCAACATACCTAAATTTTTTCCCCAGAACACCCGGGCCCGAATGCATCAAATTCCTGTAGTATCAACCAGAGGCTGCCTAACGATACACAAAAATACCTTGTTTGTTATAATAACCTTAGTGGAACTTGAGATATGTTTTAAGGGTATAACAATCAGGCCCTTTTGTTAAATTTGCCTAGTCCGAAAGGTTTTGAGTTTCTGTCATTTTCTGAGATAAATATATTAATTTGATCGTTATTATCTACGTTACTTTAGTTTCAAGTAACTTTTATTTTCAATGGCTAACCTTTGAGATATTTGAAGTCCAAACATACCAAATTAATTAAGGCAAGCACGCCAAAAGTGCACCAGTACCTAAGTTAGATATATACAATCAAATTTAGATAATTGTTTCAGTTAGGAAAATTTGATGTTTCCATCGGACTATGCAGCTTTAATACTATTATTAAAAGGGTCTGATATTTATACCTTTAAAACATTTATTAATAATAGTAAGTAGTATTACTGAGCAACCTCAATCCACTTGCTGTTTGCCAACAAGAAACTTATATAAAAGCTTCTGAGAGTTGTAGTCTTAAAGGCTACACCATTCATAACAAGCACGCACCAGATGGAGACCGAGCCGCTGGCGGCTCCTCCATCTTGGTCAGACATGTGGTATGTACGCCAGTGGCGTTAGACACGACACTACATGCTGTAGCGGTTCGTCTGACGCTGCATAATACTGTAACTGTCTGTTCTATTTACATTCCTCCGAGCTCCGTTCTCACTTTACAAGAACTGGACGCCCTTGTGGACCAGTTACCGTCCCCATATTTACTTATGGGTGACTTTAACGGCCACAACCCATTATGGGGGGCGGGACAATAGGAACGCTGAAGGCAAGAGAATTGAGGACCTTGTGGCCGGTCATGCTATGTGTGTATTGAACGATGGTTCATACCCATATTTGCATCCCAGCTATGGAACATACTCTGCTATCGATCTCAGCATTGTAGAACCAGAACTGGAGCTGGACTTTTCGTGGAGGGTCTGGGACGACCTCTTCGGGAGCGACC
>CM059190.1:107637072-107700757 GCA_030323885.1 Branchipolynoe longqiensis | reverse complement strand
CCTCCTCTTCCTCGCGCGGCCCACTGCAAGCATTTGACGGATAATGGCCACGTGTTGTTATTGGTTAACCTTCCTTTCCGGAGAGTACACAGTGATTCACCGTACGATCACTCAATGAATGGGCGCTTTTTCGTCTTTGTGACTGAGGGAGACGCCGTGCATAGTGTGACCTGTACCCACCAGGGGCGCCATGCATAGTGTGATCTGAAGACACCAGGGGGCGCCGTGCACAGTCTGACCTGAACCCACGATCGGGCGCCGTGCATAGGGTCACCTGAACCCACCAGGGGACCAGTATGACCTGAAACCCCCAGGGGGCGCCGTGCATAGTCTGACCTGAACCCACCAGGGGGCGCCCTGCATAGTCTGGTGGGAGCATGGCGCTACCAGAACGAGGCTCCGCCGCACCTTCCTTCACGCAGCGCCACCTGCTGAGTATTCATCTTAAAGCCAAAGGAATGCAAATTACTGAAATTGAAGAAATCAAACTGGAAATGGTTCAGAATAGGCAAAGTAGTTGACATCTGGGTGCTTTAACCCTTTAGCTTCAGAATCGTTCTTTGGGTCACCAGTTGGTGATAAGAACATACACTTTTTGTGCCCAGCGCCCTGCCGCTGGGATTTAAATGCGTAACACGGGGGTCAGCGCGCCATTTATCATATTAAAAAGTCCCAGATGACCTTAAAACCACATGAAAGTTTGGTTTAACTGTACCGGAAGTGGCCTGGGGCCGACAATTTTGTTTTGATTAACCAATACTTTGGTTTAACCAACTTTTTTATATGATAAATGGTAGTATTTTGCCAGGCCGGCGGAAAACGTTTGGATTAACCAATCGCTTGGTTTAACTAAGCTTGGTTTAACGGGGTTGTACTGAATAGAGAAAACTGGTTATAAAACTGTGATACCTTTATCGGATTACTTGCCTTAGTGGGAATGTCCTCTAAACTCACTGAAATTAATAAATAAAACTTGCATATATATTTTCAGCACTGTAAAAAAACGGAACTACCTGCATTACCTTGCCAAATAACGTTTTGAAATTAAGTCAGCTCCAATGACATCATACCTACCCAATGACATCACACCTCCCCAATGACGTCACACCTCCCCAATGACGTCACACCTCCCTAATGACGTCACACCTCGCCACTACGTCATGTCTGTTCTCATGGCACGACCGACTATTTGACGATCACATAATTTTAAACCGAAGTATACATTTTCTCACAGTTAGCACTACATCAGATCGCCCTGTATCAAGGTTGAACTAGGTAAGCACCGACAATTAACAACAAAAACGTCACCACTGCTGGTACTAGTAGAGACATGTGAACCCTGAGTGGTAAACAGAAGGTTCATTAACCATGTTTACCGATTAGAGACCAGTTTGTTCATAATCTGCCTCGTGGTTATGCACCATTGAGACCAGAAACATCAGCCTGGGACTAACAAGCACGTTCAACCAGCGCAGTGCATTATGGACAACATCCGCGAATTAGCGCAAACTGAACTGTGAACAACTTGTAAAGCAGATCCCTTCATGATTGTCACGTGATGTGGCCGTCCATACACCACGCACATCCGCAAGTCATGGGATGAGGTCATATGACTAGAGGTCAGAAAAGAGGTCAAAGCCCTGTCCAACTGTCCAACTGTCTGTCGCCTGCCGCCCGCCGCCCGCCGCCCGCCGCCCGCCGCCCGCCGCCCGCCGCCCACCGCCCGCCGCCCACCGCCCACCGCCCCACCGCCCGCGCCCACGCCCACCACCCCGCCGCCCGCTGCCTGCCGCGCCCGCCGCCCGCCGCCCGCCGCCCGCCGCCTGCCGCCCGCCGCCCGCCGCCTGCCGCCCGCCGCCCACCGCCCGGCCGCACTGCTCAGCTGGCCGTTGGGGGCCGTCCAAATGTTTACCTGTTTGACATATTCCCGGCTCACACCGCTCCATTAGTCATCAGCAGGAGCACGCTGGGGTCAAGCAGCCTCAAGGTCAAACCAATAGGCAGCTCCAAGGTCAACCGGGTCCACGGTCGGTCCTAAAGTGCGGCGGGCAGCGGGCGCGGGCTGGGTGGCGGTCGGCGGGCAGCGGGCGGCGGGCGGCGGGCGGCGGGCGGCAGGCGGCGGACGGCGAGCGGTGGGCGGCGGGTGGTGGGCGGCGAGCGGCGGGCGGTGGGTGGCGGGTGGCGGGCGGCAAGTGGCCAATTGACCGGCCAGAGATGAGGACGAAAAACCCATTTTTAGCGACATTTTGGCGAGTCGTTGATCCCCGTGTCGTGTGGACACGGGGCCGCCTGCCAGGCCTGGCGCCGGGCCGTCCGACCCCGGCTACAACCCGCCCACAACGACTGGCACTGACCCGTGTTTGGTGTTCGGGGCCGGCGCCAACATGGTGAACCAGGAGATACCAGGTAATGGCTGCCTTCTGAAGGCGTGAGGGGGTGGGGGGTCTTGGGAGGGGGTCGTGGGAGGGGGTCGTGGGAAGGGGGGGGGGGCGTGGGTGCAATAGTGGAGAGGCATGGTGGGGAACGTGGCAGAGATGTGGTGGGGAGTGTGGCGAGGAGTGTGGTGAGGAGTGTGGTGGGGACTGTGGTGAGGAGTGTGGTGGGGAGTGTGGTGGGGAGTATGGTGAGGAGTGTGGTGAGGACTGTGGTGAGGAGTGTGGTGGGGAGTGTTGTGGGGACTGTGGTGAGGAGTGTGGGGGTGGGGAGTATGGTGAGGAGTGTGGTGAGGACTGTGGTGAGGAGTGTGGTGGGGAGTGTTGTGGGGACTGTGGTGAGGAGTGTGGTGAGGAGTGTGGTGGGGAGTGTGGTGGGGAGTGTGGTGGGGAGTGTGGTGAGGACTGGGGTGAGGAGTATGGGCAGAGGATTGTGGGGAGTGTTGGGGAGTGTGGTGAGAGTGTGGTGAGGACTGTGGTGAGGAGTGTGGTTGGGTGGTTGTGGGAGGAGTGTGGTGAGGAGTGTGGTGAGGAGTGTGGTGTGGAGTGTGGTGGGGAGTGTGGTGGGGAGTGTGGTGAGGACTGTGATGAGGAGTGTGGTGAGGAGTGTGGTGGGGAGTGTGGTGAGGAGTGTGGTGGAGAGTGTGGTGAGGAGTGTGGTGAGGACTATGGTGAGGAGTGTGGTGGGGAGTCTGGTGGGGAGTGTGGTGAGGCTGGGGAGGTGGGAGTGTGGTGGGGGAGTGGTGGGAGTGTGGTGGGGGAGTGGTGGTGAGGAGTGTGGTGGTGAATGTGGTGAGGAGTGTGGTGGGACTGTGGGTGTAGTGTGGTGGGGAGTGTGGTGGGGAGTGTGGTGAGGACTGTGGTGGGGAGTGTGGTGAGGACTGTGGTGAGGAGTGTGGTGGGGAGTGTGGTGAGGAGTGTGGTGAGGACTGTGGTGAGGAGTGTGGTGGGGAGTGTGGTGAGGAGTGTGGTGAGGACTGTGGTGGGGAGTGTGGTGAGGACTGTGGTGAGGAATGTGGTGGGGAGTGTGGTGAGGAAATGTGGTGGGGAGGTGGTGATGCTGGTTGAGAGGATTGTGGTGAAGATTATGTGAGGAGTGTGGTGGTGACTGGGTGAGGATGAGGTGGGGATGTGGTGAATGAGTGTGGTGCTGAGTGTGGTGGGGATGTGTGAGGAGTGAGGTGGGCGTGTGGTGAGGGCAGAACTGAGACTATGGTGAGAAGAGTGTGGAGGAGTGTGATGAGACTGTAGTAAGAAGTGTTGTGGGGAGTGGGTGAAGGGAGTGTGACAGCCTCAGCGACTGAGGTGAGGAATGTGGGGAGGACATGTGGTGCGGAAGTGGTGGGAGGCGTTGGGGCAAGTGTAGGAGTGGAATGTGGCATGGGAGGTCTTGTGGGAGAGGAGAGTGGAGAGCGTGGTGGGAGAGGACTGAGTGAAGGAGTGGTTGAGGAGTATGGATGGGGAGTGATGGTGGGAGCGAGGTGAGCAGAGAGTAGTGGGAAATGTGGCGCGGAGAGTGGAGGGAGTGAGAGAGGGAGAGTATGCAGAGACTGAGGAGGGGAGTGAGGGGAGGAGTGAGGTGGCGTGTGGTGAGGACCTGTAGGGGAGAGTGAGGTTGTGAGTGTAGGTTAGGACTGAGTAGTGAGAGTGATAGGAGATATGGTTGGGAGTGTGGTGAGGAGAGTGTTAGGTATGTGGGGAGGACTGAGGTCGGGAGTGTTATGAGGACTGGCTAGCGGGCGGCGGGTGCGGGCGGCGGGCAGCGGGCGGGCGGGCGGCGGGCGGCAGGCGGCGGGCGGCGAGCGGTGGTGCGGGTGTGGTCGGCATGACGAGACGAGAAGCCCGGGCGGGTGGCGGCCGGCAAGGTGGCCAATTGACCGGCCAATTTTAGCGACATTTTAGGCGAGTCCACTTTGATACCCGTGCCGTGTGAACACGGGCCCGCCGCCCAGGCCTGGCGCCGGGACGTCCGACCCCGGCTACAACCCGCCCACAACGACTGGCACTGACCCGTGTTTGGTGTTCGGGGCCGGCGCCCCAACATGGTGAACCATGAGAAACACAAAGCTTAGCCCTTCTGAAGGCGGAGGGGGTGGGGGGTCCTAGGGAACGCTCCGTGGAGGGGGAAATGGGAAGGGGGGGGGGGCTTGGGTGCAATAGTGGAGAGGCATGGTGGGGAACGTGGCAGAGATGTGGTGGGGAGTGTGGCGAGGAGTGTGGTGAGGAGTGTGGTGGGGACTGTGGTGAGGAGTGTGGTGGGGAGTGTGGTGGGGACTATGGTGAGTAGTGTGGTGAGGACTTGGTGAGGAGTGTGGTGGGGAGTGTTTTGGGGACAGTGTGAAAGGAGTGAGGTGAGAGGTGTGTGGGGAGTGTGGTGGGCGTGGTGGGGGGGATGTGGTGAGGACTGCCGGCGCAGAGGGTTACCAAGAGATGTGGTGGGGATTTGTGGTGGGGAGTAAGAGGAGAGGATTTTCGGTGAGGACAGAGGTGCGACAGGGGGGGGAAAGTTGGTGGTAGAGTGAGGGATGGGAGTGTGGTGGGGATGAGTGGAGAGGAGTGGGTGGGGAATGTGGTGAGCAGTGATGGTGAGGACCTGTGGTGAGGAGTGTGGATGGGGAGTGTTGTGAGGAAGATGTAGAGAGGACTGTGGTGAGGACTGTATGTGCAAGGAACTGTGTGAGGAATGTGGTAGGGGATGTAGGTGATGAGTATGTGGGAAAGGACTAGAGGTGAGGAGTGTGGAGGTGCGTGTGAGGGTGTGTTGTTGAGGACTGTGGTGGGGAAAGAGGTGTTTGAGGACAGAGGTTGGAGTGGATGGAGGGGAGTGTGGTGGAGGACTGTGGTGGGAGTTGTGGTGAGGACTTTGGTGAGGACTGTGGTGAGGAGTGTGGTGGGAAATTGGAATGGGGACTGTGAGTGAGGACGTGTGGTGGGGAGTGAGGTGAATGAGTGTGGGCAGGAATTGTGGTGGAAGTGTGGTGAGGAGTTTGGTGGGGAGAGTGTTGAGGGCTGTGCAGATGACCTGTGGTAGGAGCGTGGTGAGGAGTAGTGATGAACTGTGAAAGAAGTGAGGTGGGAATGTGGTGAGGAGTGTGGTCGGGACGAGGTGTAGGAGTAGTGGTAGAGTGTGGTGCGGAACTGTGGAGTGTGGATTTAGTGTGGAGTGAGCTTGGACTGAGAGAGAGTGAGTGAGGCAATGTGGTGGGAGAGTGGATGGGGAGTGTGGTGAGGAGTGAGTGAGGAGCACGAGGTGGGGAATGTGGTGAACGAGAGTGTGTTGGGAGTGGGTGGGAGTGTTGGGGAAGTGTGGTGGGGAGTGTGGCGAGGAGTGGAGGTGGGGAGTGTGGTGGGGAGTGTGCTGAGGACTGTGATTCGGAGCGTGGGGACGAGTGTGTGTGGGGCTGGGGTGAGGATGTTGGGAGGAGTGTGGTGGGGGGGTGTGGTGAGGACTGTGGTGGGGAGTGTGATGAGGAGTGTGGTGGGGAGTGTGGTGAGGTGTGTGGTGAGGAGTGTGGTGAGGACTGTGGTCGGGAGTGTTGTGAGGACTGGGGTGGGGAGTGTGGTGAGGAGTGTGGTGGGGAGTGTGGTGGGGAGTGTGGTGGGGAGTGTGGTGGGGAGTGTGGTGGGGAGTGTGGTGAGGAGTGTGGTGAGGACTGTGGTGAGGACTGTGGTGGGGAGTGTGGTGAGGAGTGTGGTGAGGACTGTTGTGAGGAGTGTGGTGGGGAATGTGGCGGGGAGTGTGAGGTAGATGCAGGTGCAACTGTCCTCCTCCCTGAAGTGTACCAGGCCCGAGGGAGAATCGACGACCTGCAGATATTCCTTCCTTTACTTTGCGATGCTGTCGCGCACGGCGCGGGGAAGGTAATCTATTATGCGCAAAACCTTGCTAGATTTGGCGCGTATCGTCAGGGCATGGCGCGGGTCGGCGCCCTGGCCATGCCGTCAGGCGCGGGCCGGGGAGGCGAGGGTGGCGATGTATCCTGTTCTGCCGGTGGGCATGACGTATCCCGTCCTTCTGGCGGGCGCCTCGCACCCCGTTGTGATGGAATTGTATGCGAGCACCCTGTCGGCGGCCGTAGATGCCCACACCTGGTCGAAGCCACGATGGCTCGGTGCTCCTGGCGCGCGTTGACGGCTGTGCGCTCGTGCTCGGAGGCTGCTGTGCGCTCGTGCTCGGAGGCTGTTGTGTGGTCGACCTGGGTGGGGGTAGGCTGACCGTCCTCCCCCTGCCCCGGGCAGGCTCCACCCTGGAACGTCTGGTTGTTGAGCGCTGCGAGCACGATGCAAAGGAGGGCGCGCCGACCGCGCGATATGTCCAGTGCGGTAAAATCGTCGCGGTGGACGGCTAGGAGGGCTGGCAGGCTAATCATTTACTCTTGTCCATGGTGCAGGTGGTCTTCCGGTTGAGGCCTGCCTGTGCCACCCAATCCTGGAAGGTGAACTCACCTGATATACAATCGCCATCTCCGGCCAATATGTGCGAGATGTAGAGAAACAGTGGAGCAGCTCAAAGTGTGTCGTGAACCAGTGCGCGCTCGATGATGAATGCTGGCGGGCTCGGCGGCGGCGATGGCCCGTCAGGGGCCTCCTTTAGCTTATCGTAATGGAGGTGTCACACCGATTAGCTAGCCATTTGCACCCGCCATGCCGCGCCCTGGGCCCGCGCTGACTCCGGCAACCTCGTGGGTCACGGCCTCCCCTGTCTTATCTGAAAGGAGACATCACGCCAATTGCTCGCGGGCGTTCGCCCGGTGTGCCGACTTCAGCGCTGCACATTTAAATCCCGGCGGCAGGCCGCCGGGAACTTGTTAGATACATATATTAAATTGATTGTTATAATCGACCTTACTTGAGCTTGAAGTAACTTTTATTTTAATTGATTAACTTTTGAAATATTTGAAGTGCAACCACTTTTGCAAGCATGCCAAAACTCTGATAGTGATACCCTAGGATTATGCAGTAGCAAGATCTCCATCATTGAACTGACTAAAACCCAATCCAAGCCCCAGAGCCTCACTCTCTGAACATGTGAACTGTGGGGTATATGTCCTAGCACCATCGCAGGTCATGTCAGCACCTGTACTGACTTGTGACTGCGTATTTATGACGACTTAATAGTGTTGCCCATCTGAAGTGGCGTCCTGTGCAGTCACGTTATCAGAGCAGTAAATCTACCAGTCCTTGCCCCATCTAATAGTTAGACCGATGAAAGCAACACAATTGTTTAATCAAAAGTCTATATTTGGTCAGTTATATCTAACTTAGGTACTGGTGCGCCTATTAAACATTTGCTGATGTATAGAAGGGAATAACAACTCAATTAAATATAACCTGTTAGTGTTATTGCTCAAGTCTATGGTGTCACAGTTTTGATAAACACGCCAAAAGTAATGTTAATAGTTGAACTTCCAATATCTCCAAAGTTAACTACTTTAAGGTCCTGTCACACTATGACGTATGGCATCAGCGCATGCTCAGCATTCGAAAATTTGCCAGTACGTTGGCATTCGTCAAACTTTTCAGCGGCGGTGGATGAAAATGGGTGTATACACAACATACACACAATGTACACACAACGTACATGCAACATACGTAGCATATGCAGAATGTATCTCTGATGTATTGCTTGTGCATGACAGCGTTCATGTGCCTCACAAAATGTTTGCAAAATGCTTGCATACGATCATGGAACAGTGATCAACGTTACATATGTTACTCCGTCGCTAGAAGTATGGCATATACGTTAAATATGCTGGAGATACGGTAGGCATACATTCGAAGTATGTTAGGAGTACATAATGCATCCATTGGCAGTACATGGAATGTATGCTGACTGTACGCGGACTGTACGCGGACTGCATGTTCCCCCCCAGCTGAACGTATGGCTAATGTGCAGCAACATAAACCAACATATCCCTAACATACACCCTACATATGTCGACATATCCCGAACGTACATGCAGCATACGGTCAATGTACGAGCCACACACACCACACACCCCACACACCCCACACCACACCCCACGCACACACCACACATACCACACACACCACACATGACAAACACCACACTCGCCCCACACACACCACTAACCACACACACCACTAACCACACACACCACTAACCACACACACACCCCACACACCCCACACACCACACACACCACACACAGCAGACACACCACATCCCACACACACCACACACACCCCACACACCCCACACACACCACACACACTACACACCACACACACACCACACACGCACCACACACACCACACACACCACACACACCACACACACACCCCACACACACCCACACACACCACACACACACCACACACACACCACACACACCACACATACCACAAACATCACACTCACCCCACACACACCACACACCACACACCACACATCACACACACCACACACACCACACACACCACATACACCACACACTCCACACACCCCACACACACCACACCAAAAGCACCGTATTAATTCAATAAATATTGTTTATTCCCCCCCACACACACACAGCCAAAGAAATTCTTCATATTCATGGATATTTTTATTGTTTGCACTCCATTTAGATCTATTGATCAATTTATCAAATGATTAATTTACCAAATGGGGAGCTCAGAGCCAACTGCTGGATGCGTGCCCATAGAACGCTGGTCCCGATGTGAGCGTTCCCTCCTACACTGGGTGCTTTACTGCAGTGTCTCTAACAAATGTGACGTTAAAATACAAGAAGCCTAGCTCTACTCCAAGCTCAGTTCTAATAAACCACGCTAAAAGGACTCACTGTGGAGGCACCCTTGTAAATATACACGTATGATTAAATAAATCGTTGTAATGCTTAAGGCAACTAACTAACCGATATAGTATCTACTAGTGAATATCACACAATTTCTTTTTATATTAAATGATCTCTATGTGTATATATTGCTTTTATTATTGGCCAAATGATAAAGTCACATAGGGCTCGCGCTACTTTAACAAATATATAGTTTTGATGTAGAGACAATTATTGTGCATCGGGCGTGGTGGCCGAATCGATTTCCCATGTAGAAGGTCTGGAGTTCGATTCCCGGTTGAATCAAACCAATGAGTTTTACATCTGATACTTGTCACTACCTAGCCTGGCACTCAGCATTACTAGGATATGGCAAGGACTGGTTAGCACGATATCAGGATAATGTGACTGTGAAATATCGGGTCATGGTGTCAGCAGCCCGGTCTCCCAGTGGGGAAGCACTATAAAGTCACTATGAGTATGAGTGAACACTGTCACAAGTCAGTGCCAGTCCTAATATGACCTTAGATGTTGCACGACGTAAAATTCCAACAAGCAAACAACAAATTCTGATTGTGTTATATATTATTTATTCCTTAATATGTATACGATCATGAACATGCTCTCGTGCATATCGTAATGAATGCTCCTCCACCATAACTCACTCAGTGGGAGTGAGGTGAAGGGTTGAGCCTGCTACTATGCTAGCAACGTGTGTTGTAATTGGTGTAGCAATAAATACAAAGCCTTTGGATATAACATCACTTGATATTTAGTTGAATCGGTCACTACGCACTGCTAGCAACCTCTATGCAGAATCCGTCTGGTTACACCAAAGTGCCACCAAAAGTCTACCAGGCATCCAGGAACCTGACTAAGCTGCACAGGGTACTTGGAATTAAGGCAAGATCAATGAGAGGTCACGGGATTAGCCTACATAAAGTAACATGTTTTATGGTTGTCTCAGAGTAGTTGTGCAAAGTTCTGGTCTAATAAATTCACTCCTTGAGACTGAAATAAGGGTTGTCAGTTGCTATTAGAAGTCAAATGTACTCTAGGATTATCGTTACAATCTACTCTACTTTAGCTTGAAATCATCTTAAAGCTTAAAAGTTAGCCTTTGAGATAGTTGAAGCCACTCCTTCTATGATGTCCTAAATCAGTAATTTATGCACCAGTATCGAAGTCGGAGATATAACACCAAATGTAGGTCACCAGGTCAGTTTCGGAAATAACCCACCAACAACTTCATTGAACCATGCAACTATAAGGTAAGTTTCCAGAGTAAAGTAAATGGCTCGATCACCGTTTATCTGCACAGCTGCTTAGAACGAGAAGCATAGAACGGTTCCTGCTGTTAAACTCTCCCGGGTTGAATGTCGTCTGCTGGATTCGCGCGCTTTCGACCGGCGCCGTTCTGCGCATGCACGACCTCGCCTGCCACAGGTCACGTGGGCAAATGCTGCAGGGCGATTAGTCAGCTGCTTTATCCAATATGGCCGAGTTAAGGTTTGACGCTTTCTTCAATGCTTTGTGTGGATGTTTATTCTGGTCACGTAATGCATGAGTAAAGGCAATGCAGGCCGCTAACCAAAGAGACGACAGCCGACGTGGTCCAAGTGGTCGGGGGCTGATTCAACTCAATTCAATCAACTTTATTTCAACATCCTCATTACATAGGTACACACCGGAAGTGGGCAGTGTGGCGTGAGGAGAACCGCGCACTGTGCACCTGTATGTGAACCTGTAGGTGGACCTGTAGGTGGACCTGTAGGTGGACCTGTAGGTGCACCTACAGGTGCACCTGGGGGTGCACCTGTATATGGATATGTGTGTGCACCTGCATGTGGATATGTATGTGCACCTGTATGTGTACCTGTATGTGGATATGTATGTGCACCTGTATGTGGATATGTGTGGGCACCTGTATGTGTACCTGTATGTGCATATGTATGTGCACCTGTATGGGGATATGTATGTGGATGTGTGGGTGCACCTGTATGTGCACCTGTATGTGCACCTGTATGTGGATATGTATGTGCACCTGTATGTGCACCTGTATGTGCACCTGTATGTACACCTGTATGTGTACCTGTATGTGTACCTGTATGTGGATATGTGTGTGCACCTGTATGTGCACCTGTATGTGCACCTGTATGTGCACCTGTATGTGTACATATATGTGTACCTGTATGGTCCCATGTACATGCACATGTATGGTCACATGTATGTGCACCTGCAGCTGTGCCTGTATGGTCCCATGTAGGTGCACCTGTATGGTCCCATGTACATGCACCTGCCTGCACCTGCGGTTGGCTCAACTGGGGGCGACCCTGAGTGCGAGGGAACACTGTACACTTATCATACTTAGCGTACTTGGATTGTTTCACTTTTCAACCTCTGCTGTCATGAGGGCTCCAATTCCCGGGGCCCCTGATTATGTCCAGTCTGCATTTCAACCACTGCACATGTCCAGTCTGCATTTCAACCACTGATAATGTCCAGTCTCTATTTCAACCACTATCCACCATTCAACACCATTTAAGTGCATCAACACGATATGTCAGTCTCTATTTCAACCACTGCCCATGTCCAGTCTGCATTTCACCATGCACATGTCCAGTCTGCATTTCAACCACTGATAATGTCCAGTCTCTATTTCAACCACTGCGCATGTCCAGTCTCTCATTTCAACCACTGCCATGTCCAGTACATGCACATTCAGCTCTATTTACAGGCATGTCAGTCAGTATTTCAACCACTGCACATGACCAGTCTGTATTTCAACCACTGCACATGTCCAGTCTGCATTTCAACCACTGCACATGTCCAGTCTGCATTTCAACCACTGATAATGTCCAGTCTCTATTTCAACCACTGCGCATGTCCAGTCTCTATTTCAACCACTGCGCATGTCCAGTCTCTATTTCAACCACTGCACATGTCCAGTCTCTATTTCAACCACTGTGCATGTCCAGTCAGTATTTCAACCACTGCACATGACCAGTCTGTATTTCAACAACTGCACATGTCCAGTCTGTATTTCAACCACTGCACATGTCCAGTCTGTATTTCAACCACTGCGCATGTCCAGTCTGTATTTCAACCGCTGTGCATGTCCTTTCTCCATTTCAACCACTGTGCATGTCCAGTCTGTATTTCAACCACTGCGCATGTCCAGTCTGTATTTCAACCACTGCACATGACCAGTCTGTATTTCAACCACTGGACATGTCCAGTCTGTACTTCAACCAGTGTGCATGTCCAGTCTGTACTTCAACCACTGTGCATGTCCAGTATCTATTTCAACCAGTGCACATGTCCAGTCTGTATTTCAACCACTGTGCATTTTGTTGGGGGGTTCAAGTATTTATTCATCGAATAATATCTTTTGTCAGCGCCAGAGCACTGGTCTTCCGGCCGTACAGTACAATTCCTTAATCCATAAATGAAACTACTATCAGTCATAATAGTGTAGTGGTCTGCCCTGACCTCTCAGGCAAGTGACCACATAGACAGGTAGGCGTGGGGAGTGTGTTGATATCAGGGAGCCTAGGTGGTGTAATGGTTAGCACACTGGCCCGGAGATGTGGGTTCGAGTCCCGCTCTAGGCGCATATTTCCCATTTTCATCACCCCCACGACATGGTGCCGTGACGGATCCGTACAAGTTTGCGCTGTATGGTTGTTGAACCACCGGTATGTATGTTTAGTGCATTGCCTGTTGTTGTATTGAAGCATTAAACTACAATTCCAGGGGACGAGTGTAGTGTCCTCCTCTCGGCAAGTACCACATAGACAGTAGGGGGAGTGATCAGGGAGCTAGGTGTTAATGGTTAGCACACCCAATAGCGACTGTGCGCAAATCCTGTTTGTTACTAAAAGTATTATACATTTTATAAATGAAGTATCAGCTGTAGTAGTAACTGCGTACTAAAAGTATTATACATTTTATAAATGAAGTATCAGCTGTGTACAAGTCCAGTCCAATAAGTATCATGCATAAATGAAACTACTATCAGTTGTAATAGTGACTGCATGCAAATCCTGTTTGTTACTAGAAGTATTATACATTTTATAAATGAATTATCAGCTGTAGTAGTAACTGTGTACAGATTCAGTCCAACAAAGTATCATGCAAATTCAGTCAACAATATGTATTACAAGGGTATAGAAAGAAATATATCAAAATATATATACCTATTTTGAAATACATGCACAGTATATATGCAATCAGTGGATCCGATCACAATTAATATGTTGGTATCCAGCAAATACCTACACTGATTTGCCCATAAATGTAAGTCATCATCTACTGAAAGATATGGTATGATGGTGACAAGAACACTAGATGTCAATGTGTATGATGTTAATTTTGCAATACTGTCATTTAATTAGTAATTGTTAGTTCTCTGTATTGTATGATTTGATGAATGGAATGGGGGTCTGAGATTGTATTGGGGATAAAAAGGTACTAGGTACGTACTGGGCGTTGTAGCATGGGTGGGTAGGGGCTTCGCTCACTGGGCCATGTAGTGAATTTGAGACCATTTGTATGTATGTGTGTACAGGGGTCAGGGCAAGGGTGGCCTTTAGGATACCTGCAACTGTGTAGGGGTCTGACAGGCCTGTTGTATTTTTATTAAGTTTTTGAATTCAAGGAGACTTGTGGACAGTCTTGTCCTCACTGGGAGTTTATTCCATAATGTACCTCCTCTGTAAATCGGTGCTTTAGTCAGCTTGTTTGTTAGTGGCTTGGGCATTTTTAGGAGTGTAGCATCACTCTGTCTGGTGACTCTGTTTGTATGGTCAACATATTGCTCGTCATTCGATCTTTTATACATGAGAGTGAGGAGATGTGAGTCCCTCCTTTGGCTGAGGTAGCTGATTTGTGCTTTGGTATGCATTTCCTTTACAGACAGGTTTTTACCTCTGTAGACAGTTCTAAGTGCCCTGTTTTGAATCCTCTGTAATTTGGTTTCCTGCTGTTTCGTCAGTAGTCCATAGATCAAATCATTGTAGTCAATTATTGGAAGAATAGTGGCTTTATATAGCAAAAGAGCTGTGTTCTCACTCATATAGTATCTAATTTTCCTAAAAGTTGTCATTTTTACAGCTATCATTTGATTGAGTTTTGACAGTTGTCGATTACCATTAAGCGTTGAATCGAGTGTGGTCCCTAAATATTTGTATGTGTCTACCTCATTCAGTGCTGTATCACCCAAATGTAGAGTGATAGGTTGTGCTCTTGATTTCTTTGCTTTGGTTGCAAAAATTACGTATTCAGATTTCTTTGCATTTATTGTCAGTTTATTTTCCTTACACCAGATGTTAACCTTAGCTAGCACATCCTCAGCTATCCCCGCTGCAGATTCAATGTTTTGTCCATGGACTGTGAGGGCAGTATCATCGGCGAAAAGTCTAAACATTGCCTCCTTCTTTACCAAGGGCAAGTCATTAATAAATATGAGGAAGAGTAGTGGCCCAAGTGTAGAACCCTGGGGTACTCCAGTTGTAATTGATCTCTCTGTTGATTCTGGTTGAATTTGACTTAGTTCGTACCAGAATTTCTTAGGATTCTGGTTGTGCTTTATGGCTTGATCAATGTAGTACATAGATTTTGCTTTCCTCACCTCTGTCCTGGCTTTGCTTATCAAGCATTTTGCTATGAACTGGTCTCCTGGGTCTTTCGTCAGGTCAGCCTTTTCCTTAAAATAATCTCTGTCCTTTTGTAGTTCTATCAGTTCACTGGTGATGTACGCAGCTGTGCTCACTTTTATTGTTAGTTCAGTCATTGGACAAAGTCTATCCGCTGCCTGGTTGATTATATCTTCTAAAAGGTCCCAACATTTATTTGAATTTTGCTCTTCAAGTATTGTGGTGTAGTTATAACTCTGTAAGATTGTTGTTAGTGCCTCAGTTGTAAAGTTTCTATATGTTCTGCCCCAGTATGTTGTGATTCTTTGGTTGTTTCTGGGTTTCTTTTTGACAATATAGACTGGCTTGTGGTCACTGATGTTGTAGTTAAGGACTCCTGCTTGAGTGCAATACTTGATGTTAGTAAAGGCTAAATCAATTATTGTTGTGGTATTTCTAGTTGATCTGGTTGGCTTGTCTATCAGCTGTTGGAGCTCATGTTCCGAAGCAAATTGATTTATGGTTATGGCTGGTAGCTTTCTCTTAGCACTATAATCTGCATTGAAGTCACCTATCAGGAGGATTTCATATTTGTCTATATCCTGTATTTCACTAATCACATTGGTCAAGAGCTCAAAGGCCTGCTTAACACTTCCGTCTGGTGGTCTGTACACATTCCCAATCAGGATCTTCTTTGTATAAGGCCTTGTGACAACCACCCACTGCAGTTCTAGCATAGCATTTGAAATGTTTTTATCCGCATATTTATTAGGGTCTACTTGTAAAGAGCTTCTATAGTAAATTCCTAGTCCACCTCCAGCCTTTGTTTGCCCATTTAGTTGTTTTGCTTCACGATCAGATCTGAGGAAAGTGTAGCTTGCTATCGATGTCAGTTTATTTTCTGTATGGCTATTGAGCCATGTTTCTGAAACTGTGAAAATGTCGATTCCTGACTCTGGTAGATCAATTCTTAATTGTTCTATTTTATGTGTGAGGCTACATACATTGAGATGTGCTATTTTGAAACCTGGCAGTCCCTTCAGTTCATTCAGAGGAAGTCTGTCCAGCTATGTGTCCCTTGCCTATAACCACTGTACACTGTCCCCTGGGACCCAGGTCCCTCCTGTGTTGTCATTCTATTAAATTTTGTAAATAAAGCAAAACAAAGCAAACTAATCCCCAAAACAGTTTTTCTGTGAAGATGAATGAAGATGAACAGCATATTTAAGCTGATATGTATTGATCTGGCTTTGGAACCAGTAGTTGACATTCTCATGATTTTAGTAGTGATGGCTGGAGTGTTCAGTTTTAATATCATCATTTGTCTCTTGTAAGTTGCAGGTAATGGTTAGCAAGTAGTTTGCAAGTGTTAGTGGGGTATCAACCGCAGCCATACAAACCAATGTAAGGGCATTGCCTTGGTTGGGTATGTGTCGGTTAGTTGAGGTTAGTGCTTTGATTTCCATAAGGTGCCAGGGGGGGGGGGGGGGGGGGGGGGGGTAAGAGAGCCCCTGTGCGCATCCATAGATAGTCACTGGTTACAAGTTAAATGTCCATTCTGTTTTTCAACCACTGTGCATGTACAGTCTGTATTTCAACCAGTGCACATGTCCAGTCTGTTCTTCAACCAGTGTGCATGTCCAGTCTGTATTTCAACCACTGCCCACGTCCAGTCTGTATTTCAACCACTGTACATGTCCAGTCTGTATTTCAACCAGTGCGCATGTCCAGTCTGTACTTCACCCACTGTGTCTGTCCAGTCTGTATTTCAACCAATGCACATGTCCAGTCTGTATTTCAACCAGTGCACATGTCCAGTCTGTATTTCAACCACTGTGCATGTCCAGTCTGTATCTCAACCACTGTGCATGTACAGTCTGTATTTCAACCACTGCGCATGTTCAGTATGTTCTTCAACCAGTGTGCATGTCCAGTCTGTATTTCAACCACTACAAATGTCTGTGTTCATGTTCAAATTGTAGTGACCTTAGAAAGGTACGTGCAGGCCACCCTACACAGTACGACAATTTACCACGAACCTGGCGAATTGGAATAGAAGCTAGTTCCACATTAAACTGAATGGGCATAGATATGTGGAAGCATAGAAGCATGCATGGCCATATTTAATTACGACTAACTGACCAGCTTTGTTCCAAAGATAGTTAGTAGTTTTGAATACTGAATGTTTAAGGTCACTGTCTGCTAATATTTCTGTTCTCTTCTTGCAGGTGTGTTCTATAGTGACTGCAGGCTTTAGACAGAGGTAGGTCCGCATTAAGCAAAGTGAAATAATGTTTATCCGTTGCTTCCAGACTTCGAATGTACTTTAGGATAATCGTTATGATCTACTCTACTTTAGCCTGAATTCATTTTAAAGCTTAAGAGTTAGCCTGTGAGATAGTTGAAGTAAAGACATGTACAATTTAATCTGGTGTGCACACCAACATTCCGCACACGAGAGACCTTGTTTATCCTATTTTGGTGATTAATGTATTTACTGTGCCCATAACAGATAAATGTGTTAACACTTGTTTTATCCACTGGGCAGCACTAGTCCAAACTGATTCAAATCTTAAAGTATCTCTTACTAGTCTTAGTAATGATTTCTTGTGGTTTCTTATGTATGGCTTGTGACTGTAGATTGCATACAGTCAAAGTCCTGCTTTTACCTGACTTTTTCTTAGTCGGTTTACCATTTCGTTTCATTCATCATTATCATTTACCGTTTGTACATAGCACAAGAATTCCAAACTGTAATAGATATTTAATAACCACATCATCATCTGGTGATTACCATTAACTGGTGATTATCATTATCTGGTGATTATCATTATCTAGTGATTATCATTATCTAGTGATTATCATTATATGGTGATTATCAGTATCTGGTGATTATCAGTATATGGTGATTATCAGTATATGGTGATTATCAGTATATGGGGATTATCAGTATCTGGGGAGCATCCGTATCTGGGGATTATCAGTATATGGTGATTATCAGTATCTGGTGATTATCAGTATATGGTGATTATCAGTATTGGGGATTATCAGTATCTGGTGATTATCAGTATCTGGTGATTATCAGTATATGGTGATTATCAGTATCTGGTGATTATCAGTATCTGGTGATTATCAGTATATGGTGATTATCATTATTTGGGGATTATCAGTATCCGGTGATTATCAGTATCTGGTGATTATCAGTATCTGGTGATTATCAGTATCTGGTGATTATCAGTATTTGGGGATTATGAGTATCTGGGGATTATCAGTATCTGGGGATTATCAGTATCTGGGGATTATCAGTATCTGGTGATTATCATTATCTGGGGATTACCATTATCTGGTGATTATCAGTATATGGTGATTATCAGTATCTGGTGATTATCAGTATCTGGTGATTATCAGTATCTGGTGATTATCAGTATCTGGTGAGTCTCATTACCTGGCTTTGTTTTGAAAAGCTGATGTGTTCATCGACGTGTGCAGATGAACTGAGTGGAACAGGACTGAAGCCTGGCATTAAGGCGTTATTTCCTGATATTGCATCTTGGCGGGAGTAGGCCAAAACATCAGCCATTCACTGGTACAAGGTGACCCAAGCCTCTTAACAACATCCGCATCTGAAGCAGTCGTTAAATTATCTAATTTTCAAATATGTGTATATTTTATCAGATTGAATTTGTAATATCTAGTCAGTGAGTATCCTGGAAGATAGAGCCAACAATTTTACTATCTTGCAAATACACAAGTAATTACAGCCTACATTGCAACACATCAAGCCTCACTTCTACAAAAATATCTTTAAGATTACGTGCAGAACAGATCTCAGATGCTTTTGCCTTTGCTGTCTCAGAGTGAGGCGCCCTACCGATATAAGCTTTATATTAAATTATAGTACTTGTGGATTAATACATTTACTATATATGGATTTATGTATTTAGTAAGTACATTCATGTCAACATGATAGCCAACTTAATCCTGAACATTGAGGAAGAGTTTCAAAATATACCAGAGGGGGGAGGAAAAAGAATCCCTGATCAATGAACAATTACAGATCTTTAGGCTTTGGTGGCCCTGGTGACCTATATAACGTCATCTACCCCCGTCTATGGCTGAAGTCACATAATAGTGACCTTGACCTTTAGTCCTGTAGGCAGCCAGCAGGCAGCATCTGAGGGACGTTGCTTGGAGTTATCGCCTGAGTTGAATTTACATTTCTAGGCCACCAATAGCGGGTTCTAGTTCCATACAAACTGCTCCAGGGGGGCGGCGTTGAAATCACGTGACCGACTCCGTAGCGGCTCATTTCCATTGAAGCTGTCACGTGACCAGTGCGGAGCAGAAAGGCCACGGATGTGGAAGGCGGAAGAAAGTAGACTCTGGGCTGTGTGCTCGTCTGTCTCCGGCGTTTCAGCTGCCTGCCTTGTGCATACAGTGGATTTCTACATTCACCGGATGTGACGTCATCACGATGCGCACGACGCAGCTGTGTGTGCTGAGGGGGGCAGGTGTGAGGTGGTGAGGGGAGCGGGGTGAGGTGGTGACGGAGTGACGGGTGGGGGGTGTATATTGTGAAGTTTAGACGGATGACGGCCTCTGAAGCCCTAAGCTGAGCACATTAAAGGAGCCAGTGTTTTACGTCTGCCTGCCTCACCGCACACAGACACACAGACATACAGACACACAGACACATAGACACACAGACACACACAACCAGATACACATGCGTGCACATTAAAGCGCCCAGTGTTTTACGTCTGCCTCCCTCACCGCACACAGACACACAGACACACAGACACAGACACACAGAACCAGAAACACACAGACACACAGACACACAGACACACAGACACACACAACCAGATACACACGCGTGCACATTAAAGCACCCAGTGTTTTATGTCGGCCTCCCTCACCACACACAGACACACAGACACACACAACCAGATACACACACGTGCACATTAAAGCACCCAGTGTTTTATGTCTGCCTGCCTGCCTCACCACACACAGACATACAGACACACATACACACAGACACATAGACACACAGACACACAGACACACAGACACAGACACACAGACACACAACCAGATACACACAGACACACAGACACACAGACACACACAACCAGATACACACACATGCACATTAAGCACCCAGTGCTTTACATCTGCCTGCCTCTCCGCACACAGACACACAGAACCAGATACACATGTGTGCACATCAAAGCGCCCAGTGTTTTACGTCTGCCTGCCTCATGGCACACAGACACACACAACCAGATACACACAGACACACAGACACACAGACACACAGACACACATACACACAGACACACAGACACACAGACACACAGACACACAGACACACAGATGCACAGACAGACAGACACACAGACACACATACATACAGACACACAGACACACAGACACGCACAACCACATAGAGACACACAGACATACACATGCAGACATACAGACACACATATACAGCCACACAAACAGACACATACAGACACACACATACACACAGTCATGCACAGACACGCACAACTACATACATACACACATACAGACACACATACACACAGACACACAGACATACAGACAGACAGACAGACACACACAACCAAATACACACGCATGCACATTAAAGCGCCCAGTGTTTTTCGTCTGACTGCCTCATCGCACCGAACGGACGATGTATGAGACCCGCACCTCACACAGACACACATACAGACACACAGACAGACATATGCAGACATACAGACACACACATACAGCCACACAAACTGACACACACAGACACACAAACAGTCATGCACAGACACACACAACCACATACAAACACACAGACAGACACATGCAGACATACAGACACACATATACAGCCACACAAACAGACACATACAGACACACATACACACAGTCATGCACAGACACGCACAACTACATACAGACACACAGACAGACATGCAGTCATACAGACACACATACAGCCACACAAACAGACACACACAGACACAGTCATGCACAGACACGCACAACCACATACAGACACACATGCAGATATACATACATAGTCATGCACAGACACACACAGACAAATGCAAACACATATACACACATGCAGACACACAAACAGACACACACATACACACAGCAACAACAACAAAACAACACAAACAGACACACAAACAGACACACACAAACACACAGTCATGCACAGACACATGCAGATATACATACACACAGTCATGCACATACACACACAGACACATGCAAACACACATACACACAAACAGACACACAAACAGAGACACACATACACACATTCATGCACAGACACACACATACACACAGTCATGCACAGACACACACATACACACATACAGATGCATGCATACAGACACACATACATACACACTCATGCACACACATACACACAGTCATGCACAGACACACACAACCAGATACAGACACACATGCAGACATACAGACAACCATACATACACACATACAGACACAAACAGACACACACAGACACGCAGTCATGCACAGACAGACACAACCACATACAGACATGCATACAGACACATGCAGACATACAGACACATACATACATACACATGGACACACACACATACACATACATCCACACAAACAGACTCACACATACACACACAAACACACACTGACATACAGACACGTGCAGACATACAGACACATACATACATACACATACACAGACACACACATACATGCACATGTATACAGAGACAGACACACAGAGACATACAGACATGCACAGATACACTACCATGCACATGAACAGATATACAGACATGTACAAATACAATGACAGGCATAGACATACAAACATATGCAGACACAAAGTACATATGTACACACAAAGAGACAGACACAAACAAACACAGACATGCAGACACGCAGACACATGCAGACACATGCAGACACACAGACACACATACATACCCAGAAAAGGATACGTACACACAAAGAGACAGACAGACACAAATACCGGCATGTGTTGGGGGTGTGGCTGTTCGTGGTGGCGTGTGTTGGGGGTGTGGGTGTTTGTGGTGGCGTGTGTTGGGTGTGTGTTTGGGGTGTGGCTGTTCGTGGTGGCATGTGTTGGGGTGTGGGTGTTTGTGGTGGCGTGTGTTGGGTGTGTGTGAGGTGTGGGGTTTGTGGTGACGTGTGTTGGGCGTGTGTTGGGGGTGTGGGAGTTTGTGGTGGCATGTATTGGGGTTATGGGGTCGTGGTGGTGTGTGTTGGAGGTGTGGGGTTCTTAGTGGTGTGTGTTGGGGGTGTGGGGGTTCATGGTGGCATGTTTTGGGGGTGTGGGGGTTCGTGGTGGCGTGTGTTGGGTGTGTGGGTGTTCGTGGTGGCGTGTGTTGGCGCATGTTGGGGGTGTGAGTGTTCGTGGTGGCATGTGTTGGGTGGGTGTGGGGTGTGGTGTTCGTGGTGGCGTGTGTTGGGTGTGGGGGTGTTCGTGGTGGCATATGTTGGGTGGGTGTGGGGTGTTTTTTTTTGTGATGGCGTGTGTTGGGCGTGTGTTGGAGGTGTGGGTGTGTGTGGTGTGGGTGTTGGGTGTGTGGGTGTTCGTGGTGGTGAGTGTTGGCGCATGTTGGGGGTGTGAGTGTTCGTGTTGGCATGTGTTGGGTGGGTGTGGGGTGTGGGGTTCGTGGTGGCGTGTGTTTGGGGTGTGGGTGTTCATGGTGGCGTGTGTTGGCACATGTTGGGGGTGTGGGTGTTCGTGGTGGCGTGTGTTGGGGGTGTGGGTGTTCGTGGTGGTGTGTGTTGGCGCATGTTGGGGGTGTGAGTGTTCGAGGTGGCATGTGTTGGGTGGGTGTGCGGTGTGGGGTCTGGGGTTTGTGGTGGCGTGAGTTGGGGTGTGGGTGTTCGTGGTGGCTTGTGTTGGGTGTGTGGGTGTTCGTGGTGGCATGTGTTGGGTGGGTGTGGGGTGTAGGGTTTGTGGTGGCGTGTGTTGGGTGTGTGTTGGGGGTGTGGGTGTTTGTGGTGTCTGTTGGGTGTGTGGATTTTCTTGGTGGTGTGTGTGTGTGTAATGTGTCATATGCACGGGTCCCCTGTCCGTGCGGAGATCTTCCCTCTTGTCTTTACCATAATCCAGCATTCTGCTTCCCCTCCTCGTCTCACTGCGCATGCACATACACACGTGCGCGCATGCGCGTGCACCGCAGTGTGTACGTGTGAATACATAGTGCCTCCTGACGATGGTCTGGAGCTGCGACTTGGCGTCTGTGTAGACCGAGAGTAGGGTGACTGTCCTTCCCTCCCGACCTTTCCCTATCGGTCCTCTACTTCAGACTCACGTTGAACCTAGGCACACACGGGTCCTGATGATCAAACGTTATTGACCTACATTTGCTTTGCATTTACATTTGAATGAAATTGTGCTTGCAGATCTCGTCCTTTAAGTAAACGACCACACCAGGTGTGTATGTGCCGCAGTGTGCTTCACCCAACCCGGGCCTGGTCAGTGGCCTCAGTTTTAGCTGGATGGACATCACTGTTGGTACCTCGCAGAGGGAAACACTATCAACCCCAGTCCCAGGGTCACTTCTGGGGAGTGTCTGGAGTCGCACCCCATCCGGGCTGGTTCTCACCGTGCAACGACAAACATGACGTCGACGTAAAGGGGTAGGGTGACGTCACCACCACAGCGTGACATCACAACCACAGGGTAACGTCACCACCACAGGGTGACATCACAACCACAGGGTAACGTCACCACCTACCTGCATCCCGACCTGAACTAGATTGCTGAGGACCTAAAGGTCTATTAATACTCGTACAGATGTACGTGTATTAATAAACCTTTAGGTATTAAGCAGTTATTATCCGACATGGACGTCTTGTTATATTGGCGTTTTAGTACAGAAAAAAACTATTAGATTTTAATCAGCAATTTATTTCATGTGCGGTAGTGTTGAATCCTTCTGACACTTCGCTTATTTCGTTGGTGAGTATTGAGTAGATTAAGAATGCCAGATTTCTTATGCATTAGGACAGAGTACGCTGTTACTTGGATGGTATAGTACTAGTAGCGTTAGGACAAAGTACACTGGTACTTGGTTGGTGTAGTAGCGTTAGGACAGTGTCCGCTGGTACTTGGATGGTGTGGTAACAGTAGGACAGTGTCTGCTGGTACTTGGCTGGTGTGGTAGCGTTAGGACAGGGTATGCTAGTACTTAGTTGGTACTTGGCTGGTGTAGTTAGGACAGAATACACTGGTACTTGGCTGGTGTAGTATTGTTAGGACAGTACATGCTGGTACTTAGCTGGTGTAGTAGCATTAGGACAGAGTATGCTGGTACTTGGCTGCTGTAGTCCTTTAGGACAGTGTCTGCTGGTACTTAGCTGGTGTAGTAGTGTTAGGACAGAGTACGCTGGTACAGGGCTGGTGTAGTAGCATTAGGACAGAGTGGCTGGTATTGGCTGCTGTAGTAGCGTTAGGACAGTGTCCGCTGATACTTGGCTGGTTTAGTAGCATTAGGACAGTGTCCGCTGGTAACTGGCTGGTGTAGTAGTGGTAGGACAGAGTATGCTGGTACTTGGCTGGTGTAGTAACACCAACAGGAGGCGTGCGCCAGGACGGAGCCGACTAAGTGATGGCGGGTCCACGTGAGGTAAGCTCATTCGGCATGCACATATATGGATGGGCCAGGTATAACGTCCGGCGCGCATGCGCCGTCGCTGAGGCGGGAAAGACGGCGCATACCTGTCACTGGTCACCGGACTGCGCCGTCCCAGCCCATACATATGGTGATGGCGTCGGGCCTGACCGCGCGTCAGCAGCGAGACTCAACTGCGAAATGTCGTCTGCGCTGGGCGATCACGTGACCCGATGCGAGACGCGGTGGCGGGAAATAGTGGCGGGAGATAGCGGAAAGTGGCGGGAGATGGCGGGAAAGTGGACGGTGTGTGGGTATAGGTTGGTTGTTTGTGTAGTTTTACGTCCTGGTAACATCTAAGGTCACCGTTCTCTGCTCAGGCGGCGAAAGGAAATTCAACTGTTTGTGTTTCAATGTTTAAAAAACTAACAGACACAAACAGCTCAGTGCGGCCTGTTGCTGTACTGCCAACAGTGGCCATGTTCCGCTGTACCAACACATCCAAATGCAGACGGCTCAGTGTTGCCTGCTGCTAGTGCTGCCAAAAGTGGATGTGTTCCGCTGTACCAAGACGTCCAAACCTAGATGGCTCAGTGTGGCCTGCTGCTAGTGCTGCCAACAGTGGTCCCAAACACCACAACCCAACACCACCCCCCCCACCCCAAACCACCCAAACACACCACAAACCCCCAACACAAAAAACCCCAAAAACCACACAAACCAAAAAACAACACAACACCAAACAAAAACCAAAAAAACAGTGGCCCTGTGTCGGTGTACCAACACGCCCAAACCCAGATAGCTCGGTGTGGCCTGCTGCTATGGCTGCCAACAGTGGCCCTGTTCCGGTGTATCAACACGCCCAAACCCAGACAGCTCGGGGTGGCCTGCTGCTATGGCTGCCAACAGTGGCCCTGTTCCGGTGTACCAACACGTGCACCCCGCCACTCCACAGCCACGCAGACGTCAGCCTCACATTTTTACTGCACATTAAAATCTACATCCAATACTGACTCAGGCATTTTTCATGGACATCTTGGCAGACATGGACAATGCTCCTGCCAGGTCTGTCCTTCCCGGGAGGGGGGCGGTGGTCACGAGTGGTGAATTTGTTTAATTTGTTTTAAGTTGTCCTAAATAATGACCAGCGTGTATTAAAAACGCACTTTCACAGACCCAGGCGTTTTCAACGTGATGACTGCATTCTGGGTACCGGGCGGTGACCGGGCCGACAGGGCCAGCCGGCAGTCTCTGACAACAGTCGTGACCATCACACCTGTTGGGCTCAGTCCGCTTGGACGCAGCCCGGCATGGAAGAGCAGGGACGCGAAACAAACAGCATCTGTTGCACTTTAGGCTAATGTGTGCCAACATCTTTCAGTTTCACTCGGTTGGCTACAGTCAGACGGCTGAGTAAACGAGCTTAAATTCTATGGCGGGTTGGTGCTCGGGCGCAGGCCGGCATTAAAGGTGGTGCACACGGGTGGCGGGCCGCACATATCGGGACGCATCGGGACGCATCGGGATGCATCGGGACGCATAGAGACGCATAGAGACGCATGAAGACACATAAAGACACATAGAGATACTGTCATGGGGGTGATAAAAATGGGAAATATTGCGCCTAGAGCGGGACTCGAACCCACATCTCTTTGCATTCCGGGCCAGTGTGCTAACCATTACACCACCTAGGCTCCCAGATATCAACACACTACCAATAATACCACTACACTCGTCCCCCTGGAATTGTAAGTCTTTTAATGCTTATAATTACATACACATGGGCAATGCAACACACTTACATACACAGGGTAGGTTCAACAACTATACAGCGCGTAGCTTGTACAGGATCATGGTCACAGCAACCGGTGTCATGGGCAGTGATGAAAATGGGAAATATTGCGCCTAGAGAGGGACTCGACCCCACATCTCTTTGCATTCCGGGCCAGTGTGCTAACCATTACACCACCGAGGCTACCTGATATCACCATACTGCCCACGCCTACCTGTTTATGCGGCTCCTTGCCTGAGAGGTCAGTGCAGACCACTACAATACATAAAGACATATAATCAGACACATAAAGATAAATAAAGACACATAAAGACATAACGGCGGCGTAAAAAGCGGCCTGAGTCGGCGGTCACGTGACAGCAGCAGGGGGAGATGGGAGCGGCATCGGTCTGGTGGTTCACTCCAGGCACACGAACAGCACCACCATCGGTATGCACGTGACGCAGTTTGAAAGGGTACCCGGTTTAAAATGGGCCTTTTCGCAATGTGCATGCGTCAAAGTCTTCTGTCTGTGGAGAAGCTGTCAGGAAATTTAGGGCGAGACAAGCGAGGAGACTGTTCAGGCATCATTGTAGTGAATATTTTACGCTTAATAATAATAGTATGTATTACCCTCTGCACTAACAAGTTAACGAGCAATTAACAAGTTAGTAAACGTGGCTACAATCTCAATCAGGCAGAAATGCCATTAGACTTTGACGCATGCAGATAGCAAAAAGGCCCGTTTTAAACCGGGTACCCTTTCAAACTGCAACACAGGGTCCACATATGTCCACCTCAACACACACTCACATACACGCACATGCACGCGCACATAAACAGCACAAACAGCACGACCATCTGTATGCATGAGCCACCTGTCTCCACCTCCACACACACACACACATACACACATACACTCACATACATGCACACACACAAACAGCACGACCATCTGTATGCAGGAGCCACCTGTCTCCACCTCCACACACACACATGCACACACACATACACGCACATGCACGTGCACACAAACAGCACGACCATCTGTATGCAGGAACCACCTATCTCCACCTCCACACACACCAACACGCACACTCACATACACACACACACAAACAGCACGACCATCTGTATGCAGGAGTCATCTGTCTCCACCTCCACACACACACATGCACACACACATACACGCACATACACGCACACATAAACAGCACGACCATCTGTATGCAGGAACCACCTATCTCCACCTCCACACACACCAACACACACACTCACATACACGCACACACTCGCACACACAAACAGCAAACCATCTGTATGCAGGAGCCACCTGTCTCCACCTCCACACACACACACGCGCACACACATACACACACATACACTCACATACATGCACATACACGCACACACAAACAGCACGACCATCTGTATGCAGGAGCCACCTGTCTCCACCACCACACACACACACATGCACACACATACACACACATGCATGCACACACTCGCACACACAAACAGCACGACCATCTGTATGCAGGAGCCACCTGTCTCCACCTCCACACACGCACACGCACACTCACATACACGCACATGCACGCGCACACAAACAGCATGACCATCTGTATGCCGGAGCCACTTGTCTCCACCTCCAGACACACACACACTCACATACACGCACACACACGCACACAAACAGCACGACCATCTGTATGCAGGAGCCACCTGTCTCCACCTCCACACACACACACATACACGCACACACTCGCACACACAAACAGGACGACCATCTGTATGCAGGAGCCACCTGTCTCCACCTCCACACACACACGCGCACACACACACATCTGCCGATAGGGGGCAGCAGTGGCGACTCAATCGGCCAGTTGATCCCCTCGGACCGCCCGGCTTCGACTGATCCCCGGCCCGCCGCCCCGCCCGCCGTTAGTGGCCGCCCCGGCCACAATTTATGTACCCCCTTCCACACACACACACACAACTCATCACCCACCACCACCACCACCCCTCGTCACTCCCCCCCCCCCCACAACCTCCCCCCTCGTCACTCCCCCCCCCACCACCAACCACCACCCCTCGTCACCCCCCCCCACACCTCGTCACCCACACCACCACCCCTCGTCACCCATCACCACCACCCCTCATCACCCCCCACCACCACACCTCGTCACCCCAACAACCACCCCCTCGTCATCCCCCACACTCATAACCCACACCCCACCCCTCGTCACCACCACCCCCACCACCACACCTTCGACACCCCCCCCACACCACACCTCGTCAGCCACCACCACCACCTAGTCACCCCCGGACCCCACCGACCACCACACTCGTCACCCCCCCCCCACCACCACCTCGTCACCCCCCACCACCCCCCTCGTCACACCCCACCCATCACCCGACCACCCCACCACCCTCGTCATCCCCGCCCCCCACACACCCTTGCACCCCCCCACACACACTCGTCACCCCCCCACCCCTCGTCACCCCCGCACACTCACCCCGCCTCTCCTCGCCACCCCCCCCCCTCGTCACCCCTCACCACCACCCCCCTAGTCACCCCCCCCAACCACATTCGTCACCGACCCACCATCACCACCCCTCGTCAGCCCCTCCAGTTCCGCTCGTGTGGCGCGGTCATCCAATGGTAACTGCCTATGTGGTGTGTGGTGTGTGGATGGTGTGTGGATGGTGTGTGGGTGTTGTTTGGGTGGGGTGTGGGCGGTGTGTGGGTGTCGTGTGGGTGTCGTGTGGGTGTCATGTGGGCGGTGTGTGGGTGGTGTGTTGGCGGCATGTGGGTCACGGGTGGGTGGCGTGTGGGTGGTGTGTGGGTTGTGTGTTGGGTGTGTGAGTGCGGTGTGTGTGTATCGTATGGGTGTTGTGTGGGTGTCGTATAACTGACCACCCTGCAACATATCAGTCCGCCACAAACGAGGGGTCGCCCAGAGGCGTGCTCAGTGGGTGGTGGGTTGTGGGGTTGGGGGTGCGTGTGTGGGGGGTGCGTGTTGGGAGTGCGTGTGTGTGTCCGGTGGCGGGGAGTGGGAGTGGGTGGGTGGGTGGTGGGGTGGTGGTGGTAGGTGGGGGTGGGTGGTGTGGTGGGTGGTGGTGGTGTGGTGGGTGGGTGGTGTGGTGGGTGTGGAGGGTGGTGGTGTGGTGGGTGGTGGTGGTCGTGGTGGGTGGTGGTCGTGGTGGGTGGTGTGGTGGTGGTCATGGTGTGGTGGGTGGTGGTGGGTAGTGTGCGGTGGGTGGTGGTGCTGGGTAGTGGTGGGGTGGTGGTGGTGGTGGGGTTTGTGGGTGGTGGTGCTGGTTTGTGGGTGGTGGGTGGTGGCGGTGGTGGTTGGTGTGTGGGTGGTGGTGGTGGTGGTGGTGGGTGGGTGGTGGGTGGTGGTGGTGGTGGTGGTGGGTGGTGGTGGAGGTGGGTGGTGGTGGTGGTGGTGGGTGGTGGTGGGTGTGTGTGGTGGTGGGTGGTGGTGTGGTGGTGGGAGGTGGTGGTGGTGGTGGTGGTGGAGGTGTGGTGGTGGGTGGTGTGGTGGGTGTTGGTGGGGTGGTATGAGGTGGTGGTGGGGTGGTGGTGGGTGGTGTCGTGGTGGGTGGTCGTGGGTTGTGGTGGTGTGGTGGTGGGTGGTGGGTGGGTGTGGTGGTGGTGGTGTGGTGGTGGTGGTGGTGGTGGTGGGTGGTGGTGGTGGTGGGTGGTGATGGTGGTGGTGGTGGTGGTGGTGGTGGTGGTGGGTGGTGTGTGGAGGTGGTGATGGTGGGGTGGTGGGTGTGTGGTGGGTGGTGGTGGGTGGTGGTGGTGGTGGGTGGTGGTGGTGGTGGTGGTGGTGGTGGTGGGTGGTGGTGGGTGGTGGTGGATGGTGGTGGTGGTGGGTGGTGGTGGTGGGGTGGTGGTGGTGGTGATGGTGGTGGTGGTATTATTATATATGTCGGTTCTGTGGTTCTCCTACCCGCCCCACCCCGCCCCCACCCCACACACTCCGCCCTTCCCCGCCACAACCCGCCTCTCCCAGGCCCCGGTCCCCACACTCACCCCACCCTTTTCGCCCGAACCCTCACCCCACCCACTCCGCCCCATCCCGTCCCACTCCGCCCCATCCCGCGCTATCACGCCCCATCCCGCCCCATCCCGCCCTATCCCTCCTCATCACGCCTCATCACGCCTCATCACGCCTCATCACGCCTCATTCCGCCAATTGAAAGCCGTGAGATATGACGGGTGTAAAGCACGGCTTCTCTTTGTGGAGGCGACGGACGAAGTGCGACCCGGTGCGGTGTGTGGGCGGTGTGTGGGCGGTGTGTGGGCGGTGTGTGGGCGGTGTGTGGGCGGCGTGTGGGCGGGGCGGTGTGTGGGAAGTGTGTAGGTGGTGTCATGCGGTGTGAGGGTGGTGTGTGGGTGGTGTGTGGGTGGTGTGTGGTCAGTGTGTGGATGATGTGTGGGTGGTGGGTGGGTGGTGTGTGGTGTGTGGATGGTGTGTGGATGGTGTGTGGGTGTTGTTTGGGTGGGGTGTGGGCGGTGTGTGGGTGTCGTGTGGGTGTCGTGTGGGTGTCATGTGGGCGGTGTGTGGGTGGTGTGTTGGCGGCATGTGGGTCACGGGTGGGTGGCGTGTGGGTGGTGTGTGGGTTGTGTGTTGGGTGTGTGAGTGCGGTGTGTGTGTATCGTATGGGTGTTGTGTGGGTGTCGTGTGGGTGGGGTGTGGGCGGTGTGTTGGCAGTGTGTGTGCGGTGTGAGTGCAGTGTGTGGGTGTCGTGTGAGTGTCGTGTGGGTGGGGTGTGGGTGGTGTGTTGGCAGTGTGTGTGCGGTGTGAGTGCAGTGTGTGGGTGTCGTGTGGGTGTCGTGTGGGTGGGGTGTGGGCGGTGGGGTGGCGGTGTGTGGGCGGCGTGCAGGCCGCGTGGAGCGGGCCGATCAGTGGAGCAACTCGGAGCGACTCGGGGCGACTGGCACAACTCACCACATCAACCTATCAACACAGCGACCACTGCCCGCCCCGCCCCGCCGCTCCCCGCCGCTCCCCGCCCCGCCAGGCCCCGCCCCGCCCCAACCCGCCCTGCCCCGCCCCGCCCCGCCCCGCCCCGCCCCAACCCGCCCCGCCCCAACCCGCCCCAACCCGCCCCAACCCGCCCCGCCCCGCCCCAACCCGCCCCGCCCTCGCCCGCCCCCCGCCCCGCCACGCCACGCCCCGCCCCGCCACGCATCACCCCACCACGCCACGCCCCGCGCGGAATTATATCATGGAAAACTGGCCTGACTGGAATGTTGGTGGATTCAGTGGCGGGCGGTCAGACGGGCAGCGTGGGGCAGCACTTGTACTTTATGTGGGCGTGTCGTTTGTTATTAATGCTGGCGGCTAGCTAAGCCTTGTGGTAGTATTCCACTCAGCTTACACAGCACCACCGGGACCCACCCGCTGGCTCTCAGCTTACACAGCACCACCGGGATCCACCCGCCAGCTCTCAGCTTACACAGCACCACCGGGACCCACCCGCCGGCTCTCAGCTTACACAGCACCATCAGGACCCACCTGCCGGCTCTCAGCTTACACGGCACCACCGGGACCCACTGGCCGGCTCTCAGCTTACATGGCACCACCAGGACCCACCTGCCGGCTCTCAGCGTACAAGGCACCACCGGACCCATCTGCCAGCTCTCAGCTTACACAGCACCATCGGGACCCACCTGCCAGCTTTCAGCTTACATGGCACCACCGGGACCCACCCGCCGGCTCTCAGCTTACACGGCACCACTGGGACCCACCCGCCAGCTCTCAACATACAAGGCCCCACCGTGACCCATTCGCCTGCTCTCAGCTTACATGGCACCACCGGGACCCACCCGCTGGCTCTCAGCTTACACAGCACCATGGGGACCCACCTGCCAGCTCTCAGCTTACACGGCACCACCAGGACCCACCCACCGGCTCTCAGCTTACACGGCACTACCCGGACCCACTTGCCAGCTCTCAGCTTGCACGGTACCACCGGGACCCACCCGCCAGCTCTAAGCTTACACGGAACCACCAGGACCCACCCGCCTGCTCTCAGCGTACCAGGGGTCACCGGACCCATCTGCCGGCTCTCGGCTTACACGGCACCACTGGGACCCACCCGCCAGCTCTCAACGTACAAGGCCCCACCGTGACCCATTTGCCTGCTCTCAGCTTACACGGCACCACCGGGACCCACCCACCGCCTCTCAGCTTACACGGCACTACCCGGACCCACTTGCCAGCTCTCAGCTTACACGGTACCACCGGGACCCACCTGCCAGCTCTAAGCTTACACGGCACCACCAGGACCCACCCACCAGCTCTCAGCATACAAGGTGTCACCGGACCCATCCGCCGGCTCTCGGCTTACACGGCAACACTGGGACCCACCCACCAGCACTCAAGGTACAAGGCGCCACCGGGACCCATTCGCCTGCTCTCAGCTTACATGGCACCACCGGGACCCACCCGCGGGCTCTCAACTTACACGGCATCACTGGGATGCACCCGCCGGCTCTCAGCATACATGGTGCTACCAGGACCCACCCGCCGGCTCTCAGCATACAAGGCGCCACCAGACCCAATCCACCGGCTCTCAACTTACACGGCACCACCGGAACCGACGCCGGCTCTCAGCTTACACAGCACCACCGGAACCCACCCACCGGCTCTCAGCGTACACGGCACCACAGGGACCCACCCGCCGGCTCTCAGCGGCTTCGTGCCGGGCTGTCTATATACATATATGTATATACATATATATGTATATACAAACCTATAAAGATATGTACAGCCTGTCCATCTCTTCCTGTACGCGTCTCTCACGCTTCCCGATTGACAGTCCCGACATGGCCGCCGTGACCTCGTCTCTGTCCTCGACCTGGCGCTGCTGCCGTTGCCCTCCTTGTCGTTCTGCCAGTATTTGAAGTAGTTCCCTTCTTATTCCCAGCACACTTGGTGCAATCCTCGGGATCGTGTCTCTCTCCACAATCGGTACAATACACCAGAACCGTTAACCTCCTTAGTCAGCTGTAGTGGATTAGACGATCTTCTAAGTTTGAAATCAGGGCCACCACTAATGAAATATGGCAGCCAGGCGGCGGAACCAGGCGATGGCGTCACTATAGAGTTGTCCCGGGCTTGCAGGCACCGGCCAGCGATTGGACATTATATATATTACCAACAATATATAAACCCTCGTCCAATATATTATTTTAATGCATGTTGATTCCGCCCATTTATATCCGTATAATATATTATACAATTTATATTTGATTAATGCATGTTGATTCCGCCCATTTATATCTATATAATATATTATACCATTTATATTTGATTAATGCATGTTGATTCTGCCCATTTATATCCGTATAATATAGTATACAATTTATATTTGATTAATGGATGTTGATTCCGCCCATTTATATCCGTATAATATATTATACACCTTATTTACATATTTGTCTATGCATATATATGTGCATATATACATATACACATATATATAAATATATGTACATATATACATATGTATACATACCTGTATACTTAATGTGTATAAATATATATATATATATATATATATATACATATACCGTCCTGATATGACCATAGATATTTCTAGGACGTAAAATCCCACACAACAAACTATGCATATATAATACATCTGGGACGCGGTGGCCGAATTGCCGGGCGGAAGGTCGGGAGTTCCATCCCTAGTCTAGTCAAACCAATGCCTTACACAATTGATACATCTTGCTACCTAGCCTGACCTTCAGCACCAACAGGATAGGGCAAGGACTGGTTAGCTCGGTATCAGAATAATGTTAGTTGTGACTGAGTGTGATATCAGTTCATGGTGCTGGTAGCCTGATATCCCTGTGAGACAGCACCATAACAAAGTCGCCATGAGTGCGCCCTGTCACAAGTTGGTACCCATCCTGATATGACCTTAGATTGTGCCAGGGTGTAAAACACCAAACAATAACATACACATATATATTCACATATACACATATACATATATAAGACAGATGTATACATATAGATACATATACATACATACACATAATATTCATGTGCACATATATATGCATGTATACATATTTATACAGAGAGTTTCGTACCGGAACGTTGCACTGTGACTGCCGGGACTTAGTGGATTGGGAAAGTTGATATCCAGTTGCCATAACATTCATTTTGCTAAGTGCAAGCTGGCTGGCTTTCTTTGCTTTTCGGTAGAAATGTCAAGCGCTGAGAAGACCAGACGGGGTGGCCGAGTGGGTTGGAGTGTCCGTCTCCCGTGCTGGTAGATCGTGGGGTCGTGGGTTCGAGTCCCGGTCGAGTCAAACCAATGACTTTAAAATTGATACTTGTCACTTCCTAGCCAGGCGCTCAGCATTATTAGGATAGGGCAAGGACTGGTGTGCTCAGTGTCAGGATAATGTGACTGAGTGGGATATCAGGTCATGGTGCCGGTGGCATGGTTTCCCAGTGGGACAGCACTATAAAGTCGCCATGAGTGCGCACTGTCACAAGTCGGTACCCGTCGTGATATGACCTTAGATGTTGCTAGGGCGTAAAACAACAACAAACAAACTGTTTTAGAAACAACCAATTGAATGAATGTGAAACTCTTTCAGGCTCCATTAATATCGACATTGTAAAGTTTCTGCAAAGAATACCCTGCAATAAAATGTAAAATATTTAGAGACAGTTTTATTTCCATTTCTGCGCATGATATGGTGCAAACAGTTTCAAACGCTGCTCTGCTACTATTGCTATAACTATTACTTCATTTTAAAGTATTGCAATTTTAATTGGTTCACCCAAACTACTTGGACCAAAAACACCAGCTGATGCTGTTTTCTTAAAGCTCCACAATTTAATGAAGCTTCAAAGGTTTTAAACCAAAACAATTATCTAGGTTTGATTCTCCAAATCCAATTTAGGTACTGGTGCACTTAGCATTAAGCATTTGTAGCCGCAACAAAAAGAAAACTTCTTCTTTGTGGGGTGGGGGTGGGGGGGTTGTAATCTTGACGGTTACACTTACAGGCTGCCGAACTGCAGCATTATAAATGGCACCGATAAATCGGTCCGTTTTTGGTGGAAGTGTAGACTTCTTATTGTAGAAGTAGGTTGTACTTGACTTGATAACAACGAATCATTGAAGCGGTACCGGTGTCGCAGTTTGAACGCCCGGCCAGTTTGAGCGCCATTCTGTTGCTTCTGCGCATGCGCGGATAGAGACAACATTAAAACCACCCTAACTATCACAGTAATTTGTGATTGTTGGTGCTTTGAAAGCAGATTTCTCTTGTTTCTATTAAATAGTTCAGATCTTTCTCTACAATTTCACATTCAGCCTTTTTTTTTATTAGCCAATTGGAAGTTCTTGAATTTATTTTGCGAAAATAGCTTTTGAGGCCATGATCTAGTAAGGCTAACACTGGCACTGACACTCAGAATATCCCAACTTTCACTATTATATCTGTTTAATACTTTCAGAGTAAATTGCTCTTAGGTTACATTAAATACTTCAGATCTTCCTCTTCAATTGCGCATTCAGATATTTTTAATCGATCCAATGAAAGCTTTTAAATCTATTTTACAAAAAAAGTATACAACCACTGGCAGGGCGCTCAAACTGGCAGGGCACTCAAACTGCGACACCGGGTCTCGGCCGGTCCGATTTTAGCAGAGCACTCGTGTCCAGTCGCCGAGGGATTGGGAGGAAGGAGATCTACGTCAATGTGATACAATCTGCTACTGCAGAAGGCTATGTGGTCAGAGTTCTGACATTTATTTTGTATGCTTACACCACAAATATCTCCAATTATTAGCCATTAAACAAATTAAGGAAAAGTATGGTAGTTTATACTATTTATAGCGCTCAACCTATTAATCCACTAATATATTTATGTAGGCATTGGGTTAACAATGTGCTTATTAGGCACTATTCTCAACTGTCTTCTGTTTCTGGTTACAGAAAGAGAGGGTGCCCTCATCTCCAGTTCAAGGATACCATCAATAGAAACCTGAAGCTGAGAGACATTAAGACCGACTCATGGATGCAACTCTCACAGCAGAGAGCTAAATGGAGAGCGGCAGTCAAATAATGAAAGCAGTCTTTGTCGCATCGCGACCGACAGCATGATGATGATGATGATTAGGCAAACAAATTATCTGCATGTGCACCATGCCCAGAATGGGCACGTATTTTGATATGGGCTAATATACTGATAAATTTTCATATGGCATAATGTCATATTACGCAATTCTCTCTTGTCGATGTGGGGCGCCGACCCATGCCCTGGCGGGAGGCATCCCTTCCCTTTGTACCAGTTGCATCCTTGGCATCGACTGTAGGGATGAGGGTGGAAAGTTCCAGTTCCTTTGCTTTGGTAATGCAGCTACTGGAGGCAATGAGCAGGTCTGAGCTGCTCTGAGCAGCTCTGGGCAACTTGGGTTTGATTGCATGCCAGCTCACGCCATGTCTGAGCATGCGGGTGTGGAGCGGCTAGTGATTCACGATTCACGTGGTGCTTGGGTTAATGGTGACTGTGGTGGAGGAGGCCATGTGAGCCTCCCCTGAGGTCCGTGAATTCCTTTGGTGTGGCGGCCAGCCCCTGAGGTTCTGATTCATCAATTTACAATTGTTTGCCCTCTACTCTGATGTGACGGATCTAATTTGGGTTGGTGGACCAAGCCACCACTAAATATATGAACAAAAACTCAACGTCATTCGATTCTGTAGCACAGGAACTATGGAAGGGGAGTCCACCCCCCCCACATACACCCCTCACATACACCCCCACATACATCCCAACATACACCCCCACATACACCCCCCCCCACATACACCCCCACATACACCCCCACATACACCCCCACATACACCCCCACATACACCCCTCACATACACCCCCCACATACACCCTGCACATACACACCCAACATATATCCCCCAAATACACCCCCCCGAATACACCCCCCACATACACCCCCCACATACCCCCCCACATTACACCCCCACATTACACCACACACACCCACATACACCTCCACATACACCCCACATACCCCCCACATAAACCCCATATATCCCCCAAATACCCCCACAAACCCCCCACATACACCTCCCACATACACCCCACATACACCCCCCAACATACACCCCATCACCCACATACACCCCAATATACACCCACATACACCCCCATACACCCCCACATACACCCCACATACACACACCCCACCCCATACACCCCACATACACCCCCCCAGACTACACCCCCACACACACATACACCCCCACAGACACCCCACATACACCCCCCCCCCCGCATACACCCCCCACATATCCACCCCACATCACCCCACCATACACCCCACTACACCCCCCACATACAACCCCCACATACACACCCCACATATATCCCCAAATACACCCCCAAATACACCCCCCACATACCCCACAACCACACCACACCCACATACACACCCACATACACCCCCCCAATATACACACCCACATACACCCCACATAAACCCCCCTATACACCCCACACACCCCAACATATGCCCCCACCTCACACCCCCCACATACACATACACCCCCACCCCACATACACCCCCACATACACACCCACACACACCCCACATATATCCCCCAAATACACCCCCCACATACACACACACATACACACCCAATACACACCCACATACACACCCCATATACACACCCACATACACCCCCACATACACACACACATTACCCCACAACCCACATACACCCCCACATACGCCCCCCCCACACATACGCCCCACATACCCCCCCACATCACCCCCACATACACCCGCACATACACCCACATACACATCCCACATACACCCCCACATCCACCCCCACATCCACCCCCACATACACCCCCACATACACCCCCACACCCCACCCCACATACCCCCCACATACACCCCCAGATACACCTCCACATACACCCCCACATACACCACCCACATACACACGACGACTGTTAAATGTTATGATGCTTACACATATATCAAACCATGCTGCTCATGTGTGTCATGTGTATCCATGTACAGAGTTACCTCCATTGCTCTTGAACTAGATGCTGGTTCCCGCATTTGGTGTTGGTGCCATCTGACAAAACAGAAAACCAATGGAGAACACAGCCATTATAGTTGTTGACATATTACCCATCAAGAATGGTAATTGTGGACCAGGAAGCTCCGAGGTAGCTCTGAGATAAATACACGCACAAATATTACTAACAAATCATTCAAGACAATAAACGACAAACTAATGACTAAAGATGTTCAGTATTGAAAGAAAGTTCTACCATGAACTTATTTGTTATGGACAGGGTAAATAAACCTTCTTTTTTTTAAAAGCACATCTGTGTCAAAGCAGTCACGTGTCCGAGGAAACCCCTGTAATGTTCAGAACCGCCGCCACCAAGGGCTTCCACCATCCATCCACCATTTCCCCCGCGAGTACCATATATAGCTTACTATTGTGAATAAAGTCTATTTGATCAATTTCATGGCAGTGGAAGATCAGAGACTGATCTCAGAGATCAAACCGCTTTCACGAATCCATGAATAGCGCGGCGCTGACCTCGGTCTGCAGGGTCAAGGTCACAGCAGCGAGGTCAGGGTCAAGGTCACAGCGGCCAGGTCAAGGGTTCGTCCGCTAGAGGTCGCCGTCATGTCGTTGTCTTGTGGTTTCGTGTTGTATCATTTATTATGCGAATATAATTGATGACGGAGTAGGCTATATTAGATTAACCACGGGTGGTGACTCATGCAATCAGGATTATATATATTGACGCACTTGCTACAACTAATACAATAAGGATTAATAACAGGGTTTTGTATTATATCTCCTTGTACTTGCTACAACTAATGCAATAAGGATTAATAACAGCGTTTTGTATTATATCTCCATGTACCTGCTACAAATAATACAATTAGTATTGTCGTGGGGGTGATGAAAATGGGAAATATTGCGCCTAGAGCGGGACTCGAACCCACATCTCTTTGCATTCCGGGCCAGTGTGCTAACCATTACACCACCTAGGCTCCCTGATATCAATACACTCCCCACGCCTACCTGTCTATGTGGTTACTTGCCTGAGAGGTCAGTGCAGACCACTACACTCGTCCCCCTGGAATTGTAAGTCTTGTAATGCTTACAATTACATACATACAGGCAATGCACTAACACATACATACACAGGGTAGGTTCAACAACCATACAGCGCAAAGCTTGTACAGGATCCTGATCACGGCAACCAGTGTCGTGGGGGTGATGAAAATGGGAAATACTGCGCCTAGAGCGGGACTCGAACCCACATCTCTTTGCATTCCGGGCCAGTGTGCTAACCATTACACCACCTAGGCTCCCTGATATCAATACACTCCCCACGCCTACCTGTCTATGTGGTTACTTGCCTGAGAGGTCAGTGCAGACCACTACACTATCTTATGTCGATGTGCTCGCTGAACCACTTAGCGACTGTGCGCACTTCCTTTCCTTCCTTCCACTGCTGTTGGGTAGGGAACCTGCCTCTGAGCCTCCTGGACAGCTGCTCGACTGCATCAAACCTGGTCACGGTGCCTCATGGCCTGCGTACACCAGCGCCACTTTGATGCATCCCACTTTGCGCATGAATTGTGACCCAGATTCCGTGGGTTGAATGACCCAGTTTGACTGACGGCCTTTACAGAGCATGGCCGAGGTCCGTGCTGCCTGTGTAGTCGCCCTCAGATCGCCACCAGCCGCCCACCGGCCCCACACCGGAAACGCCAGCCAAGTGACCTCCGCGGGGTCACGTGGCCCTGTGGGAGACCACGTGACGCGTGTTGTGTTGGCTGAGCCTCGTTCTGGCCTGCTCCACGCTGCGGTGTTTTCTCTGTATCTTTGACGTGTCCTATTGAATTCACCATTTCCCCGTTTGTATATCTTTGACCTACTTTGACCTATTTGTTTATATTTGACCTACTTTGACATATTTGTCTACATTTGACCTATTTTGACCTATTAGTTTTTATTTGATCGACTTTTCTCTTTTTGTATACTTTAAACCTAATTGATTTGAGTAAATATGTCTAGATGTCCTAAAGTTGCAGTCAGATGGTTTTGAGTTGTTGTCACCTTCTAAGATAAATGTGTGACTTTGATTGTTGTGATGTATCTTACTTTAAGTTGAGTATGAAGTATACTTGCTTTAATATGACAAACTTCGGAGATATTTGAAGTGTAAATATTCCAAGGTATTTTGGTATGCTTGTCAAAGCAATGAACCCATAGGCTTTAACAGAAACAGGTTATATTAAAGTGATTTGGTTCCACTTATAAGCTATATGCAGCACCAACTAGTTTAAGAACTGCACGAGTATCTCAGTTGGATGTAGGTTAAAAAGTAATTAAGTGAGAATTTCATGCTTTCATCGGACTATGCAACTTTAAAAATGTAATGGTGCAGTCACACTACGATGCTTCTCCCGGCGACCCATCAGCGTTGAAAATAAAATCTTGTGCATCGAGAAACGTCCAACTTTTCGGCGGTTTGGGGGAAAAGTTTGGCGTCAGCACGGCGCATTATTCGTGCGCGGCCAACGGGTGTCGACACGTGAGGAAAAAAAAAAAAGGTTTGGCGCGACGTCTTCATATGGCCTTAGATGTTGCTAGGGCGTAAAACAAAAATGCCCCAGTTTGCCGCAACGTGTGAGCAATGACCCTCCCGCGCGCGTGCCGTCTTACTAGCGTTCCCATAACGTTATTCCGGCGGGTCCAACATATCGCGACGCGCGCCTAACGTCCTTACCCATATATTTCCACGTGCTGCCGCTCGTTGTTTTTTTTTTGACATGCTTAAAACCTTGGGCGACCGGCAACGCACGCCAACGTTCTCCGACGACCATCAACGTCAAGGATAGTGTACCGACGTGTACCGATGCGCGCATAACGCGCCCCCAGCGTGTCTCGATATTTCACCCATTTTCGCCCAAAAGGGTCGCCGGCGAGAAGCGTCGGAGTGTGACTCCACCATTAGTTCCTGTGGTTGTCCGAACTTGTGCTTACCACTTGTACATACACGTGTCCACTTACATCTACTACTATCTGGTTGTAAATGTGTCCCTACTTGTGCTTACCACTTGTACATACATGTGTCCACTTTCATCTACTACTATCTGGTTGTAAATGTGTCCCTACTTGTGCTTACTACTTGTACATACACGTGTCCACTTTCAACTACTATTGTCTGGTTGTAAATTTGTCCCTACTTGTGCTTACTACTTGTAGGTACACTTGTCCACTTTCATCTACTACTGTCTGGTTGTAAATGTGTCCCTACTTGTGCTTACCACTTGTGCATACACGTGTCCACTTTCATCTACTACTATCTGTAGTAAGTCGGCAGCAGGTCGAGGACACTCTTTACCCGACAGGTGCCGACGCCGTAGGGCGGTTTGTTTGGCGTTTCTTTGTTGTTTCCGTCCTAGCAACATCAACGGCTACATCAGGGCGATGGTAGCACCGACCACTCAGCATGGTGTGTCGCTTTTCCTGTGTGTCCCTTAATAACTAACTGCAGCTGGAGAGAAATCACCCGGAAATAGACAAAAAAACAACAATCCACCGCTTCTCGTGCGCAGTGTGTTGGTGTGCTGGTGTTGGTACTGGTGTGCTGGTGTTGGTACTGTTGTGCTGGTGTGCTGGTATGTTGATGTGCTGGTGTTGATACTGGTGTGCTGGTGTGCTGGTGTTGATACTGGTGTGCTGGTGTGCTGGTGTTGGTACTGGTGTGCTGGTGCGCTGGTGTGCTGGTATGTTGGTGTGCTGGTGTTGATACTGGTGTGCTGGTGTGCTGGTGTGCTGGTGTTGATACTGGTGTGCTGGTGTTGGTACTGGTGTGCTGGTGTTGGTACTGGTGTGCTGGTGCGCTGGTGTGCTGGTATGTTGATGTGCTGGTGTGCTGGTGTGCTGGTGTGCTGGTGCGCTGATGTGCTGGTGCGCTGGTGGTTGCGCTGGTGCATGAGGACAGCGCCTCGTTCTGGCGCAGACTGACCCGGGGTGGGACGTGACGGAAACCAGCGCCGTTTGTGCCTGCAGGACGAGGCGCGGGTTATTGACCAGCGCGATAAGCCTGTCTCCCACGTCCACCTCCATCATATACACCTCCCCCCGCCCGCCCGCCGACACGACACAGGCGCCACCCAGCGGCAGCCCGGCTCACTAAGGCCATACCAGCCGCCAGGTGTCGGCACTCATCTGCTGTTAGTCGTGATTACAGGGAAAGAAACTACAAATTGTCATTGTTGTTGTTATTCTTGTCGTTAGCATTATCGTTGTTAGAGGCGTTCAGAGCGGAAGTGGCGAGGGGCGTTGGACAAACTAGAGATGAAATGTTGGCGCTGGTTTTCGGCGGTTACTTGGTGACGCGGGCCCCTCTGTTATGAGAGTCGTGTATGGGTTGCCTGGTTGTTGGCACTGATGTGTTCCGTGTGTGTGTTGTACTTTGTGTTGTTTTCTTTAGAGGGTGGTGTTAGGGTTGGCTTATGTACACAGGGCCAGGTTCTAACCGTTCTTCCTACTGCCAAGCCGTTGTGGATAGTCTTAGTGTTAGTAACATCAAATTGCTATTTGTACGTCTGTTGCAGTTCAGGTGTTTGTGTGTGTGTTTTTTATTTAGTTATTTTGTTTGTTTTCTCTCTTGCCTCATATCACCCATCTCATCTTCCATAAAATTCACAATTCACTTAATTTGATATGTAAATAGTTCTAAGCACCATTTGGGCTGGATTGTAGGGCATTACGACTCAGGTTGGATAAGTGACCTTGATGCTCTACAATTCCATGTTTTAGCTTTCTTTTGCTCTCAATAAAAAAAAACACACACACAAAAACACTTCCGAGCAGCTCATAGCAGCTGAGAGTGAGAGGACCAGAAGCGCAGTGAATACCACACAGCAGACCTGAGTATGGAGCCAAAGGTAGGGTCAGTCTTGAGTTGTTAAGTCTATTTCTCAGCATAGCAGAATGTACATGAGTTGTTAGCAGCTTAGAGAACAGCGCAGAAAAGTAGCTCTGAACGCCACCATTCACGGCTGACCAGAGAGCTTTCTAGAGCAAGGTGCACCGTACTTGTTTTCTGCAGCTGAGGCTTGTTCAGATCAATTCTGAGCAGAGCTGAGGAGATGTGAGCAGCCCTAAGTAGGCCAGAGCAGCTCTGAGTATTTCAGAGCAGTTCTGACCAGGTCTGAGCAGGTCTGAGCAGTTCTGACCAGGTGTGAGCAGCTCAAGCCAATCCTGACTGAAGGGTTTGGAAAGGTCGGTATAAAAACACATGTGCTCTGCCGCTGTGAGCACCCTATGTAATTACAAAACTCTCCCCCTTCATTTCACTTGTGATGCAATCAGCCTAATCAATTTAACCATGTCTGGAATGAGGAAGGAAAACTAGTCACAAAGATGAACAGTGAATAAGTTGTGCTTTATTGGCAGCAACTCCTGTCATCCCCCTTACATGTGACCTAGCACCTGCACTCCTCATATACTGCCCACACTATGTCTCATTGTCACTTTAGCCTGTATACTGAAACAGTGCCCACAACCCATGGGACAGGAGTCCTATGGCTGTGGATACACTCAATTTGAATAGATGAATTTGGATAGCATCAGACAGAGTGTCTGGGGTCCTGCTCAAAAGTCAGTCTGTCTCACTCAAGAGCCAGGATGAGAGTGATTCTCTTCAGTGTCTCAGAAGCAGAATTTTGAATAATTACTTAATTGAGACTAGTGTGTGGTCAGGATAGGCCAAGGGAGTCAGGTGACCGGACATTCCCCAGCCAGCCAATCAGACACTCCCCACAGACTGGGTGGGTGGCCACCCCCAGTGGGGGCTGTCACTCAAACCAGCTGCAGGTGGTGCACTCTATACATATGCAAATTAGGCAGGTGGGTCAGTTGGTGGTCCTGGGTGGACAGGATGTTGCATACAGTTACAGATATGTATATAGATATATATTGTAAAATTGTTCTTTTCCTCCAATTGTATTCTTTATGAACACCTAGAGAAACATTTCAATAATCATGTACTGTTTCTTGCAAAGGAACTCTTTTCATTAACTCCAAACAGCATATATAACAGATAGTTTACCCCACCCAGCATCATGTACATTTCCATCAACTCCACTCATAATATATAACATATAGTTTACCTCACTCAGTATCATGTACAATGGGAGTGGGGTTCTATTAATTTTAGTTACTTTTAGTTTACATAACCTAAGTCCCACTCCGACATCCAAGAATAATAATGCTCTCTGCCAATATATAATTCTTAACCGAAAATCCGTATATTTTTACATCGGGTCGTTGGACATGAATTCCACAACTCCAGCCGGGAGCCGGGCCCGACCAGCTGTAGATACGGCCTGACAATCCGTGGTGACGGTCTGACCAGCTGTGGGGACGGCCTGTCCAGCTGTGAGGACGGCCTGACCAGCTGTAGAGACGGACTGACCAGCTGTGGGGACGGCCTGACCAGCTGTGATGACGGCCTGACCAGCTGTGATGACGGCCAAACAAGCTGTGGGGACGGCACTACCAGCCGAGGAGACGGCATGACCAGCTGTGAAGACAGTCTGACCAGCTTAGAGACGGCATTACCAGCTGTGGGGACGGCCTGACCAGCTGTGGGGACGGCCTGACCAGCTGTGGAGACGGTCTGGCCAGCTGTGGGGATGGCCTGATCAGCTGTAGAGACGGCCTGACCAGCTGTGGGGACGGCCTGACCAGCCGTGATGACGGCCTGACCAGCTGTGGGGACGGCCCTACCAGCTGTGGAGAGGGCATGACCAGCTTTGGAGACGTTCTGACCAGCTATGGAGATGGCCTGACCAGCTGTGGGGACGGCCTCACCAGCTGTGATGACGGCCTCACCAGCTCTGGGGACGGCCTCACCAGCTGTGTAGACGGCCTCACCAGTTGTGTGTGGAGACGGCCTCACCAGCTGTGATGACGGCCTGACCAGCTGTGGAGAGGGCCTGACCAGCTGTGGAGACGGCCAGACCTGCTTTGGGGACGACTTGACCAGCTGTGGGGACGGCCTCACCAGATGTGGAGACGCCTCACCAGCTGTGGGGACGGCCTGACCAGCTGTGGAGACGGCCTGACAAGCTGTGGGGATGGCTTGACCAGCTGTGGAGAGGGCCTGACCAGCTGTGGAGACGGCCTCACCTGCTGTGATGACGGCCTCACCAGCTGTGATGACGGCCTCACCAGCTCTGGGGACGGCCTCAGCAGCTGTGTAGACGGCCTCACCAGTTTTGTGTGGAGACGGCCTCACCAGCTGTGATGACGGCCTCACCAGCTGTGGGGACGGCCTCACCAGATGTGGGGATGGCTTGACCAGATGTGGGGACGGCCTCACCAGCTGTGGAGACGGCCTCACCAGCTGTGGGGACGGCCTGACCAGCTGTGGAGACGGCCTGACAAGCTGTGGGGATGGCTTGAGCAGCTGTGGAGAGGGCCTGACCAGCTGTGGAGACGGCCTGACCTGCTGTGGGGACAGCTTGACCAGCTCTGGGGACGGCCTCGCCAGATGTGGAGACGGCCTCACCAGCTGTAGGGACGGCCTGACCAGCTGTGGGGACGGCCTGACCAGCTGTGGAGACGGCCTGACCTGCTGTGATGACGGCCTCACCAGCTCTGAGGACGGCCTCACCAGCTTTATAGATGCCTCACCAGTTGTGTGTGGAGACGGCCTCATCAGCTGTGATGACGGCCTGACCAGCTGTGGAGAGGGCCTGACTAGCTGTGGAGACGGCCTGACCTGCTGTGGGGACGGTCTGACCACCTGTAATGACGATCTGACAAGCTGTGGAGACAGCCTGACCAGCTGGGGAGACGGCCTGACCAGCTGGGGAGACGGCCTGACCAGCTGTGGAGACGGCCTGGCCAGCTCTGATGACGGCCTGACCAGCTGTGGGGACGGCCTCACCAGCTGTGGAGATGGCCTCACCAGATGTGGAGACGGTCTGACCAGCTGTGGGGACGCCCTGACCAGCTGTGGGGACGGCCTGACCAGCTGTGGGGACAGCGTGACCAGCTGTGGATACGTTCTGACCAGCTGTGGTGACGGCCTGAGCAGCTGTGGAGACCTGACCTGCTGTGATGATGGCCTCACCAGCTGTGATGACGGCCTCACCAGCTGTGATGACGGCCTCACCAGCTGTGGGGACGGTTTCACCAGCTGTGTAGACGGCCTCAGCAGCTGTGTAGATGGCCTCACTAGCTGTGGAGACGGTCTGACCAGCTGTGGGGACGGCCTGACCAGCAGTGGGGATGGCCTGACCAGGTGTGGAGACGACCTGACCAGTTGTGGGGACGACGGCCTATGCCGTGGTATCTGCTAGCCGCATCTTGTCGGCGGCACCGGACAACCACGGCCTGGAGCATGTCTGACACCCGCACTCACAATCACTCACACATGCACACTCACACACACTCACAAAGACTCACAACGACTCACAAAGACTCACAAAGACTCACAAAGACTCACAAAGACTCACACACTCACACACACTCACACACACTCACACACACTCACACACACTCACACACACTCACACACACTCACACACACTCACACACACTCACACACACTCACATACACTCACACACACTCACATACACTCACACACACTCACAAACACTCACACACACTCACACACACTCACACACAATCACACACAATCACACACTGACACGCATACTGACACGGACTGACACACAATCACACACTCACACCCAGATCTAATCAGCCTCACTAAAACAGAGACACACTCAGGGCCTCATAGTGACTCCCTCAAACAGGCATACGCCCCCCCCCCCACACACACACCCAGAGTCATTCAGCCACATTCCGGAACACCCGCCTACACTGTTATGTACAGATCCCCACATTCATCCAACGTTTCCCAGCCCCTCCCCCACTCTTCCACACTCTTCCCAACTACCCCACACTCTCCCACGCTCTCCCACACTCCCCACACTCTTCCACACTCTCCCACACGCTCCCACACTCTCCTACACTCTCCCACACTCTCCCACACGCTCCCACACTCTCCCCCACTCTCCCACACTCTCCCACACTCTCCCCCACTCTCCCACACGCTCCCACACTCTCCCCCACTCTCCCGCACTCTCCTCCACTCTCCCACACTCTCCCACACTCTCCCAAACGCTCCGACAGGGCCTCATAGTGACTCCCTCAAAACAGGCATACCGCCCCCCCCCCCCCACACACACACAGAGTCATTCAGCCACATTCCGGAACACTCGCCTACACTGTTATGTACAGATCCCCACATTCATCCAACGTTTCCCAGCCCCTCCCCCACTCTCCCACACTCTACCCCACTAGCCCACACACCTTCCCCACTCCCCACACTCTCCCACACTCTCCTACACTCCCCTACACTCTATAACACTCTCTCACACTCTCACACGCTCTCCCTCAGTCTCCCACACGCTCCCACACTCTACCACACTCTCCCAAACTCTCCACCCTCTCTCACACTCTCCCACACTCTCCTATTCTCTCCCACACTCTCCCACACTCTCCCACACTCTCCCACACTCTCCCACACTCTCCCACACTCTCCCACACTCTCCCACACTCTCCTACACTCCCCCACACTCTCCCACACTCTCCCACACTCTCCCACACTCTCCCACCCTCTCTCACACTCTCCCACACTCTCCAATTATCTCCTACACTCTCCCACACTCTCCCTCACTCTCCCACACTCTCCCACACTGTGTCCCGCACTGGCCGCCTGAGTTATTGCATCCATGCAGTGTGAGTTCACTGCCTGCACCAGGCCTAATTAGAGTCTGTAACTGTGTAAGTAAAGAGACCTGCTATTGTGGCTAGATGAAACAGCTGGTGTTCTACCACAAAAGGGAAGTACTTCATGGGGTGATAACCTAATAATATTAATATGGCTGCGGTAAAAACACGGGCTGACAGGACGGGCTGAGGGTTTTTACTAAAGTTTTAGTGACCTGTGATATCACGGGGTGCAACGACCTGCAGGCACCGTACATTGCCGAGTCTAACCTGGTGTCTGCACAATACGCAGCCTACATTGCTACAGTCTCATGGGAGGAGGCAACCTGCATTATTACACACCTATATCAGGGTGCAGCCGGCATTCATACCTCCCTGTATCAGGAGGAAGCTTGCATTAATAATTCCCTGTATCAAAATGCAGCCTGCATTAATACTTTCCTATATCAGGAGGCAGCCTGTATTAATACGTCCCTGTATCAGGATGCAGCCTGCATTAATACTTCCCTGTATGAGGAGGCAGCCTGCAGTAATACTTCCCTGTATCAGAATGCAGCCTGCATTAATACGTCCCTGTATCAGAATGCAGCCTGCATTAATATTTCCCTGTATCAAGAGGCAGCCTGCATTAATATGTCCCTGTATCATAATGCAGCCTGCATTAATAATTCCCTGTATCAGGAGCCTGCATTAATACTTCTCTGTATCAGAATGCAGCCTGCATTAATACTTCCCTGTATCAGGAGTCAGCCTGCATTAATACTTCCTTTATCAGAATGTAGCCTGCATTAATAATTCCCTGTATCAGGAGGCTTCCTGGATTAATACTTCCCTGTATCAGGAGGCACCCTGCATTAATACTTCCCTGTATCAGGAGGCAGCCTGCAGTAAGACTTCCCTGTATCAGAAGGCAGCCTGCATTAATACTTCCCTGTATCAGGAGGCAGCTTGCATTAATACTTCCCTGTATCAGGAGGCAGCCTGCATTAATACTTCCCGGTATCAGGAGGCAGCCTGCATTAATACTTCCCTGTATCAGGAGGCAGCCTGCATTAATACTTCCCTGTATCAGAAGGCAGCCTGCATTAATACTTCCCTGTATCAGGAGGCATCCTGCAGTAATACTTCCCTGTATCAGAATGCAGCCTGCATTAATACATCATTACAGCAGGATGCAGCCTGCAGTAATACATCTCTGTACCTGGATACAGCCTACATTAATGCATCCCTTCATCAGGATGCAGCCTGCATTAATACACCCATGTAGGAGCACGCAACCTGCATTAATATATCCGTGCAGGAAGACGATGTTTGGAAACAATAGCCTCGACAATTGCTTAATAAATGGTGAGAAAGATGTGAGACATTAGATATGCACATGAATATATAAATGTAACTCTGGAAAAGCCTGAAGTTACACCGGCGCCCAGAAGAGCGTGGAGACGTGAGTTTGTTTTTGCTGCCGTTTTGCGGAGATAGGTGGCGCTGTGAGGGTGCATCCAGCTTGTGTTGCAAGGATAGTAGGTGGTGGTGTGAGGGTTCATACAGCTTGTGTTGCAGGGATAGTAGGTGGCACTGTGAGGGGTCATACAGCTTGTGTTGTAGGGACAGTAGGTGGCGCTGTGAGGGTTCATACAGCTTGTGTTGCAGGGATAGTAGGTAGCAGTGTAAGGGTTCATACAACTTGTGTTGCAGGGATAGTAGGTGGTACTGTGAGGGTTCATATAGCTTGTGTTGCAGGGATAGTAGGTGGCGCCATGAGGGTTCATACAGTTTGTGTTGCAGGGATAGTAGGTAGCGGTGTAAGGGTTCATACAGCTTGTGTTGAAGGGATAGTAGGTGGCGCTGTGAGGGTTCATCCAGCTTGTTTTGCAAGGATAGTAGGTGGTGCTGTGAGGGTACATACAGCTTGTGTTGTAGGGATAGTAGGTGGTGCTGTGAGGGTTCATACAGCTTGTGTTGCAGGGATAGTGTGTGGCACTGTGAGGGTTCATACAGCTTGTGTTGTAGGGATAGTAGGTGGTGCTGTGAGGGTTCATACAGCTTGTGTTGCAGGGATAGTAGGTGGTGCTGTGAGGGTTCATACAGCTTGTGTTGCAGGGATAGTAGGTGGTGCTGTGAGGGTTCATACAGCTTGTGTTGCAGGGATAGTAGGTGGTGCTGTGAGGGTTCATACAGCTGTGTTGCAGGGATAGTGTGTGGACTGTGAGGGTTCATACAGCTTGTGTTGTAGGGATAGTAGGTGGTGCTGTGAGGGTTCACAGCTGTGTTGCAGGGATAGTAGGTGGTGCTGTGAGGGTTCATCAGCTTGTGTTGTAGGGATAGTAGGTGGTGCTGTGAGGGTTCATACAGCTTGTGTCAGGGATAGTAGGTGGCGCTGTGAGGGTTCATACAGCTTGTGTTGCAGGGATAGTAGGTGGTGCTGTGAGGGTTATACAGCTTGTGTGCAGGGATAGTAGTGGCGCTGTGAGGGTTCATACAGCTTGTGTTGCAGGGATAGTAGGTGGTGCTGTGAGGGTTCATACAGCTTGTGTTGCAGGGATAGTAGGTGGCGCTGTGAGGGTTCATACAGCTTGTGTTGCAGGGATAGTAGGTGGCACTGTGAGGGTTCATACAGCTTGTGTTGCAGGGATAGTAGGTAGCGCTGTGAGGGTTCATACAGCTTGTGTTGCAGGGATAGTGTGTGGCACTGTGAGGGTTCATACAGCTTGTGTTGTAGGGATAGTAGGTGGCGCTGTGAGGGTTCATACAGCTTGTGTTGCAGGGATAGTAGGTGGTGCTGTGAGGGTTCATACAGCTTGTGTTGCAGGGATAGTAGGTGGCGCTGTGAGGGTTCATACAGCTTGTGTTGCAGGGATAGTAGGTGGTGCTGTGAGGATTCATATAGCTGTGTTGCAGGGATAGTAGGTAGTGCTGTGAGGGTTCATCGTTGTTTGCAGGGATAGTAGGTGGTGCTGTGAGGGTTCATACAGCTTGTGTTGCAGGGATAGTAGGTGGTGCTGTGAGGGTTCATACAGCTTGTGTTGTAGGGATAGTAGGTGGTGCTGTGAGGATTCATACAGTTTGTGTTGCAGGGATAGTAGGTAGTGCTGTGAGGGTTCATACAGCTTGTGTTGTAGGGATAGTAGGTGGTGCTGTGAGGGTTCATACAGCTTGTGTTGCAGGGATAGTAGGTGGCGCTGTGAGGGTTCATACAGCTTGTGTTGCAGGGATAGTAGGTGGTGCTGTGAGGGTTCATACAGCTTGTGTTGCAGAGATAGTAGGTGGCGCTGTGAGGATTCATACAGCTTGTGTTGAAGGGATAGTAGGTGGTGCTGTGAGGGTTCATACAGCTTGTGTTGCAGGGATAGTGTGTTGCACTGTGAGGGTTCATACAGCTTGTGTTGCAGGGATAGTAGGTGGTGCTGTGAGGGTTCACACAGCTTGTGTTGCAGGGATAGTGTGTTGCACTGTGAGGGTTCATACAGCTTGTGTTGTAGGGATAGTAGGTGGCGTTGTGAGGGTTCATCCAGCTTGTTTTGCAAGGATAGTAGGTGGTGCTGTGAGGGTTCATACAGCTTGTGTTGTAGGGATAGTAGGTGGTGCTGTGAGGGTTCATACAGCTTGTGTTGCAGGGATAGTGTGTGGCACTGTGAGGGTTCATACAGCTTGTGTTGTAGGGATAGTAGGTGGCGCTGTGAGGGTTCATACAGCTTGTGTTGTAGGGATAGTAGGTGGTGCTGTGAGGGTTCATACAGCTTGTGTTGCAGGGATAGTAGGTGGCGCTGTGAGGGTTCATACAGCTTGTGTTGCAGAGATAGTAGGTTGCGCTGTGAGGATTCACATAGCTTGTGTTGCAGGGATAGTAGGTAGTGCTGTGAGGGTTCATCCAGCTTGTGTTGCAGAGATAGTAGGTGGTGCTGTGAGGATTCATATAGCTGTGTTGCAGGGATAGTAGGTAGTGCTGTGAGGGTTCATACAGCTTGTGTTGTAGGGATAGTAGGTGGTGCTGTGAGGGTTCATACAGCTTGTGTTGCAGGGATAGTAGGTGGTGCTGTGAGGGTTCATACAGCTTGTGTTGCAGGGATAGTAGGTGGTGCTGTGAGGGTTCATACAGCTTGTGTTGCAGGGATAGTAGGTGGTGCTGTGAGGGTTCATACAGCTTGTGTTGTAGGGATATTATGTGGCGCTGTGAGGGTTCATACAGTTTGTGTTGTAGGGATAGTAGGTTGCACTGTGAGGGTTCATGCAGCTTGTGTTGCAGGGATAGTAGGTGGCACTGTGAGGCTTCATATCGCTTGTGTTGCAGGGATAGTAGGTGGCACTGTGAGGCTTCATATCGCTTGTGTTGCAGGGATAGTCCATGTAGTGGGTGAAGCAGGCTTACTGTGGTTGTCGTGTTTAATCAGTAAGTAGAGTCTGGTCTGTGTTCAGACCGATCTAGACGCATGATGAATGACCCCCCCCCCCCACCCCACCCAACCCCTCCCTTACAGCGGTACGAGGGGGGCCGGACACAAATTACGTTGCGCAATTTAAAAACGGGCGGCTGCTTGGTGGGACAAGGACAGAGAGCAGGGGGCAAATCGTATTTTAACCTCAGTGTGTGTACCACTTACAGGTTACCACTTACAGGTGGAAGTGGTAGGCTGAGTGTATCAGAGAGTTGTGGGGGCTTAATAGGTAGGAGGTCCATTTCGGAAAGGCAGGAATGTGGGTTCGAGCTCCGGTACGTAATGTTCTCTGCGTTTCAATTATCCTCACGACAGTGGTGCTGTGGCCAGGATGACACTCCGAATTTGTGTCATGTCCACGTTCGGGTAGACTTTGCATAAACCTTCATCATAGTTGCACACCACGTCGTCATGGTAACAAACAACTACAGTCACTTATTACCCACATCCGGCCCATGCTGTGCTCTAACCACTCAGGCAGGGCTTGTCAGCTTCAGCTCGTCAGGTGCAGACTTGCTCTTGTCTGCCCCGATTTTAGTGGGCAGGAAGAATGATCGCGCTTTTACAAATGACATTCAGAACACGATTCAAATTTCAAATCCGCGGCAAGTGGTAGGAAATTGTCGTCTGCAGAGAGCCCGCCGCCACATCAGCCTGTGAGTTCTGGACGGCGGCGTCTTGACGGACCGGTCGGCTCGGTCAAAGCGCCGCATTATCTAACGCTCGCCAACAACATCACTTATCTCTGCTCACACCGTGTGAACTCGGGATGGTCGGGATGTAGGCGGATCCGGCCAGCAGCTGGGATCGTGTCAGTGACTCTTTAAGACACAGATATGTCGGCGAGATGCCTCCGATCCCCTATTAATAATATGAGTATAGCTCTCCAAACGCAGGCACCAGTGAATCTTATTCCCACTGTCCACCACCCCAACCCCACCCACATCCACACCCACACATATACCTCCATCCCTCCCCCCACCTTCTACCCCCACCCCACCACCACCACCACCACCCACATCCACACCCACACATATACCCCCATCCCTCCCCCCACCTTCTACCCCACCCCACCCCCACCCCACCCACATCCACACCCACACATGTACCCCCAGCCCTCCCCCTCCTTCTACCCCCACCCCACCCACACCCACACCCACATCCACAACCCACACCATTTACCCCACCCTCCCCCCTCCTTCTACCCCCACCCCACCCACATCCACACCCACACATATACCCATCCCCCCCCCCCTACTTCTTAACCCCACCCCACCCCCACCCTGACCACACATAAATAAAGCGCCAAACAAACGGGTATGTTTGTGCCTTGTGTGTACTCTCGTCCCGCGGCGCTAAGTTGTGCCGTATTTCTCAGTCATTACCACATCCTGTCCGATCAGCCCGGGCCGAGTTATGGGATCCCAGGTGGCGCCACTCATAACTTCAAGTGTGCAACCCCGGGCTGTCTGTCACTGCTGAACGCGGCATCTTTAACCATTGTCGTCTGCTGCCGCGAGATGTCGCCACTTCCGGGGCAATTCACTCAAGTGCACGCATTATCGCCACGGCGGAACCGCGTGCAGTAAATGTCGTCTGCTAGTTGGCATCTCGGTGACAGCAGACGATATTTGCTGGGTGCCGGGGCGGGGTGTGTGAGGTGAGGCGGGAGAGTGGCGGTTGTGTGGTGAGAGGGTTAGTGTCGGGTCCGGGAGGCTGGCAGAGTTTACACTACTGGAGGTGTGTGTATTAAACACGGACGGTCGGCTCTTGTACACAACGCGGGAGACGGGACCGATCTGTGCAAACCAAGCGGCGAACAAGTGGCAAGCACCCGCGGCCCCCATCACCCCCACCCTCACCTCCACCCGCCACCTCCACTCCACCCCCACACCACCCCACACCACACCCACACCACCACCCACACCCTCACCTCCACCCGCCGCCCCACACCACCCCCACACCGCCCCCACACCGCCCCCACACCACCCCTACACCACCCCCGCATCACAGCCACCCTCGCCTCCACCCACCTCAGAACCACAAGAGCACCCAAACAACACCCCAGCAGCAACTGAAACAGCACCCCAACAACACCCTAGCAGACCCACGAAGCACCTCTAACAGCACACCAACAGCACACCAACAGCACACCAACAGCACTTCCAACAGGAACATCATCCGCAAGCAGTACCCCCCCACCCCCCATCACCCCTCGATCAGCATCCACGACGCTTCCTCCCGGCCTGGAACACGGTGTCTCATTACCTCTGATGACCTATCTAATGGAGAAGGTAATATGTCTGTGTATGCCACACATATATATCTGACATGTAATACATGATGACAATATAAATACTGATTGCAATCATACCACCATCATATACCCAGTGTAAGCCAAGCTCTCCTTCCCAGCGGGTCATTTGTTTGTTTGTCGGGGTTTTACATCCTAACATCACTGAAGGTCATAAAGACTCATATCAGGATTGGTACCAACTTGTGACTGTGCGCACCCATGGCAACTGTATAGTGCTGCCCCACTGGGAAATCAGGCCACCACCACGATGACCCGATATCCCACTCAGTCACATTATCCTGACACTGAGCCAACCAGTCCTTGCCCTATCCTATTAATGTGAAGCGCCATGTTAGGAAGTGACAAGTATCAATTTTTAAATCATTGGTTTGACTTGACCGGAACCGAACTCCCGAGCTTTCGCACGCTAGGTCCGCGCTCTACCCATTAGGCCACTCTGCCCGGGTCCAGCAGGTGATGCAGACACCGCCACCGCCACCACAATGTAGTTGAACGTAGTTGAACGTAGTTGAACGTAGTTGAACGTAGTTGAACGTAGTTGAACGTAGTTGAACGTAGTTGAACGTAGTTGAACGTAGTTGAACGTAGTTGAACGTAGTTGAACGTGGTTGAACGTAGTTGAACGTAATTGAATGTAGTTGAACGTAGTTGAACGTACTTGAACGTATTTGAATTTAGTTGAATGTAGTTGAACATAGTTGAACATAGTTGAACGTACCAGCATCCATACATCTCAGGTATGTGCAACTACATTCAACTACATTCAACTAAGTTCAACTACGTTCAACTACGTTAGCCTCCACTATGTTCATCTACATCCACTACCGTGTATGTGACTGGGCCTTTTGATTAAGCAGGGTAAATTTCAACTGTGGACAATTGGTCTTCCGCATTCCACTGCTCCTTGCCCTATACTAGCCGAACACCAGGCATGGTAGCGGCAAGTATACATTTTGAAGTCATTGGATTGACTCAGCCGGATTTAAACTGCATAGCTTTGAGTGTCATGACCTGCCACATGAGAAACAGGCGCTCAACTCATCCTGCCACTCCGTCTGTCCATGAACATATGGTCCATACAATTTATTACGGGATATAAATAACAAATAGGATTCTTATCTACATTCACTCCATTACTGTTAGTGTTATCTCTAGAACGGATACCACAGTACTCACCTCCACCACTATGACACTACCCATGACTGCACAATGTCCTCACTCGCTGCTGCTCATGTTTACAGAGATATTTTTTGGTCAGACCTGATCCTTGCCAGAGAATACATTAGTCAACCCAGCTCCATGCCTGGTGTCTATCTTAATCGATGACTAACTATATATATGAGGTTATCAGAATTCTACAATGGAAAGTTGTCTACACCTCACTCACCACACACTCTGCTCGGGTACATCTCACTCAACATCGCCCACAACTACGACTGGTGGCGCCACCACCGTGCACACTCCTCACTGACCGCTCCCGACTGTATGTGACAGTCTCAGTGACAGGGATATATTACATACATGTATATAGTATTATGCTGTACATAGGCGTGCATATATATGTGTACGTGGGTATGTGTACAGTACGAGGGCATAGAATACATGAACACTGAGAATGTCAACACTAAATGACTAGCGTCGGTGTTCGATTGTCGAGAATCTCACATCTCCAGTTAAGTCATCAAGTAAGGCACCAAGTAAGGCACTAAGTAAGGCACTAAGTAAGGCACTAAGTAAGGCACCAAGCGAGGCATCAAGTAAGGCATGAAGCTAGTGTGTTATTGAGTACACCACCTAGGCTCCCTGATGTCACAACCCTACTCACACCTACCTGTCTATGTATTCCTTACCTGAGAGGTCAGTGCAGACCATTACAATATTAACAAGTTGCAAAATCCCAATTAGACACATCTGCGTAACGAGAAACCACCAAGGAGTTGAACTTTTCTTTCATATATTTCAGTTAGTATATTATCGTGTCTGGGTTTACGCCTCTTTCTGTGTATATATATATGCACATCGCCTGCCACCCGCCCACTGCCGGTGGGTGTGCAGTGAACACACAAAGGGCCTGGCGACATGAGTCTATAATGTTTCCCTTCACCACACCCGGATTCACCCAAGCCGACCTTGGCTGACAAGGTCACGTGGTGTAAGGTCACGGGTCGCAAGGTCGCATAAGGTCAGGTGATATGTCACAAGGTCACGGGTTCGTGCGCCATTAACCCCCAGGTAGGCGTGGTGAGTGCTGCCCCCAGGCGGCAATAGGCCGAACCGTGGCGACCCCCCGCCGATCCCCACCCCCACTCCCACCCCGCGACCCATCGCCCGACCCCTGCCCCGTCCCACCCCGTTGAATCAGTCACGCCCCATTGAACCCAGACTGCCTCGTGCCCAGTTCGACTCCTGGGGCCATATGCATGGAGCAGTGTTAGGAGGCAACGGTTTAGAGCCATTTCTGGTTTAGCACACGCGGAACCAAGTCGTATGCAGGAGCGTGTAACACCAGAGCTAAACGTAAATTTAACTATATATCTGGATATACAGCTGCGTTAGTGCCAAGATAGGCTGAAATCTACTCAATGCTATCATATTTAACAGAATTAGATACGCAATAAGTGAAATTTTATCAATTTAACCCTAAATTCGAACCCTCCTTAAGGCTACCGCCGCATTGGCGGCGATATTAATAGTTATATTTTCTAATCGACGAACGTAAAGTAAACAAATCGTTGCCGCCGCTGCATCGAAAGCGACGTCCATACGGCGGCGGCGGCGATTTGTTTACATTACGTTCGTCGATTCGATTTGACAATATTAACATCGCCGCCAATGCGGCGGCAGCGTTAATAATGGTTCGAATTTAGGGTTAAATTAATGAAATTTCACTTATTGGGTAGCTAATTCTGTTAAATATGATAGCATTCAATAGATTTCAGCTACAACCATACGCTTACAACACCCTTAAAATATATAAATGGGATTATTGCAAATCTTAAACATTCAGTTTTAGGCCTATCACTGACTCGTGCATACCAACTTTTTGGCGCTAAACCAGAAATCCCCTCTAAACGCGTTTACGCCTCTAACACTGCTCCATGCATATGGCCCCTGGTATTGTGTAGACAGGGTCTGAAGACATGCCTTGGACTGCATTCAGATCACAATGGATGTCAGCATGGAGAATGTGACAGCAAGACCAGACACTTCCCCCCCTTATCACACATCACTCACCAATCACCACATACCACACACCACTCATCGCACAAAACACACCCACACCACACAACACACAACAGGCACCACACAGAAACACCACACACCACCAATCACCCATCACCCACCACACACCACACATCACACACCATCCACCACACACCACACATCACACACCACACACCACACACCACACACCACTCATCGCACAAAACAGACCCACCCCACACACCACACATCACACACCACACACCACTCACCACACACCACTCATCGCACAAAACACACCCACACAAAACACAACACACAACAGGCACCACACAGAACACACCACACACCACCAATCACCCACCACACACCACACATCACACACCACACATCACACATCACACACCACACACCACACACCACACACCACACACCACTCATCGCACAAAACAGACCAACACCACACACAACACAACAGGCACCACACAGAACACACCACCAATCACCCATCACTCACCACACATCACCCACCACACACCACACACCACACACCACACATCACACACCACACATCACACACCACACACCACACACCACACACCACACACCACACACCACACACCACACCACACACCACACAGCCCTCACTACACATCATCCACCACCCACCACCCATCCTCCACTCGCCAACCACACTAGACTGAATGCTCAAGCACAACCACAACCAGAATCCCCTTGAGTCTGGCCCAGTCGGTCCGAGCTGCGCCAGGCATTACCTGCTCATCTGTCCCCATTGTGCGTTCCACAATTGTGCCACAATTGTGCCAATAAACACAAGGCGAGCTATAAGCAGATAGCGACATCTAGATGGAGCCGAATGTGACAGCCATTGTTATTTGTTTAATTATTTAAATGTCAAACTGACTCAATAAAGAGGATGGAAACTGACATATCAGTCAAATCAATTTCTCAGCTATTAATTTCCTGGCTGCTACTGCTAACACTCTGTACAAAAGACTATTCAGTGCCCGTCGCCTGTCCACTCCACGATCTCACCATCAGCTCTGTCCTGATATCGCTTTACTTTTGATTGATGTGAAATTAGATTAAAACTCTGCAGTTTGTGCTGGGCTAGAATTGCTAGATTTGCTAGAATTGCTAGAATTGCTAGAATTGCTGGAATTGCTAGAATTGCTAGAATTGCTAGAATTGCTAGAATTGCTAGAATTGCTAGATTTGCTAGAATTGCTAGATTTGCTGGAATTGCTAGAATTGCTAGAATTGCTAGAATTGCTAGAATTGCTAGAATTGCTAGAATTGCTAGAATTGCTAGAATTGCTCACCACTGGAGGTTCTGCTGCACTGTGTGTTTTCTGAGTTACCTCCGCTGGTCCCTGGTAAACGACTGGAGCTGTGACCCGACGTGTTTGCAACCCGGAAGTGGGGCGGTTTCCCCTCGCAGTCCTACCTTTCCCTACAGGCCATAGGCTTTAAGCACACGTTGAACCTATTCACACATGGTTTGTGATGACCAACATTAGGAGAGATCGTGCACTAGATGTGTCTCACATGCGCATTGCAGTGAATTGTGTAATATACAAGTACTGGCTGGTTAGCATACATTACACATGGTTTAAAATGTGGCTTAAACAGTGAATTGTGTAATAAACAGGTAATGATGCTGGCACGGTTCAGTACTCATTGTGCAGTCATGTGAAGCAGCCTGGTCATGGTTGACCAGTGAAACACCCCCGGTTGCGATGGCCACACACGGGTGTGCCCCCCCTCCTACCGCTCCAGACTGCTCATCATGACCGCAGAACACTGCCAGTGTTCTATCATTTGTGTATTACTTCAAAGGAGCTATTTCCATTAGTGATGGCTGATATCAGGGATCCTCTTCGCGCACCACCACAATGGGTTCACGCCCATTCTCGACGCGTGGTTCTCGCTGGCCTTCAGCGAATGGCACACCTATCTATAAATCCACCGCACACCTATCTATAAATTACAAGGAGGTGTTGAGCCTGTTACCGGCAGCGCACTTCTGGGCTCACACCTGGGAGAACAAGTGGGTCTACATCCACACTGACAACCAGGCCGCGGCCGCCATCATCAACCATGGCACCGCAAAGGACCCCCCTTATCATGTCTTAGCTGCGGCAGATATTCTACACCTCCATGCATTGCGGTGTCGGTCGGCCGCTGCCGAGGACTGGCACTGCCCTGGAACGTCTGGTTCCCTAGGATGGTGAGCGCGCCTCAGAGGAGGGCACGCTGTCCACGCGATATGTCCAGCGCGGTGAAGTCATCGCTGTTGACCACTAGGAGGGCTGGCAAGTTGGTCATCTCCTCCTAGGACATAGTTCCGGTTGCCTACCTGGGAAGCCCACTCCAGGAAGGCAAACTCGTCTAAGGAATCTCCGTCCTCTGCCATGGTGGACGTGCGCAGTGCCAGGGGAGGTTGGTGCAGGCAGAAGCCGAAACACCAGCTGAGCAGCTCCGAGCATGTGGTGAACCCGCATGCACACGATGACGAGTGGTAGTGGCTGGGCGGTGATGGGGTGCGGCCGAGGCCTCCCCCGCCTTATCTAAATGGTGACATCATGCCCATTAGCGCGCCAACAATGCCCGCTGCACCGTGGCCGGTCCTGCACTGACCCCACTGACCTCCGACCCCATGGCCTCCCCACCCGGCCTTATCTTATTGGGGCCGATATGTCAATTGGTCGCGGGCCTTCGCATGGTGCGCTGAACCCCGTGTTGCACATTTAAATCCCAGCGGCCTGCCGCTGGGAACTTAAATGTGGCTTAAACAGTGAATTATGTAATATACAGGTGATGATGACAGCACGGTTCAGTACTCATTGTGCAGTCATGTGAAGCGGCCTGGTCATGGTTGACCAGTGAAACACCCTGAGTTGTGATGGCGACACACAACATGTGATGGCCCCCACCCTACCGCTACAGACTGCTCATCATGACTGCAGAACCCTGCCTGTGTTGTATCATGTGTGTATTACTTCAAAGGAGCTATTTCCGTTAGTGATAGCTGATGTCAGGGATGCAGACCTTATCAAACACCCTCATGAAACACTGCGGTATTTCTGATATGAATTATTATGTGAATTATGAGCATTATATATATATAAATTGGCGGTGCTGCCTTCCTATTATTTATTTATTGTATTTCCCCCTTCATAGGCTATATGCATGTACGATTTGCTCCGGTGATATTGGCGCCACCTGTACTTCCGGTGCCGAGCTGCTCCAAATCGCAATTCGCTTCCAGATTTTAAGTTTATATATGTACGGTAGGGCTTTTTTGCTCGGCCAGAGCCCGAGAAATATATAAGGGTTTCCACCACACTAGTCGTCTGCTTTTCTTTTTCTTTTATTCATTTACAAAAATTACAACTAAACGAATTTACACTGACATAAATAATGACACGAGTTGAGTTGTGTTTAACCACAAACATATACATGTAGTAAGGTCACTAGATGACTTCCCCAAGGGGTCATCTCAGTCCCAGCCGAGTTTATGTAAGCATTTCACGGCCCCAGGACAAGTGTTGTTCAAAGTTATACCATGAATAGCGTTTGCACAGTATTTCCTACTTTAGGAGACCCTTGTCACTGTCATTTTCATAGTCATACAAGATACATTTTTAAAACAAAGCAGCAATTGATAGTTTCTTGTGGGCTTAACTTCTTCTGTTTTACATAGAACCAGATATGGCCCTTGTACATACATGGCTGCAGGTTTACATCGCCTATAGAAGCCTGACGCGGACGTTCAATTTGAACAGCGGGCGAATCCGGCAGTCCTGCGTCGGTCCATGTTGAAGCGCTGTCATGGCGGCCAGTGACGTCACGCCACACAACACGTCAACATGACGTAACGAGACACGTGACAGATATGGGGATGACGTCAGCAGGCCCCGGCACGCGCCGTCAGATGCTATCGGGCTGATAACGAACACCCGGCGGGCACGTTATAATGGTGGCGTTTTAGTGTCCTGTTTCACCGGGTCCCGGCACCTAAATGAGCCTGATGCGCCGGCATCCCAACAGGCCGTCTTATTCAGGGGCCGGGCGACCGCGCGCCAACATTCAGCGTGCTACACACTCAACCGTAGCAAACTGTAAAATCGATGAGGTTTGTCCGTCATGCACTGAAGCAATCATTGAGCAGGAGAGCAGGTCTATAACTTCCTGTAAGCAGGTCTATGACTTACTCTAAGCAGGTCTATAACTTACTGTAAGCAGGTCTATAACTTACTGTAAGGAGGTATAAAACTTACTGTAAGCAGGTCTATAACTTACCGTAAGCAGGTATACAACTTACTGTAAGCAGGTCTATAACTTACTGTCTTCTTCTTCTACGCCCATTGAGGCATCAGCGCCCATCCACACAAACACCTCCTCAGCCATGTCGTAGATGAATGTCACCTACTGCCCAACTTTGGCCATAGGCCACGAACAAGGGCTCTCCAGTTTTCCCGGTCCTGGGCCTTGAGTTTCTTGTTCGTGATTCTGTAACGTTGTTCTTTTTCCGGGGTGGGGTTGTTGGCCCCATGCCCAAACCCCAACCTGGAGGACCAGTTGCTGCTCTTAGTCTGTCCTCTACCATGAGTTCTGCCTGGATTGGTTAAACCTGCCAGGGGGCTAGCCCCCGCCGGTATAGCTCTCATGGTCACGGAGGCACACAAGCCTCCCCACCACGACAAGGTAGCAACACATTGGGGGGTAACTTACTGTAAGCAGGTCTATAACTTACCATAAGCATGCTCGTGGGATGGTTTTAGGTTGGTGCACTTTTGCTAATGCTGCTTTTGTTTCGGACTGATCCGTAGTTTGCGAGACAGTCATTTTGCTGAGATGAAGTCAGTAGCAATAAAATAGCGAACTCTAACTTTAGTTCTCATGTGTACATTTTACTTATGTCTTCAAGGTTAATCATACATGTACCTTTCACTTGCGTCTTCAAGGTTGATTCATACATGTACATTTCACACTCTCCTCAGGTTTAATTGTCCTTTGTATTAATGTACCAATGAATCGTGCATAACTAAGCGTTTTCCTTTTGCTCTAACTCACATTACCATTTCCCAAACTGCTTTTGTAATTAGTACGTTATAATCCTGATTGTTTTCAAGACTGAATACTGAGGGTGAAATGTACATGAGGGAATTAACCCTGGAGACATGACTGAAATGTGCATGTGGCATGAACCCTAAAGACGGACAGTGAACTATATAGATGGGAATACTGACTGAAATGTGCATGTGGCATGAACCCTAAAGACGGACAGTGAACTATATATATGGGAATACTGACTGAAATGTGCATGTGGCATGAACCCTAAAGACGGACAGTGATTGAGTGAACTATATATATGGGAATACTGACTGAAATGTGCATGTGGCATGAACCCTAAAGACGGACAGTGAACTATATATATGGGAATACTGACTGAAATGTGCATGTGGCATGAACCCTAAAGACGGACAGTGAACTATATATATGGGAATACTGACT
>CM059190.1:107566654-107636572 GCA_030323885.1 Branchipolynoe longqiensis | reverse complement strand
TTTTTGCACACATGGCAAAATTGGGGCATTGTATGTTTCCATACATAGATGATTCTTTTATTATGGGCCAATCTTTCACGCAATGTGAACTCGCTGTTAAAGATTTATGCAAAATTTTCAACAAATTGGGTTTCTTCATACATAACAAGAAATCAGTTTTTTCTCCTACTCAGGAGCTTAAGTGTCTCGGGTTCATTCTGAACACCACGGCTATGACCGTTTCGCTTACACGCCAAAAGAAAGATAAGCTTTACCGCACAGCGATACAGCTGTTAGACACTTCTAGGCCAAAGATTAGACAGGTCGCGGTCCTTATCGGGGTCATGGTTTCGTATAGTCCAGCTATTCTATACGGAGCGGCACACATAAAATCCCTCGAAATTGATAAAAATTTGGCGCTGGCCCGCGCAAAAGGAAACTTTGAAAAGACCATGTTTATTTCGGAGAACGGCCTAGCCGACATTGATTGGTGGCTAAACCACTTTGACCATTCCCCCAATCCCATTAGAATGGGAGAGCCTGACACTACCGTTACCACTGACGCGTCTCTCCAAGGGTGGGGAGCACATCAAAATGATGTAGCAACGGGAGGAAGATGGCTAGAATCGGAACTCCCCGATCATATTAACGTTCTAGAACTAAGGGCCATTTACTTGGGATTAACCAGTCTAGTAAAAATACCCAAAAATAATGTACGTATCCTCACGGATAACACCACAGCTATGGCTTATGTCAGAAATATGGGAGGTACAAAATCGATTAAATGTAATGCAATGGCACTTCTCATTTGGAACTGGGCTCAAACCTTTGATGTCTGGTTAACTGTTAATCACATTCCAGGCACACAAAATTGTCTAGCTGACAAGATGAGTCGCCAGTTCCATGATCACTTAGAGTGGTCACTTAATCCATCCATTTTCAAACACATTTGTCACACATGGGGTTCACCTCAGATCGATTTGTTCGCTTCGCGTAATAACTTTAAAATTCCAAAATATGTTTCGTGGCACCCGGAACCCAATGCTTGGCACATTGATGCCTTCTCCCTAAAGTGGCGACATCATTTCTTTTACATTTTCCCCCCCTTTACTATCATTAGCAAAGTCGCCAGAAAGATTCAAATGGAGGGGACACACGCCATACTCATCGTCCCCGAGTGGCACACGCAACCGTGGCTACCGACGTTACTAGCCACAGCCAAAAGCAGCCTTCGCTTCCCAAGATTCCGAGGAAACCTCAAACATCAGGGACCACTAGAACGCCACGGAAACGTGTCGACAACTCCGTTAGTGGCATTCCTTTTTTAAATAAATATTTAGAACAGTTTGGCTTAGACAAAATTACACAACAGCGTTTGGTTGATGATGCGTGGAGAAAAGGAACGGTGAAAATGTATACTACGTATTTAAAGAAATGGGGTATTTATTGCCTGCTTAAGAAAGTCAAGCCAATGACTCCCACAGTATCCCAGGTAGGACTCTTCCTACGTTACCTAGAGGACGAAGGCCTAGGATATGGCGCTATTAACGCTGCCAGATGTGCTCTGTCGATAATCCTACCGCGGGTTAATGGACAAACAATGGGTAAACACCATGTTATTTGTTGGATCATACGATCAATTTATCAGAGGAATCCGCCTAAACCCAAATATAATAGGTTTTGGGATGTTTCTCTAGTGTTCAACCTCTTCAAGAAATGGCCAGAAAATAAGTTTCTGGACGTTAAACTTTTAGGTTTCAAAGTCGCAGTTTTGCTTCTCCTGGTCACTGGACACAGAGGCCAAACTATAGTTGCCCTGTCGCTGAATGGTCTAGAAATTGACAGTAAAGAGGCCACGTTTGATTTATCAACTTTATTAAAATCAAACCGATTAGGTGACCCCCTTTCTACGATAGGGGTGTCTAGTTTCACTCAGGATCGCAAGTTATGTGTCGTATCTGCGATACGAAATTATATATCCAAGACAAGATTAATAAGAAACTCAAGACAGCTTTTGGTCAGCTTTATTAAGCCACACAAGGCCATTTCCAGGGATACCCTCGCCCGATGGACAATGAATGTGTTAAAACTGGCGGGAGTAAATACAGACAGGTACTCATCGCACTCTACACGTGGTGCAATGGTGTCCAAGGCAAGATTGCTAGGCATCTCCGTTAAACGGATCCTAGCTCACGCGGGATGGAAAACCGCTACTTCGTTTGCTAGACATTACCACAAACGACTAGAGAAGCCTCAGCCTATAGCGCACAGGCTACTCACCAACTGAAAGAGAGAGGTAAGAAAAACATTGGTTTTTCCTCTTTTTTGCCATACAAATCGCTTTTCCATTGTTGCATACATAAGACATAATCACTAAAGAATAATAACAAAACAAGAATATCAGGATAAAAATTATTTTACGTAAAGGTCTCCCTAGCCTACGGCTAGCCAGAGGCGGCATACCGAGGTAAAATAGATTAGTTAGACGAATCTTACCTGGGTATAGATGATGGATAACTATTGTTTTACCGAGGTAGAAGCCTCGGTTAGACGTGGGCGAGGGCCCACCCACCACGCCCTGCCACGTCTATTCGTAATCACTCAATTTAGCATTGAGTCACATGACCTTAGGTTTGTTTTTTAGAATCATTTTTATCCTGAATTAGTAGGTAAAGATTGCTGGACCCGGATGTGCTTCCTTCTCCCTCGCCCACGTCTAACCGAAGGCTTCTACCTCGGTAAAACAATAGTTATCCATCATCTATACCCAGGTAAGATTCGTCTAACTAATCTATATATATATATATATATATATAATATATATATATATATTTGTGTGTGGTATAATCTGTTATATGAATATAAATTGCATATATCTTATAAACTCCCGTCTCGCCCTCTTCTTTCCTACGTAGCCTGACTTTATATATATGTAAATATATATATACATAAGGCAAATAAGGGTAGACAAATGCAGAGGTGGGCTGACGCACGCCCCGTATCGTGGTGGGCGCGCGACTCCTAATAGTAATACATATAATAATAATATCGATAGTACAATAATACAATATTGTAATTAAACCTTCGATTATGCTCCGTTTATTTTATTTTATTATAATATTATGTTGATTACTATAATCTATCATTCCTTAGTTTGAAGAAGCTTTGATTTAAAATGATTAACTTAGCAGATATTTGAGGAGTAAACATGCAAACAAAATTATGGCGAGCCCATCAAAGCTATGCCCCCCCCCCCCCACCCCCCGTTTGGCTTCAGCAGGAAGGTCCTATCAAAGTGAGCTTGTCTTCTCTTCTATGCAGCTCGATGTTTGATAAGTCACCAATATCAAAGTTGGATATGCAGCTTCAAATCTAGATAAGTGTTTTGCTTTTTTAAATGTGGTGCTCTTGTCAACTGTAAGTAAAAGACATGCGAGACACAAAGAGACAGATGGAGAGGGGGAGAGGAGAGAGTGCCTGATGGCATCAGCCACTAACAGCCTGCGCGTGTGTTACATAAGGCTGTATCTGTGATATAAGCGAGGTTTTTAAGTATGCGTTTCCCTTTTTGGAGACCAGACCCGCAGCCCCAAGCCCTCTATTCAAACCACGCCCACCCGCTCCGCCCAGCACGCCCAGCACGCCCAGGGCCGGTCACCTGGTCCTGTCTACCTACGTCATCAAAGACACTTGAAAGACTGGCCGCCAAGCACCAACCTTGGCGGCTCTGAGATGGTGTAGGGGTGGGTGGAGGTGGGTGGGTGAAGTTTGTCCGCCTTGAACAAAACCTGCGGTCAGTTACAGCTGCACGTGTCTGAGGGTGCATTCAGTGAGGTCCCTCCCCTCCCCTCCTCTCCTCTCCCCTCCCCTCCCCTCTCCTCCCCTCTCCTCCCCTCCCCTCTCCCCTTCGTTCCACATCTCTTCACCGTTGCTCTGTGGTATACATCACGTTATATTGCTAAAACTTCTTTCTCCGTTCAAAGATCATGGTTCCGGTTTGAATCCCACAACACCATTTCGTTAGTTCCACCGAGCTTCCTTATTAAACCAACCAAAGCGCGTCTGAACGCCTCGCGCTGCCGCCCCAGTCTAAGCGGGCAGAGTCGGGGCAAGCTGTGGGTCGGGGCTCCCGGCCGCAGGGGGAAGTGTTGGGTGTAGTGTAGGGACCCTGGTTCCACTACATTGTGTGGTGGTGGTGGTGGTGGGCGGGAGGAGGTGGGAGTCCCACTTACTTTATACCCCTGTCACACTATGACATAATGAGCGAACGTTAGCCTGATGTGGTGATTTTTCGTCATTACATTGACGGAAGTTGGATTACGTTATGATGACGTCAGAATGACCTTAGACTGACGTCGAGCTATGTCAAGTTACGTCGAGGTTTTGAAACTTTCGACGTAGCTCGAACGTAAGGGTTTACGTTCGCCATACGTTCTGTTCACATTCAGCGAATGTCAATGATGTTAAACGGATGTTAGGCAAATGCTGCTCACTACGTTCAACTACGTTCCACTATGTTGACCCACATTAAACTGGGTGGAAATGCCCACGCGGCGTAATGGGAACGTCAGGAGAATGTACATTCAACATATGTTCAACATCTCATGATGTATGTAATGTCACGTAACGTTCTTCTGGCGATGGAATAACGTTCATAACATTCCGTGAGTGTAATGACGTTGTCCTCTCTCGTTGAATGACGGTATCACTACGCTTTACCGACATTACGCTCTCGTCCACAACGCTGCATCCACGTTCAACTTGTGCCCAAATTTGCATACTATGCCGAGAAGTTCAACGTTCTTCACGTTCTCCCTACGTTACATCGTAGTGTGACAGGGCCTTTAGAAAGTAAAAAGTTTAAGTTATGCCTAAAGTTATAGTGACATAGTCCCGTCAAATTACACTAGTAAAAGAAATAAAACATCGTATCCTATATATATATATATATATATATATATATGCAAGTGTTTTTTTTGTGGTTTTCTTTTGGTGTGTGATGGATTATTTACCCTGTCCATAATGAGTAAGTCGCATCGCGGCTTGTTTTCATCGCTGAACAGCGATAGTCTCAGTTTGGTAGTTGCCTTGTCATCTTAGCTGTTAATCGTCCTGATATGACCTTAGATGTTGCTAGGACGTAAAACAACAACAAATAAATCTTAGCTGTTAGTTGTGTTAGTTTTTTTGTGGGGTTTTATTTTGGTTAAGTTAGTACTACATTCAGTCAGTCAATTAGACAGACAGTCAATCATTTGGGGTCTTCCTTTCTATGAACATTCTGAGGGCAGATCAGGACGGTACTGATTGTAATGTGATTATGGGTGACTGCACATTCAAGGTGGCTTCATAGTGCTGGCTCACTGGGATACCATATACCCGCCACTGTGAATTGTGATGCAATATCCCACTCAGTCGCATTATTCTGCCACTGATCCAACCAGTGCTTGCCATCTCCCATTTTGATAGGCAGGTCTCTGGGTTGACGATTCGGCCAGTGAGCTGCCGCGCAGGATTGCGGGCGCTCTATCCACTGGACCATCCCGCTCGGCATATTACACAGCGCTTAGACTGCCGCGGCACCTGGCGGATTCCGTAATTCGCCAATTTTGCGCACGGCCCGTTGATTGTGATGTACGCTGACAGTTTGGTGAACGGCCCTGAAGACGTGGGTGATGGTGGAGGTGGGGTGGTGTGAGAGACGGAGAGGTTGTGGGTGTGTGTGATGGGGGATGTGTGAAGGGATGGTCAACACTTCAAGGTGCTGGAGGCCACCTTATTTATGTTTACTGTGCGACCTACCCCCTTCCCCCTTCACCCTTCTCCCTCTTCACCCTCCCTCTCCCCCTCCCTCTCATTTTCCCTCTCCCTCTCCCTCTCCCTCTCCCTCTCCCTCTCCCTCTCTCCCCCCCGCTCCCCCACCAGGCGGCGCTGTACGCACGGCTGTACCCGGTCCGTGACTGCCATCACCTGTCCGCCGTCAGGCGGGGTACTCAGTGGTTAGAAGCGGGTTATGTAACAGTGTGTGGTGCAGGTGTATGCGCAGGTGTGTGTACTCATGGAGCGAGTGTGAATCTGCAGGCACCTTCTCACCGAGCGGGTCACCTTGTGGTTAAGGCGCCTGCTCTCCGCATGGAAAACAGTGAGAAATTAGCTTTTAAAGTGATGATGATGATGAAATACAATTGTAATACTTGTCTATGGTAGGACAGGTTTGGTTGGCACATAGTGACGATACTGTTACTGAGTCCCATAGTGAGATATCGACTCACGGTGTCGGGGGCATGGTGTCTTTGAGTGGAAAGCGTTGTAAAGCCGCAATGAGCGCACACTGTCACAAGCCATCTGTCACTAGTGTCAGTGACGTGTGAGTGTGTGACAGGACGCGGTGGCTGAATCAGTAGAGTGCAGGCTTCCCGTGCAGAAGGTTGCCAGTTCGAATCCCAGCCGAGTCAAGCCAATGACTTATAGAATTAATATTTGCTACTACCTATCCTGGCGCTTGGCTACACCATCTCAGAGCCGCCAAGGATGGGACAAGAACTGGTTAGCTCAGTATCCTACATGACTGTGTAGGATATCGGGGTATTGTGCTGGTTGCCTGGTATCCCTGTGGGCCAGCACTATGAGTGCCCACTGTCACAAGTTGGTATCTCTCTGGATATGTCCTTAGTTGTTGCTACGATGTTAAACAAAAACAAAAGAACTGTAAGTGTTGGGGTGGGGGAGTTATCTATGCCATACACACTTGTACTGTACATGTACTTGTACATGGAGTTAGAATGGTGTCATGCATATACTTGTCGCTTATTTCTAACACACACACACTTGTTGTACTGTACATGTACTTGTACTAAGTTAGAGTTAGATCGGTGTCATGCATATACTTGTCGCTTATCTCTACAATGCAGGTATTGCAATACCTCAGGGAGTTTGACGCCCCTGCCCTGCAGAGTTGTAAACTACTGCCTTGTGGTACAGGTTCTTGACAGAACTGAAGGCTAAGGGAGCAAACCCTAAACAGAAAACCATGTCACTGTGGTAGCATTAAGGGTGGTTAATGTATGAAACTCCCAACATCTCACGACCAGCCACTGCAGGGACAAATAGTTTTGCGCCTGTCTGGACATGTTCTTGCCAGTGTAAAAACTCTATTTGCTCCCCGAGAGAGTGCCGCTGGTAACTTGCAAAAGCCAGCAGCACTTCAACACTTTTGCAGGCAGCTTTCATGAAATGTACAACCACACAAAAGGAGAGCGGCAGTGAAGTAATGAAAGCAGTCTTTGTCACATCGCGACTGACAGCATGATGATGAGAGTATCACACATTATGTGTCTGATGATGATGATCTCTACAACACACACTTGTTGTACTCTACATGTACTTGTACTTAGAGTTAGATCGGTGTCATGCATATACTTGTCGCTTATCTCTACAACACACACTTGTTGTACTGTACTTGTACTTGTACTTGTACTTGTACATGTACTTGTACATGTACTTGTACTTGTACTTGTACTTGTACCTGGAGTTAGATCGGTGTCATGCATACACTTGTCGCTTATCTCTACCACACACACTTGCACTAAGCGGTAGTTGCATCTATGTCGTACTTGATGCATAGCCACCGAGTTGAGCGTCCTCATCTAGGCCAAGTGCATTGTGGACCAATGGACTTCATTGGTAATTGTCACTTACTAGCTCTACGCTCGGCATTACTACTAACTAGACTTATATATTACTGTTGTCCTCTGGGTACACTCTAAAAGTCTAAGCTACACGGTGGCGGTCACGTTGTGCAGCGGTGTGTGAGAGTTGGGGGGGGGGGGGAGTGTGGAACGCTATGAGGGAAGGGCGGTGTGTGTGCGGGGGGGGGGGGGGGTGCTGCTATGGATGTATACGGTACGGACGTGGCCCGTGGGAGAGTATCACACATTATAGAGCGATCACGCACTCACCACGTCAGTTCGCACATGGCCGTGCTGCACATGTGTGGCGCACATTGACGCCGCTAGGTGGCGACACCGCACACCGGAGGGAAGCACATATTTGGGGCGTCAGGTCATTATCGCGTCTTACTAACACAACGCCACATCAAACGCTCTATAACGGATTAAACCATCAGGGAACCAGACGTGCTGTGCTGTGCTGTGCTGTGGAGTGGAGTGCTGTGCTGTGGTGCATAAAGGCTTGCTCGACAGGACGTAAACTTAGTGCACGTTTCCCGCCAACTTTCCCCACCCGTCAATGGTCGGCGATCTGTCTGTACGACGCGTCGGTGTCGACCTGTCGACTGGCCGATTAGCGGCCGCAGATAGCGCCAGATACCGCAGATAGCGCCAGATACCGCAGATAGCGCGACCATTCTGGCCGGGACTAATTGTCGGCTGCACCAACCCACCTGACCGACCACGTGACCTGAGCGCGGGAACGCGGGCCTCAGTCAGTGAGTACAGCCTCAGTCAGTGAGTACAGCCTCAGTCAGTGAGTACAGCCCAATTCAGTGAGTACAGCCTCAGTCGGTGAGTACATCCTCAGTCAGTGAGTACAGCCTCAGTCAGTGAGTACATCCTCAGTCAGTGAGTACAGCCTCAGACAGCGAGTACAGCCTCAGACAGTGAGTACAGCCCCATTCAGTGAGTACAGTCTCAGTCAGTGAGTACAGTCTCAGTCAGTGAGTACAGCCTCAGTCAGTGAGTACATCCTCAGTCAGTGAGTACAGCCTCAGACAGTGAGTACAGCCTCAGTCAGTGAGTACAGCCTCAGTCAGTGAGTACAGCCTCAGTCAGTGAGTACATCCTCAGTCAGTGAGTACAGCCTCAGTCAGTGAGTACAGCCTCAGTCAGTGAGTACAGCCTCAGTCAGTGAGTACAGCCTCAGACAGTGAGTACAGCCCCATTCAGTGAGTACAGTCTCAGTCAGTGAGTACAGTCTCAGTCAGTGAGTACAGTCTCAGTCAGTGAGTACAGCCTCAGTCAGTGAGTACAGCCTCAGTCAGTGAGCACAGCCTCAGTCGGTGAGTACATCCTCAGTCAGTGTGTACATCCTCAGACAGTGAGTACAGCCTCAGACAGTGAGTACAACCTCAGTCGGTGAGTACATCCTCAGTCAGTGAGTACAGCCTCAGACAGTGAGTACAACCTCAGTCAGTGAGTACAGCCTCAGTCAGTGAGTACAGCCTCAGCGGTATTCGCAAGACAGTCCATAGCGCGCTTACTTGTTGTAACTGGTAAGAGGCTAGTCGTGGTTTAATCACTGCAATAACTCAAGTGTGATGTGTCGTCATGGTTACATAAATAGCGTGATGTGTCTCCATGGTTACACACTCGGTGTACACGGTCGGCTCTGCCGAGGCAGCTGCTCAACTCACACGATGCATTTTACGGGTTTCGCGACTACTTTCTTGTTGATTCTCCACACTCACTTTTCCTGCCGGGTAAACTGGGGGTAACTTGTCAGGTATCATGTAGGGTAAGCAGTGGGGTAACCCACAGGGTAGCCTGCGGGGTAACATGTAAGGTAAGTTGTAGGTAACCAGCAGGGTACCATGTAGGATAACATGTAATTTTGTATGGTAACTGTAGGGTAACTTGTCGGGTAACCAGAAGGTATATTGCGGGGTAACATGTAAGGTAACCTGCATGGCAACCTGCGAGGTGACCTGCATGGCAACCTGCGAGGTGACCTGCAGACTTCAACGACGGCTCAACGTTTAACTTTGCGCATGTGCAGGAAGGTCTCAAGGCTGAGTGGTCAACTCCTTTGGGGGCGTTAAGACTGTGGATGTGACAAGTGTGTGCAATGTGGACAACTTATATCAGTTAGATTCGTTTCCGGTGTTGCACACGCTGGTTGTGCCTGCTGGTCTCCGGTGCTGCACACACTGCTGACTCGGGTTGTGTCTGGTGCCTCACACACTTCTGACTCGGATTGTGTCTGGTGCCTCACACACTGCCGACTCGGGTTGTGTCTGGTGCCTGACACACTTCTGACTCGGGTTGTGTCTGGTGATGCACACACTTCTGACTCGGGTTGTGTCTGGTGCCTGACACACTTCTGACTAGGGTTGTGTCTGGCACTGCACACACTGCCGACTTGGGTTGTGTCTGGTGCCTCACACACTGCCGACTCGGGTTGTGTCTGGTGCTGCACACACTTCTGACTCGGGTTGTGTCTGGCGCTGCACACACTTCTGACTCTTGTTGTGTCTGGTGATGCACACACTTCTGACTCGGGTTGTGTCTGGTGCCTCACACACTTCTGACTAGGGTTGTGTCTGGCACTGCACACACTTCTGACTCGGGTTGTGTCTGGCGCTGCACACACTTCTGACTTGGGTTGTGTCTGGCGCTGCACACACTTCTGACTCGGGTTGTGTCTGGTGCCTGACACACTGCTGACTCGGGTTGTGCCTGGTGCCTCACACACTTCTGACTCGGGTTGTGTCTGGTGTTGCACACACTTCTGACTCGGGTTGTGTCTGGTGTTGCACACACTTATGACTCGGGTTGTGTCTGGCCCTGCACACACTTCTGACTCGGGTTGTGTCTGGCTCTGCACACACTTCTGACTCAGGTTGTGTCTAGTGTTGCACACACTTCTGACTTGGGTTGTGTCTGGTGCTGCACACACTTCTGAATCGGGTTGTGTCTGGCACTGCACACACTGCCGACTCGGGTTGTGTCTGGCGCTGCACACACTTCTGACTCAGGTTGTGTCTGGTGTTGCACACACTTTTGACTCGGGTTGTGTCTGGCGCTGCACACACTTCTGACTCGGGTTGTGTCTGGTGTTGCACACACTGCTCACTAGGGTTGTGTCTGGCGCTGCACACACTGCCGACTCGGGTTGTGTCTGGTGCCTCACACACTTCTGACTTGGGTTGTGTCTGGCGCTGCACACACTGTAACAGACGACCGGCATGTCGTACACATATCACTGGCTTCAGTTGGGAAAGTGGGATTGTAGCCCTAGACGGTTATAGCTCATATACATGTTACATAATACATTATGGAAATATAAACAAATCCTCGACGTCTGAGTGGTCACACGGAGACACTGATATGTGGCGTGTGCACCTGGCAGCGTAGTGTGGGGATTCCCAGTGTGGTGTATTAATAATCATGTACACACATATATATAGCACCACATATATACTGAGTCCTCCAATATATGAGTCCTCCAATATATATATACATATAGATATATATATACATTAGGATATATACACACATATATACACACGTTATGGACCTGCATATATATAAGCACCCTTAGCCCGGGCCGGCCGCTCGAGACGGCTGGAGGCTGATTCGCTGAGTATATGCACGCGTACCGCCCGGCCCGGCTGGGGGGAGAGGGGGGGGGGGGGGGGGGGGGGGGGGGGGAGGCGCGCCCGGGTAAACAGCCGAGGTGGCGGCCGTAAAGGAAGGTCGGCAGGAAATATTGACGCTCACAGCGCGGCGACAGAGGAAGCGGGGGCGGGTTGTGGGGGTGGGTGTGGGTGTGTGGTCGGCTGGTGGCAGACGAGGTGACTGAGTGAATCCTGTGTGGGTGCTTCAATCAGTGGGCGGCTCGACCAGTCTTGGTGGAGGTGTCGGGGTTGTTGAGAATCGGCTGGCGGGATGTCTCATGGTGCTCCACACTTGTTGCAGGCGCACTGGGTATCTTTTAAGGTGTAGATCGTGTCCTTTCTTACTTCTAAAATTCCACGGTGTATTCTTTGCGGTTATTTTGTTGTCAGTTAGAAACGCACAGTCCGATGGTTTAGCTTTTTGTCCATTTTTTTAATAGATAAATATATTAATAAAATAATAGATAAAGATATTAGATTCACAGAGTGCAGTATATATCACATAAATAATGTCTGTAATGTAGGTGTGATTATTAATTAGATTATACGCAATCTGCATACGCTTATTTAGGTGTGTATTTGTGCACGTCATGTGATGCAGAGTAATTTTATATGCATCTAATGTGTATGTAGGGTATACATATATAATTTGTATATGTACATTGCATATTTAATGTACATATTATAATGTAAATATATGTATATAATGTATATATAGTGTATATATAATGTATATATAATGTATATATAATGTATATATAATGTATATATAATGTATATATAATGTATATATAATGTATATATAATGTATATATAATGTATATAATGTATATATAATGTATATATAATGTATATATAATGTATATATAATGTATATATAATGTATATATAATGTATATATAATGTATATATATAATGTATATATAATGTATATATAATGTATATATAATGTATATATAATGTATATATAATGTATATATAATGTGTATATACTGTCTATATACTGTGTATATAATGTATATATAATGTATATATAATGTATATATAATGTATATATAATGTATATATAATGTATATATAATGTATATATAATGTATATATGTGTATATAATGTATATATAGCGTATATATAGCGTATATACAGAATACAATTAGCGTGCGTCCTGCGTCGTGGCGGTGCCCCGTGTTCCCCCTGTGACGGCCCGGCTGACGGGCTCCATCTCCGCCCTTCGCTACTCGGGTCCCAGACTTTCCTCACAGAGGGCCGGTCGCCCATTCGCGGCGGGGCCAGGGGGCCAGCAACAGGTGGCCGCTGCGGGCGGCCGGGCCGGGACGTCCCGGGGCCGGCGGTCACTGGGGCGCCGCTCCCCTGGGAGGCCGGCCGGGGCGCCGGGTGCCCGCCGCCCGCCGGGACCAGGGCTGCGCCGGGTCGGGTCGGGGTGAGACGGAGTGGGGCGCCGGGCTCCCCCGGAGACAGGCAGGAGGTTCGTGGTGGGGAGAGGAGAAGGGGTGGACATGATTAGGTTGTCTGCAGTCCTGGTGGTCGGTGAAATAATAGTCAATATAAGGGACAGCACTCGGAAAGTCTGTCCGGTGCACACCACTCAAAGACACCCGTCTCTGCACCCCTCCTCACCCCACCCCACCACGCCCCGCCCCCATCCCACACACCGCTCCTGGCCAGCCGGGATGGCTGAATGAGTTGAGCATCCGTCTCCCGTTTTGGTAGATCGTGGTATTCGAAGCCATGGGTTCGAACCCCGGTCGAGTCAAACCAATGACCTACAAATTGACACTTGTCGCTTCCGAGCCAGGCGCTCAGCATTATTACTATTAGTATTACTATTATTAGGATTAGCAAGGACTGGTGGTGGTGGTGTGTACGGGTGGTGGTGGTATGGGGTGGTGGTGTGTAGAGATGGGGGTGGTGTGTGGAGATGGTGGGGGGGGGTGTACGGGTGGTGCTGGTGGAGGTGGTGGTGTGGGATGGGGGTGTGTAGAGATGTGTGTAGGGTGGTGGTATGTGGAGATGTGGTGGGGGGGGGTGTACGGGTGGTGGTGGTGTGTAGGGGTGGTGTGGGTTTGTGGTGGTGTTGGGGTTGGTGGTGTGTGGAGATGGTGGGGGGGGGGGTGTTGTGGGGTTCTCGTGGTGGTGTGGGGTTGTGGTGGTGTGTGGAGATGGTGGGGGTGGAGGTGTTGTGGGGTTCTCGTGGTGGTGTGGGGTTGTGGTGGTGTGTGGTGGAGATGTGGAGGTGTGGTGGTGGTGGGGTGGAGATGGTGGTGTAGGGGGTGGTGGTGGTGTGGGTTTGTGGTGGTGTGTGTGGGGTGGTTGTGTGTGGGGGGGGGGTGTTGTTGTGGTGGGAGTGGTGGTGTTGTGGGGTTCTCGTGGTGGTGTGAGGTTGTCGTGGTGTGTGCGGGTGGTGGTGTTGTGGGGTTCTCGTGGTGGTGTGGGGTTGTGGTGGTGTGTGGACATGGTGGGAGTGGTGGTGTTGTGGGGTTCTCGTGGTGGTGTGGGGTCGTGGTGATGTATACAGATGGTGGTGGTGGTGTTATCAAAGTCCTACAATGACTCAGGGTTACTGCCGTCTTACAAGTTACAGCAAAGGTCGCCGCAGTCTCAATGACACCCAAGCAAGACGTGATCAAAGTTTGACGCGCCCTCCTCCTCACCTCCTCACCTCCTCACCTCCCCCCTCACCTCGCCACACACACACACACACCACCCACATGACGCCTGCCACCGCTGTGTGGCGCTGATCAACATGGCGGCGACGCAGTAACCGATGGATTAATCTAACATCAACACAGCGCTGGGGACCAGTGTCGCCATCTGGTGGGACGTACCCCCTCCCTCCATACACACCCTCCACACACCGCACACACCACACACACTCAACCAGTCACGCGTCTTTACCACCAAATCACAGCTCAAAATTGCCCAAGTTTCACACGACCAAATGCAGCGTCCCTGACAGCTTACACAGCTTCATGCGCACCCTACAAACCGCGCACACTACAAACTGCGCACCCTACAAACCCGCTCCGCGCATGCCCGGCGGGCGCTGTATAAGTTCGCTCGTCCGGTCGGGTGCCTGTTAGTGCGTGGCGCCCCTTCAGACCTGTTGGGCGGTGGCCGTCATTGAGATTTATGAGGTGTCATGGCCGCTGATTAATTTCGCGGCGTTAATTTGCGCGCTGCCTGCGCATGCGCAAAGCGTCATGTCAACTGGCGTTCTTTTCGCCTGCGCGCCCTGGTGGAGAGAACCGGCACTAAGCAACGTCGGCTTAGTCTCCCCCGTGTGGACTGTGGCGGGAGCTGGGTGTTTACATCGGATCTTTCTCTTTCTCTTTCTCTTTATGTATGTCTCTTTATGTCTGTCTCTTTATGTCTGTCTCTCTCTGTCTCTGTTTCCTTCTCCGTCTCTCTGTCTCTATCCATTTCTTTGTCTCTCTCTGTCTCTGTTTCTGTTTCCTTCTCCATCTCTCTGTCTCTATCCATGTCTCTCTCTGTCTATCTCCCTCTCTGTTCCTGCTTCCTTCTCCACCTCTCTGTCCCTATCCATGTCTCTGTCTCTCTCTGCTCCGTTTCTGTTTCCTTCTCCGTCTATATGTGTCTCTCTGTCTCTGTTTCTGTTTCCTTCTCCGTCTCTCTGTCTCTATCCGTGTCTCTGTTTCTACTTCCTTCTCCGTCCCTGTCTCTATCCATGTCTCTGTCTCTCTCGCCTTCTTCCCTACCAGTACCAGTGGGATGGTTTCATCCGCCCAGAGCCAATCACTAAAAACATTGATACCTATGACCCCACACCCGTGACCCGCCTGACACTGGCATTACTGGGATAGTCCAAGACTGATTTGAGGTGTCAGGAAAAAGTGACTGAGTGGGATTTCGGGTCATGGTGCCGCCGGAACTGTCCTCATGGGGCGACACAATAAAGTCGCCACGAGTGTGCACTGTCACAAGTCAATACACGTTCTGATATGAACTTAGATGTTGCCAGGAAGTAAAACTCTAACAAACCATATCAAGTGTCAGCCGCCGGTTTCCATCTGCTTGGAGGGAGATGAGGAGGGGGAGAGATGGAGAGGGGGTAGAGATGGAGGATAGGGGAGGATGGGGATGTAGATGGGGAATGGGGAGGGGGGAGATGGGGAAGGGGGTAGAGGTGGGGAGGGGGCAGATGGAGAGGGCGTAGAGGTAGGGATGGGGAGATGGGGAGTTAGATGTGGGGAGGGAGGAGATGGGGAGGTAGAGGTGGGGAGGGGGAGGTAGAGGTGGGGAGGGGGAGATTCGGAGGGCGTAGAGGTGGGGATGGGGAGGGGGGAGATGGAGAGGTAGTTAGAAGGGGTGGAGTGGGAGGCGGGAGTTGAGGTGGTCGAATTTTGATTATATTTTGATTAATTACCTACCGGACAAGGCGGTCATTTGTTGAGGGGTGGGAGGGGGTGGCTGACGTAGTGTCTTCGTTATCCGCTGAGTGTCGCTGCGGTCAGCGCTGTAACTTGTAATTGATTAAGGCTGTCGTGCAGTCAGTTTTACCCTGTTGGTTCTCTCTATATTAACATAAATACAAGCACCATAACGAGCTGTGATGATACTACGTATGTATTAAGTCCCACTTACCCACTGGAACTAAATGGCCTGATTATGATCAAATATGATTGTACATATGAAGATTTCAGGCACAAAAAGCGACAAATCCATTTAATTGTCCTCTGTGGAATAGAATTTGTTATTGTGCTTTACCGGTAAAGTCTGTCAATTCCATATTTGGTAATTCAACCAACGCAAGACAAGTACAGTATAAGGTGGCATTTATTCTTACTATTCCGTTGTTACGTTAAAGTCATGAGATGTTTGATTTATTAAGATTTAGAGGATTTCAGGCACGTAGCCCTATAAATGTCACTTGTAGCTTGGGTGGGTGGGACGGCAAATCCAAGGAGAGAACACGTCCTATCGATAGAAATGGTCTGGTCGAAGTGTCTATAATGAAACTGGGTCGCATCTTGTTATGCGAAATTACAGAAGATGGCGCCACAATCGGAGCATTTGTTAGTTAAGCAAGATGTTATAGATGGCGCCAGTAGTCGCCTCCATATTTTGTACGTACTTTTTCTTGCGGGTTAAATTACCGATGTTGAAATCAACATCCCCAATGTATTACATAGGGGATGTGTTGGATTCTGCCATAAAACAGGTTTGATTAGTGGAATGATGGCAGCTTCGGCTCAAAATCACGGTTTTATTTCAGCCTGAATGGCGTTTTGTTGGTTGTTGCGTCTGAACTATTCATGTTATCATGTCGGCTACAGTGAGAGCTAATTACAACTCAGAATTATCTAACACGTTCTTGTGGGCCAGTTCTCACATTTACTAAATGAATTAAATTCCGAGTACTCACGTTAAAATTCAGGTGGATTCCCCCCCTCCATCCCAAACCCAGCCCTCGTTACTGGAGGAGGTTTGGGGCTCCTCCTCCCTGGAGGAGGTTTGGGGTTCCTCCTCCCTGGAGGAGGTTTGGGGCTCCTCCTCCCTGCAGGAGGTTTGGGGCTGCTCCTCCCAGCAGGGGGGTTGGGGCTCCTCCTCCCTGCAGGAGGTTTGGGGCTGCTCCTCCCTGGAGGAAGTTTGGGGCTCCTCCTCCCTGCAGGAGGTTTGAGGCTCCTCCTCCCTGCAGGAGGTTTGGGGCTCCTCCTCCCTGCAGGAGGTTTGGGGCTCCTCCCTGCAGGAGGTTTGGGGCTCCTCCTCCTTGGAGGAGGTTTGGGGCTCCTCCTCCCTGCAGGAGGTTTGAGGCTCCTCCTCCCTGGAGGAGGTTTGGGGCTCCTCCTCCCTGGAGGAGCCCCGGGCGCCCTCCTTTCACCATGGTGTTGACACTAAATGATAGTTAATGATACAAATAAAGTTGCCTAGTCCGATGCCTTGAAGTTTAGTCCCTTTAATTAGATAATTACATTGTACTGAAGATAATAATCTACTTGAGTTTGAAGTAACGTTTATTATAAGTGGCTAAATTTGGAGACATTAGAAGTGAAGACACGACAAATAAATTAATGGTATGCCTGTTGAAATTTGGACGCCATTGGCTTCACCACTAACAGGTTTCAACATTGACTCAGTATTCCCTTCTATGCAGCAACACATGATTAATAAGTGCATCCGTATCTAAGTTAGATATGTAGAATCAAATCTGGATGATTGTTTTGGTTTTGAGACGTTGATGTTTAATCGGACTATGCGGCTTTAACTGAAGTTTAAAGGAAGGCAGAAGGAGCTGGTTTCAACCTCAGCTGAGCGTTCCTTCATTTTCACAGAGTGGGTGTGTTTTGTTTTGTGCATCTTTTGTGCATCTATAACCGGTATTCAGCCCCCGCCCCGCCCCCCCCCCCAACCCTCTCCCGCACTGAAGAATGCTTCACCGAACATTCTCACAGATTGTGTGTGTTTTGCTTTGTGCATCTTTTGTACATCTATAACCGGTATTCAGCCCCCCCCCCCCCAACACCACCTCCTCCCATATTGAAGAATGCTTCACAGAACATTTTCACAGATTGTGTGTGTGCTTTGTTTTGTGCATCTTTTGTACATGTATAACAGTTATTCAGCCACCCTCCCACCTCCTCCCCTATTGAAGAATGCTTCACCGAAACTTTTGTTCACCTCATCGGCAGTAATTCTTAGTTGATGGTCACCAAAGTCTTTGAGCAACAACGCCTTGTTTTTCAAACATAGCCTCCAACGTTGCCTTGTTCTGTTTGCCCTGTTTAACTGACGCCTTGTTCTGTTTGCGCTGTTTGACTGATGCCTTGTTCTGTTTTACTGCACCTTGTTCTGTTTGCGCTGTTTAATTGACGCCTTGTTCTCTTTGCAGCCCCCCGCCCGGTGCCTTCACGATGGAGCTGAGCGCCATCTTGTTACGTCTCGTCCTGGTCGTCCTGTGTCTGCCCGCATCGCTAGCCTTAGGTAAGTGTGAACACTGCTAGTAGCTGCTGACCGCCATCAGGACAAACCGCTGGGAACCAGGCTCAGTTAGCACAAACTGTATTAACAACACCGTTAGATAAAACCACTGGGAACCAGGCTCAGTTAGCACAAACTGTATTAACAACACCGATAGATAAAACCGCCGGGAACCAGGCTCAGTTAGCACAAACTGTATTAACAACACCGTTAGATAAAACCACCGGAAACCAGGCTCAGTTAGCACAAACTGTATTAACAACACCGATAGATAAAACTGCCGGGAACCAGGCTCAGTTAGCACAAACTGTATTAACAACACCGTTAGATAAAACCACTGGGAACCAGGCTCAGTTAGCACAAACTGTATTAACAACACCATTAGATCAAACTGCCGGGAACCAGGGTCAGTTAGCGCAATCTGAATTATCTAACAACACCGTTACTATGTGTTAGGTCAAAGCGCCAGGAACCAGGCCCAGTTACTGAGTTAGCAAAAACATGATCATTATTATGAGCTCAAACTGTCGGGAAGCAGGCTCAGCACAAGCCTCGTCATCTATCAGCACTATTAGCACAACCTTACTGATTTAATATCATCAGTGCAAACTGACAGGAACCAGGTTCAAATAGCACAAACCGGATTATTAGCGCAAGCCTGATTATTTATCTGCACTGTTAAATCAAACCATCAGGAACCAGGCTCGATTACCGCAACCCTGATGATTTAACAATAACATCATCAGTGCAAACTGACAGGAACCAGGCTCAAATAGCACAAATGCGCGGGAACCAGGCTCACTTGGCCGCATTCAGCCTTCATGTGAGGGCGGCGGGGCGGCAGGACCCGGCGGGCGCTAATTGGACCCAATCAGCGCTCCATCTGCCCGCGCTGACTCCTGCAGCATCTCCGCGTCACCTCAGCTGAGTGCGACTTGGTGGGCCCTCCCTAATGAGACTCCTTCACGTAGATCACGCACAAACCAAGTGTGGAGTTTTAGAGACCCCGACAGGCCGCACTGAACCTGTCACAGACCGCACTGAACCTGTCACACTGTGTTTGTGTGATGTGTGTGCGGGTGGGGGTGTCTGAGGGTGGGTGGGGGATGTGAGGGGATGGGGGTGGAAATACAATGCCGCGTCCTGTTGACGTGCAAGCATTAGCTCCGTTCAAGTTTAATTGAATTTATTATAATTATACATACAGTAAAACCTCCTTAACCGACCACCTCCACAGATTGACCCCTTCCCTATATCGATCGCTTTATTTGGGTCCCAACAGTACCATTGTAACTATATTATAACTCCCTAAGCCGATCACCTCCCTAAATGGACCACTTACAAGTTACAGTCGGTCCCAAGGTCGGTCGATTTAGAGAGGTTTTACTGTATATACTTTGTTGCCTTCACCTGATTCAAGTGATTGCCTACAAGATATGATGAGTTGGTCACTATAAACTACTTTCCTCCAATTCGAAATAAATTGTATTTTAAAAGCGAAAGGTCGGCTTTGGAGAGATTTGAAAGGAAAACATTTAAAATTAATGTTGGTGTGAACATCGAAACACTCGACATGATATGCTTCACTTTGAAATTTACTTACAATTTCTTCTCTGTATCAGTGAGTGGTTTGGTTCTGCTCATGATGCTTTTCAACGAACTACAGAGCTTTAATATTACTATATTAACAAAATGTGACTTGCTAAATAAATAAACGAGAAGGAATGGTGAGAGGTTGGAGTAGTTATTTATGTGTGGCCTCAGGAGGGAGGCGGGCTACATCGCAGATTTGGATGAAATATGAGTGGGTTTTTTTTCGTGGGGCGGGGTGATTTCATTTTGAACTGTGGGAGCGTAACGGTGCTGATGCAGCGTGTATGAGGGAGTGGGGGCGGGGAGGTGGAGGCGGGATGAGTGGGGGCGGGGATGAGTGGGGGTGGGGTGGGGGTGGGGAGGGGCAGTTTCGAGGCATACCTGTGCTGGGAGAGTGTGCATCACGTTCTCTGTGGGGCGGTGCAGGCGGTCACTCTGCAGAAACCACATGTCCGCCCAGAATAATTCCAACCCCGGGAACCAGCGAGAAGAGCTCGGCCGATGCAGCCCCTCACATCTGGTCACAATCTCCAAGCACATGCGCGCATCATTGCCACGGGTTACACCGTGTGGGAGTGGGTTTGTGGGTATGTGGGTGTGTGGTGGTGAGGATGGGTGGATGAGTGGGTGGTGGGTGGTGGGTGGCCAGCTGCGAGAATCCGAGATGAGGCGCCGTTGCAATGGCAGCCTCGTTCTGATAACCGGAAATGCTGGAAGCCAACTCGTGAAGTGATCGGGCCAAGCGTGAAGTGATCGGGCCAAGCGTAGCCACTGTGACAGGCCGGCAGAGCTTTTAACTAACTAAATACATTTTTAAAAGAGAAGCCGCAAAAAAAAGTATTTTGTATCTGATGGGTGACCATTAAGATCTGAGGGATTTGGTGAGATGAACACGTGGCAAGGTTCACATTCTGCCCATTATCGCCCACCCCGATCCTGGATGGTCTGGAGATCATACGGCGCATGCGTGATGAGGCCGGGCTGGCAGGGAAGCGTGTGCGCGCGCGCGTGTGTGTGTGTGTGTGTGTGTATGTATGGGGGGGGGGGGGTGTCAGGCATGGCCCAGGGCTGTTTCCTGTCACATGGTGCGTGACCCCGACATGTTCGACTAGGTGTCCACTGCAGCCTCCCTCTGACACAGGCCAAGGGGTAGCCGAATGGGTAGAGCGCCCGGTAGGTCGAGGGCTCTGTTCCCAGCTAAGTCAAATTCAAAACCTTACAAAGCTGTACTTGTCGTTAGCCGTTATCCGGTGCCCTGAACCACCAGGTCGACCTAAAGACTGGTTGGCCCGAATAGTCAGGATGATGGCACCGAGTGGTATATCGGATCGTGGTGCAAGCAGCATGGCATCCTATTGGGGCATCCCTATAAAACCACCAGGATGGGATGCTAAATCAGTAAGAAGACTGACTGCATCTCCTGTGTGGGAGGCCACGGGTCCAAACTCCAACTGAGGCAACCAATGACCAATATTTATATTTGCCGCAAACTAGACTGCCACTTTGTCTTAATATGATAGAGCTAGGACTATTGACTGGAATATTGACTCGAGGGTCTGGCGGCTCAGTCTCACAGTGGGGAAGCACTATAAAGTTGCAACGAGTGTGTACTGTCAGGGGTCGGTACAACGAAACTAATGCCAAGTACACACCTACTGTATACGATTCGCACACTAAAACTCGCGACTCGACCTGACCCGCTTAAAACTGAAAATGGGCCGATTCATTTTTCGAATCTCGAATCGCAATCGTAATCGGCCCGTTTTAGCCCTAAAACTGAGTTTTTAGTCCTGAATCACAATCACTAGGTGTGCGCGGGGAGCGCACACCTAGCGATTTTTGTGCGTGAAACGGGCAGTTTTAGATCGTAAACGGTAGATGGGTGCGGATAAACGGTAGGTGTGTACCTGGCATAACAAACAAATCCATTCATCTCGTCACTAGGCACGTCTTTGTCTTGGCCGATTCCGATCTCATTCGTGCATGTGTCAGTAACACGTTAACAGAGCTGGTTTCGGCCAGCGTCTGCTCGTCACCTGCAGGTCACTGTGGGTTGTCAAGTAAACACTGCTCACAACCCTTATTACACATGCTGGCCAAGTACCGGACGCGGGAGATCGGGGTTCAATTCCCGGTCAAGTCAAAACAATGCCTTCTAAAATTGACACTTGTCGCTTCCTAGCCAGGCGCTCAGCATTAATAGGATAGGACAAGGACTGGTTAGGACAGTATCAGGATAATGTGACTGTATGGGATATCGGATCATGCTGCTGGCAGCCAGGTCTCTCAGTGGGGCAGCACTATAAAAGTTGCTGTGAGTGCGCACTGTCACATGTCAATACCAGTCCTAATATGACCTTAGATGTTGCCAGGAGATAAAGCTCCAACTAACAAACACCAAAGTGGGGTGGCGCGTCGGGGCGCGGGGTGCAGTCGGGAGACGGCGGGGAATGGCCGCCGGGAGGTGGCCGGGTGACGGCGGGGACGGGGTGCCGGTGTGGCCGTCTCAGCTGCCACAAGGCTGATTTGCCAAATGTCGTTTCTGCGCATGCGCGGATTCGAGTGACGAATGGAGACTGCAGATTGTGGCCGTCTCAGCTGCCACAAGGCTGATTTGCTAAATGTCGTGGGGGAGGGATTGTTTTAATCAGTCTTTTTGTATTTGTGCTATTTCCTACTGAAGGATTATTTAATTATTGGGGGGGGCCTTCTTTTTTTATATTTTGACTATCTCAAGGGTACGTTTATCTTTTCTTGGCTGGGGGGAGGGGTTGTTTTAATCAGTCTTTTTGTATTTGTGCTATTTCCTACTGAAGGATTATTTAATTATTGGGGGGGGGCCTTCTTTTTTTATATTTGAGACTGGCTCAGTTTTGACGCATGCGCAGACGACGCTGTTGGATTCTGACGCATGCGCAGAAGCGACATTTGGCAAATCAGCCTTGTGGCAGCTGAGACGGCCACACCGGTGTGGCGGTTTCAGCTCGTTCCCGTGCTCAGCCGTGTCCCTCGCTTCTGCGCATGCGTCAGAATCTAATAAAACATGGCCGTAATCGATTAACATGACCCGGGCGACTCGGGTCATCCGAATTTCAAATAGAACACGGCGAGTGGAGTCGACAAATACACGTGCCATGTGCAAAAAAAGAATAACTTAGATTAATGAAATGGGAATATAGCTAAACTAGGCCATCATAAAATACTTTAAATCCTATTTTGCTGTACTTTTAGCGGTTATTTAAAAAAAAAAAAAAATTGTCCACCCGAGCGTATTCGATTATTCGACCCGAGTTTGTAGGATGTGCGCATGCGCCAATAAGTGGCTCGGGTGACCCGAGTTGATGCGAAATCCGCGCATGCGCAGAAGCAACGGGACACGGCTGAGCACGGGAACGAGCTGAAACCGCCACACCGGGAGGTGGCCGGGTGTCGGCGGGTGACGGCCGGGAGGGGTGCCAGGAGTTCGCCGGGTGACGGCCGGGAGGGGTGCCGGGCGGATAAGGCGGCAGGCCGACACCAGCCCGCTGATTGCCGGCGGCCTTTGGTGCAGGCAATCAGGGCAAAGTGAGAATGATCGGGCCCCTGCTTGATTCAATATGTACACAGCGCGCAGATCTGGCAGCGTGGTTCTTGTTAGCTGCACCCCGGCCGGTGTGCGCCGACTGCCACCTGGCGGGGAGAGGCGGCAACATTACACCTCGACGTATGGTCTTATGTAGGTCAGCCGAGCACTGTTTGGCGCGGTCCTGGATTGATTAGGGTTATACCGCCTAGCAACATATGAGGTCATATGTTAGTTGTTGTTTTTAATGCATTTATTGAGTAAGCCCTGGACAATGTCTGCCTCATTCCACTGCTCCTTGCCTGTCCCTAGTAATACCGGGTACCAGGTTAGGCAACAATTAGTTCCAAATTTTAAGTCATTGGTTTGAACCCGTCCCGCCCACTCTCATCCAGGGTTGTGTAGGGAGTAGCGGTCAGAGAACCCGCCCCCGACAACGCTGGTTACTCCGTGATAACGCTGGTTACCCTCACTAACGCTGGTTACTCCGTGGTAACGCTGGTTACCCTCAGTAATGCTGGTTACCCTCAGTAACACTGGTTACCCTCAGTAATGATGGTTACCCTCAGTAACACTGGTTACTCCGTGGTAATGCTGGTTACCCTCAGTAACGCTGGTTACCCTCAGTAATGCTGGTTACCCTCACTAATGCTGGTTACTCCATGGTAAGGCTGGTTACCCTCACTAATGCTGGTTACCCTCAGTAATGCTGGTTACCCTCAGTAACGCTGGTTACTCCGTGGTAAGGCTGGTTACCCTCACTAACGCTGGTTACCCTCAATAACGCTGGTTACTCCATGGTAAGGCTGGTTACCCTCAGTAATGCTGGGTACCCTCAGTAATGCTGGTTACTCTGTGGTATGGCTGGTTACCCTCACTAATGCTGGTTACCCTCAGTAATGCTGGTTACTACATGGTAAGGCTGGTTACCCTCACTAACGCTGGTTACCCTCAGTAATGCTGGTTACTCCGTGGTATGGCTGGTTACCCTCAGTAATGCTGGTTACCCTCAGTAATGCTGGTTACCCTCAGTAATGCTGGTTACTCCATGGTAATGCTGATTACCCTCAGTAACGCTGGTTACTTCGTGGTAAGGCTGGTTACGCTCTGTAACACTGATTACCCCCACTAACCCTGGTTACCCCAGGTAATGCTAGTTACCATCAGGCAATGCACGTTACTCACCCTCATACCAACTCTCTGGGATAATTCTAAGTAAGTGACTCAGTGAGGTGCCCAGGCAGCGCTGAACAAGACATTGGTTTGAACCGACACTGAGATGCAAAGGTATCAACACTGAGTCTGAGCATAATGCCAACTGAATGCCAGGCTCTGGTGGTCAACACATGAGGGACGCAGTTCGATGAAATAGGCTAGTCAGTAGAGTGTCTGGCTTCATGTGGTAGATCCTGGGATTCATCCCTAGTTGAGTCATGGGTGTAATACATATTATTTACACCTCTTGTTGTAGTGCCTGTTGATTGGTGTTGGGATATGACAAGGACTAGTTGGTTGAATGTCATGGACATTGTGTGTATCCCAGTGGCGCAACACTATAAAGCTCCCATGAGTGAGTCTATGTTATCACAAATCAATACGCATTCGGCTAAGACCTCAGTTGTTGCTAGGATGCATAACCTCTTGGCAAGCACCTGATGACTTGCCCAGATGAAGTCAGTCAGCACTGTAAATGCGACAAGACTTCCTACATGGTGGGTGTAGTGCAGGTGTGGTGATGTAGTAGTCATGCAGTGTGCAGTGTTTGTCATCCACCTCACATTAGTGTGCATGTGGGTACTAATGGTTGTTGTGGAGTGGGTGGCTGCCTTCGTGTACTAGTACTACCTCCCCGTGTGAGTGACAGGGGAGTACTAATGGCACTTATTGTGGAGTGGGTGGCTGCCTTCCTGTACTAGTACTACCTCCCCGTGTGAGTGACAGGGGAATACTAATGGTACTTATTGTGGAGTGGGTGGCTGCCTTCGTGTACTAGTACTACCTCCCCATGTGAGTGACAGGTCTGTACTAATGGTACTTATTGTGGAATGGGTGGCTGCCTTCGTGTACTAGTACTACCTCACCATGTGAGTGACAGATGAGTACTAATGGTTGTTGTGGAGTGGGTGGCTGCCTTTGTGTACTAGTACTACCTCCCCGTGTGAGTGACAGGGGAGTACTAATGGCACTTATTGTGGAGTGGGTGGCTGCCTTCCTGTACTAGTACTACCTCCCCGTGTGAGTGACAGGGGAGTACTAATGGTACTTATTGTGGAATGGGTGGCTGCCTTCGTGTACTAGTACTACCTCACCATGTGAGTGACAGGTGAGAACTAATGGTTGTTGTGGAGTGGGTGGCTGCCTTTGTGTACTAGTACTACCTCCCCGTGTGAGTGACAGGGGAGTACTAATGGTACTTATTGTGCAGTGGGTGGCTGCCTTAGTGTACTAGTACTACCTCACCGTGTGAGTGACAGGTGAGTACTAATGGTTGTTGTGGAGTGTCTGCATCGCGCGAGTCACTCAAGTGTTTTACAACTGAGGCTGTGGCGGCCAGGATCGGGGATACAGCGTGGGGGGGGGGGGGGGGTAGGGAAGTGGAGGGGGAGGAGCGATGGTGTATGGCCAGCTGGTAGTGAGTAAGTAAGTCATTCATCTGCGGAATAACGGGGTTGTGACCACGTGACTTGTGGGTGCGTGTGTGTGTGGGGGGGGGGGGGGAGGTGTGTATGTGCGAGGTGTGTATGTGCGGGGGGGTGTAGGTATGTGTCGGGGAGGTGCTACAGGACATAAGTTACACGGATGGAGAACCAGGCAATCGCCCAGGGACATTATTTGTTGCAGCCTTCCTGGTGGTCTAAGTGAGGGGTGTGTAAATCTTGTGGCGTTCCTTGGTGGTCCAATTGAGGCTGTGTAAATCTTGTAGCCCTTCCTGGTGGTCCAACTGAGGGTTGTGTAAATATTGTAGCCCTTCCTCGTGGTCCAACTGAGGGTTGTGTACATCTTGTGGCTTTCCTTGGTGGTCTAACTGAGGGTTGTGTAAATCTTATAGCCCTTCTTGGTGGTCCAACTGTGTCGTTGTGGAAATCTGGTAGTCTTTCTTGGTGGTCCAACTGTGTTGTGTAAATATTGTAACCCTTTTTGTTGGTCCAACTGGGTTCATATAAATCTTGTAGCATTTCTTGGTGGTCCAACTGGGTCCATGTAAATCTTGTAGCACTTTTTGGTGGTCCAACTGGATCCATCTAAATCTTGTAGTGTTTCTTGGTGGTCCAACTGGGGGCCATGTAAATCTTGTAGCACTTCTTGGGGGTCCATCTGGGCTGTGTAAATCTTGTACTTTGTAGCCCTTCTTGCATACCGTTTAAATCTTGTACTCTTTCTTGGTGGTCCAACTATATTCTGTTGATCTCTTGTTGAGAGGTGTCCCACAGGTTGACTCCATCATTGCTGAGTCGGCGAAGTGTCGTTGACGTAACTGTCCGTCACGAGGGACTGAAACTGCGACCCAGCACGCCGGGTCGCAGCTTCAGCTTACAGGCGGGAGGTGTGTGTGTGGTGGCGGGGCGGTGAATGCACATTGCAGAATGATGTAGCAAATGGTACTTATCTAATGTAAAATATGTGTTAATACAATTTCAATGCATTCTTCATTACAAGAGCAAATACTGGCAATACAATCTGCCAAGTTTGGACATCACGACGCAAATGGTTCTAGGTGCAAAGTGAAATTTAAATCTAGGTTCTCTCGCGAAGGATAACACAAGGACGGAGGCCATCTCCACCTTCCACCATGTATCCTGTCGCTGTGACCTGGCGTGCTGGGTCCCAGCTTCAGTCCTTGCTGAGGGACCAGCAGAACTAAGAATACCCGCGTTAACCCTAGTTATTGGGACCGTTGGTTGTCTAAGGATTAGTATGCAGTGGACCAGGTCGCCATCTTGGGTAATCATAGGCGCATTTTCACGTAATTGTATTGTTACACAGTCCTGTGTACAAAACAGAGTCTGACAAGAAGCACCTGACAGTTAGCTGTGAGCGATGTAGTTCCTCACTAGATGGCGTCCCACAATGGTCGCGCTAAAGATGAGCAGAATACATAAATGGGGCAGTTTGGTTTTTAGCCTCGTTTTAGTATTCTGTCATGGAGTGGAAGCTGGTAGTATGCCAAGAAAGCGGACGTGTACCTGTACCTACACACCACACACCATGCACCATGCACACACACCACACACACCACACATCGTGCCCCACACACCATGCACACACCGCACACACCATACACACCACACACACCACACACAACACACACAACACACACACCACACACCATGCACACACACCACACACACACCACACTCCGTGCACCACACACGATGCACACACCACACACACCACACACACCACACACTGTGCACCACACATGATACACACACCATGCACACACCACACACACCACACACCATGCACACACCACACACACCATGCACCACACACCATGCACACACCACACACACCACACACTGTGCACCACACACGGTGCACACACCATGCACCATGCACACACACCACACACCACACACACCACACACCACACATACCACACACACCACACATACCACACACACCATGCGTCATGCACACACCACACACCACACACCACACACACCACACATCATGCACACACCACCCACACACCACACACCATGCACCACACATGACGCACACATCATGCACACACGATGCACACACCACATACCACACACCATATATGTCACACACCATACACACCACACCACACACCCACATTACACACAATACACACAATAAACACCCTACACACCATACACACAAAACACATACACCATGCACACAACGCATGCACCATGCACCACCCACATCACACACACTACGCACATGCCACATACCACACACAGCACACATCATACAGCGCACACACACATCACACACCACACACATCACACCCACCGCACACACTTCCATCACCATGTACCACACACAGCACACACCATACACCACAGCACGCACCATACACCACACGCCATACAGCACACACCACTTACATATCACGCACACATCACACACCGCACACACACACTACCATCACCACACACCCGCCACTATTAGGTACAATAGGGCGTCGTGACACGCAGCACCTATTAACTCACGAGCGATAAATCCTTGACATGACTACGACAAGTGGGTAACAATTTGAGCTTTAGCTGCACGCCACCCCCACATGCACCCGCACCCCCACCCCCCACCCGCACCCACCCCGACAAACTGCACCCACACCCACCCACACCCACCCCAACAAACCACTACCGCACCCACACCCACCCCGACAAACTGCACCCACACCCACCCCAACAAACCACTACCGCACCCACACCCACCCCGACAAACTGCATCCACACCCACCCACACCCACCCCAACAAACCACCACCGCACCCACACCCACCCCGACAAACTGCACCCACACCACCCCGACAAACTGCACCCACACCCCACCCACCCCCCAACAAACCACCACGCACCCACACCCACCCGACAAACTGCACCACACCCACCCCAACAAACCACCACCGCACCCAACCCACCCACCTTGTATACCACTACCAAACCCCCACCCAATAAATCACTACTGCACCCCCACCATCCACACCCACCCTGACAAAACACTACCGCACCCACCCACACCCACCCGACAAACCACTACCGCACCCACACCCACCCCGACAAACCACTATCATTACCACCACATAGAAGCACTACCACCACCACCCACTAAGCACACCACCACATCCGCCCTGCCCCCCCCCCCCCCCCGCACAACCCCAGGCGCTATAACCGAGTGTGGAGAGGCGACTGTCCACTTGTCTGTCTCACTTGTCTCACCCGTGTAACCTGTCTCACCTGTCTTATGCACACTAAAACTCGCGACCCCGTCCCGTCCCGCTTACGACTGAAAACGGGCCGATTCATTTTTCAAATCTCGAATCGCAATCGCAAGCAAGCAGTTTTAGCCCTAAAACTGAGTTTTAAGTCGCAAATCGCAATCGGTAGGTGTGCTAGGGGATCGCACACCTAACAACTTTTGTGTGCGAAACGGGCAGTTTTAGATTGTATACGGTAGGTGGGTGCGGATAAACGGTAGGTGTGTACCTGGCATAACCCATCATTCCATCATCGTACCCATAATGCCTGTGTCGGTAGGTTTGTGGCATGCACCACATTGACTTGTCTGCCAGTGTCGGTAGGTGTGTGGCAGGCATCACATTAACTTGTCTGCCAGTGTCGGTAGGTGTGTGGCGGGCATCACATTGACTTGTCTGCCAGGGTCGGTAGGTGTGTGGCATGCATCACATTAACTTGTCTGCCAGTGTCTGGAGGTGTGTGGCGTGCATCACATTGACTTGTCTGCCAGTGTTGGGAGGTGTGTGGCGGGCATCACATTGACTTGTCTGCCAGTGTCGGGAGGTGTGTGGCGGGCATCACATTGGCGTGTCTGCCTGAAGGCACGACCGGCTGCCCTGAGTCCAACATGGAGTAACCCGGGAAGCCGCAGAACCAGGCGCAGTCAGTTCCGTCTGGTTCCGTCTGGTTCCGTCTGGTTCCGTCTGGTTCCGTCTGGTTCCGTCTGGTTCTGTCTAGTTCCGTCTGGGGCGCTGTAACCTCGGGAGAAGGCACACTGTACCCTCGGCAGAAGGCATGCTGTGCCCTTGGGAGAAGGTGCGCTGTACCCTCGGGAGAAGGCATGATGTGCCCTCGGAAGAAGGCATGCTGTGCCCTCGGGAGAAAGTGTGCTGTGCCCTCGGGATAAGGAGTGCTGTACCCTGGGGAGAAGGCACGATGTACCCTCGGGAGAAGGTGTGCTGTACCCTCGGGAGAAGGTGTGCTGTACCCTCGGGAGCAGGTGCGCTGTACCCTCGGAAGAAGGCGCGCTGTACCCTCGGGTTAAGGAGTGCTGTACCATCGGGAGAAGCCACGTGTTGCCCTCGGGAGAAGGTGCACTGTACCCTCGGGATAAGGAGTGCTGTACCCTCGTGAGAAGGCATGCAGTACCATCGGGAGAAGGTGTACTGTACCCTCGGGAGAAGGCGCGCTGCCCACGTGACCTGGTGTACGCTGTCAGTTAAAACCGGAAGTAGGGCGAGCAGACGCGGGACCGGGGTACAGGGGGCGCTACATTGTATTAACCCCGGCCTTCGCTTAGTTAATTGTCACGCAGCTCTCTCAGCGCGTGAAGTGGCGGCTGCGCCCGGGGCGGGTCCACTGCGCGCGGGGGGTGGCCGGCGGGTAATTGAGTGGTGCCCGGGGGTGGTCGTCGGGCCGCCGTCTCTCATCCTCGGCCCGGAATAAAGGAATGACACGGCATGAAATTGAAATGGCCACGGTCCTGATGTCTGCCATATGGAGAGGGGGGGGGGGGGGGGTGGAGGTGGTGGTGGGGGGGGGGGGGGACTGACCACTGGTCAGGGTGGGGTGCACTCACTAACAGTTCACCTCCGAAACTGCAACATCCAATGTGATTTCGGGCTTAGCTGTATTAAGATAGCTATTTGTGTTGTTATTTTATATACAACCATCTAGCACCAATGTTGCCTTCATGTGGGAACGGTGGGAAACCAGAGCGCTTTGGGGCATTAGGCTGACCGGTCGGCGGGTTGTTGGTGACGTGGGACCCAGTCTATGGACTCTACGTGTGGAGAGTTGGTGACACGAGGCCCGGTGTGGGAGTCTGACCCAGCCGTCAGATGCGCACTGACCCCTGGTGGACCGTGGCGCCCCCTGGCGGCCGGGGTGAGGGGTGACATGTGCGGCGGGGGTGGGGGTTGGAGGTTGTGATAATAAAGATAACGAGGTGAGATTCTCACTGAGAGCCGGCACCCGCTAAGCCGACTCAACCCCCCCCCCCTCCCCACCACCACAACGTCAGCAGGGGCCACTGCGGGGGAGGGGCAGGGCCACTGCAGGAGGACAGGGCCACTCCGAGGAAGGCAGAGCCATTCCAGGGATGGAAGGGCCACTTATAGGGAGGGCCACTGCAGATGGGTTAAAACCATGAACCACCAGTAGAGACGGCGGGACACTACAAAGTACAAGTGAATCTCACTACATGTGAAGGTCGCCACAGGTACAGGTCACCACGAGTCAAGGTCACCAACGGTGAAGGTCAGACAACAGATGATACCCGCTAGAGATGCTGCCACTAATGACTGCGGGCAAGGGTCACTGGGAAACCGGTTCAGGGCTATTTACTGGTGCAATGGTATGCACTGGTTCAGGGTTATTTACAGGTGCAATGGTATGTGCTGGTTCAGAGCTATTTACTGGTGCCATGGTATGTACTGGTTCAGGGCTATTTACTCATGCCATGGTATGTACTGGTTCAGAGCAATTTACTGGTGCAATGGTATGTACTGGTTCAGAGCTATTTACTGGTGCCATGGTATGTACTGGTTCAGGGCTATTTACTCATGCAATGATATGTACTGGTTCAGAGCTATTTACTGGTGCCATGGTATGTACTGGTTCAGGGCTATTTTCTCATGAAATGATATGTACTGGTTCAAAGCTATTTACTGGTGCCATGGTATGTACTGGTTCGGGGCTCTGTAATGGTGTAATGATATGTACTGGTTCGGGGTTGTGTACATATATACTGGTTCAGGGTTATTTACTGGTTCAGTGCTCTGTGCTGGTGCAATGATATGTACTGGTTCAGGGTTATTTACTGGTTCAGGATTATGTACTGGTGCAGTGTATATACTGGTTCAGGGTTATTTACTGGTTCAGGGCTCCATACTGGTGCAATGAAAGATATTGGTTCGGGATTATGTACTGGTGGAGTGATATGTACTGGTTCAGGGCTCTGTACTGGTGCAATGATATATACTGGTTCGGGATTATGTACTGGTTCAGGAGTGTGTACTGGTGCAGTGCTATGTACTGGTGCAGTGCTATGTACTGGTGCAGTGATATGTACTGGTGCAGTGATATGTACTGGTGCAGTGATATGTACTGGTGCAGTGATATGTACTGGTGCTGTGATATGTACTGGACCCTTTAAAATCTAATTGATTTCTAACTAAAATAACGTAGAATATAATAATCTACCTAATATATTCGTTTTGGGGTTTAATGGTGTAGACTCTAAGACCATCACGTGATGCTGATTTAAGCTGGTCACGCTCCACTCGTTCGTGTGTTGGTAAAGCTGCTGGTATCAGCCGTGCGTGGTGCATGTCTAATGCTAGGTACACACCTACCGTTTTTCCGCACCCACCTACCGTATACGATCTAAAACTGCCAAAAAGTCATGAGGTGTGCGCTCCCCTAGCACACCTACCGATTGCGATTTGTGACTTAAAACTCAGTTTTAGGGCTAAAACTACTTCCTTACGATTGCGATTTGCGATTCGAAAAATGAATCGGCCCGTTTTCAGTTTTAAGCAGGTCGGGTCGGGTCGCGAGTTTTAGTGCGCGAATCGTATACGGTAGGTGTGTACCTAGCATTAGAGGTGTCTGGTGGGCATAATGTGATTTGTTTGGTTTTTACTTCCTAGCAACATCTAAGGTCGTATCAGGACGGGTACCGACTTGTGACAGTACGCACTCATGGCGACTTTATAGTCCTGCCCCACTGGGAGACCCGGCCACCAGCATCGTGACCTGATATCCCACTGAGTCACATTATCCTGACACTGAGCCAACCGGTCCTTGCCCTATCCTAATAATGCCGAGTGCCTGGCTCGGAAGGGAAAAGTATCAATTTTAAAGTCATTGGTTTAATTCGACCCATGGGTTCGGATCCCCCGATCTCCCCAAAACAGGAGACGGACGCTCAACTCACACGGCCACCCCATCCGGTCTGGATAATGCGATGCTTGGCACTTTGCCAAGTGAGATGTTGGGGCCGTCTCGCACGGGATGTAGAGAGCTCAACTGAACCGTGACATGCTAATGCAGGATGGAGGCCCGGGTTGTGGACGGAAAAGCAGGGGATGGAATGGTGTCAATGATCAAAGAGAAGAGAGGCAGACCGCAAAGGGTCAAGCAGCATGTATAGCAGGACAACCAGCAGGGCGACCCCGAGTGACTCAGCACTTTAGGATGGTCGCAGGAAATCGGTGATTAACTATCTGATCACCGCATACATACGGCTAACATTTATTCAGCTGTTGTTGGATGGAGTTGTACGTCCTGACAACATCTATGGTGACATCAGGATGGTTACTGACTCATTGCGACTTTATAGTGCTGCCCCATTAGGAAATCAGGCCGCGGGCACCATAACACAATATCCCACTGTTACATTATCCTGACACTGAGCAAACCAGTTCTATTAACCCCTATCCTAATAATGCTGAGCGCCAGGCTAGATAGCAACAAGTATCAATTTTTGCAAGTCACTGGTTTAGCTCGACCGGCATTCAACCTCCCGACGTTCCGCATGGGAATCCTGCGCTCTATCGATTCGACCACCTCGTCCCACCCTAGTACCACCTTGGTACCACCCTAGTACCACCCTAGCACCACCCTAGTACCACCCTAGTACCACCCTACTACCACCCTAATACCACCCTAGTACCACCCTAGTACCACTCTAGTACCACCCTAGTACCACCCTAGTAGTAGTACCACTCTAGTACCACCCTAGGATCACCCTAGTACCACCCTAGTACCACCCTGGTACCACCCTAGTACCACCCTATTACCACCCTGGTACCACCCTGGTACCACCCTGGTACCACCCTAGTACCACCCTAGTATCACCATATTACCACCCTAGTACCACCCTAGTACCACCCTAGTACCACCCTAGTACCACCCTGGTACCACCCTAGTATCACCCTGGTACCACCCTATTAGTTACCACCCTAGTACCACCCTAGTACCACCCTAGTACAACCCTGGTACCACCCTAGTACCACTCTAGTACCACCCTAGTACCACCCTGGTACCACCCTAGTACCACCCTAGTACCACCCTAGTACCACCCTGGTACCACCCTAGTACCACCCTAGTACCACTCTAGTACCACCCTAGTACCACCCTAGTACCACCCTAGTACCACCCTAGCACCACCCTAGTACCACCCTGATGCCACCCTAGTACACCCTAGTACCACCCTGGTACCACCCTGGTACCACCCTAGTACCACCCTAGTACCACCCTAGTACAAACCTAGTACCACCCTGCTACCACCCTGGTACCACCCTAGTACCACCCTAGTACCACTCTAGTACCACCCTGGTACCACCATAGTACCACCCTAGTACCACCCTAGTACCACCCTAGTACCACCGTGGTACCACCCTAGTACCACCCTAGTGCCACCCTAGTACCACCCTAGTACCACCCTGGTACCACCCTAGTACCACCATAGTACCACCCTAGTACCACCCTAGTACCACCCTAGTACCACCCTAGTACCACCCTGGTACCACCCTAGTACCACTCTAGTACCACCCTGATGCCTCCCTGGTACCACCCAGGTACCAACCACCCTGGCAGTGGTGCCTCCCTCTTGCCAAGGTCGTCCAACCTGAATCTGTGTATCAAGTAACCGGTATTCAATAATGAATAGAATGCCTAAGTTGTAAAAGCTGCATTCTGTATCAAGTAACCGGTATTCAATATTCAATAGAATGCCTAAGTTATAAAAGCTGCATTCTTTATCAAGTAACCGGTATTCAATAATTAATAGAATGTCTAAGTTGTGAAAGCTGCATTCTGTATCAAGTAACCGGTATTCAATAATGAATAGAATGCCTAAGTTATAAAAGCTGCATTCTTTATCAAGTAACCGGTATTCAATAATGAATAGAATGCCTAAGTTATAAAAGCTGCATTCTTTATCAAGTAACCGGTATTCAATAATTAATAGAATGTATAAGTTATAAAAGCTGCATTCTTTATCAAGTAACCGGTATTCAATAATTAATAGAATGTCTAAGTTGTGAAAGCTGCATTCTGTATCAAGTAACCGGTATTCAATAATGAATAGAATGCCTAAGTTATAAAAGCTGCATTCTTTTGTTAAAGGTTTCATCATGTTTGAACATGTGATGGGTGAAGTCACCCCCACCTCACCTCATATCGGACAACAACTGGTTAATATGTAAAGTAAATAGATGTTAAGCCGTGCCGGTGTTGAGTAGAGTCAAGTCGGCTGTTTGCTGATTTGTCCGCACGTCCGACCGCCATGACTAACGACTGGAGGCCACTTTTTGTGGAATATGATAACTGTTAAACGCGGCGTCCATACTTCACGGCCCTTTGAAGCCGGGATCTGCAGGCCCTGATGAAAGCTTCGTCTGTATCGCACCGCGCCTTGGGACCGTTCGTTTTTAATGGCAATTAAACGGCGCGAAAACATTGGATTGTAACTGATGGTGTTTGAAGTAAAGGACGATTTACACACGCAGTAGAAAGATGCACCCGGGACGACACCAGTTACTGGCGGGTAACTGAGGCTAAGCCCGGGACGATACCAGTTACTGGCGGGTAACTGAGGCTAAGCCCGGGACAACACCAGGTAATGGCGGGTAACTGAGGCTAAGCCCGGGACAACACCAGGTACTGGTGGGTAACTGAGGCTAAGCCCAGGACAACACCAGTTACTGGTGGGTAACTGAGGCTAAGCCCAGGATGACACCAGTTACTGGCGGGTAACTGAGGCTAAGCCCGGGACGACACCAGTTACTGGTGGGTAACTGAGGCTAAACCCGGGACGACACCAGTTACTGGTGGGTAACTGAGGCTGGACCCAGGACGACACCAGTTACTAGCAGGTAACTGAGGCTAAGCCCAGGACGACACCAGTTACTGGCGGGTAACTGAGGCTAAGCCCGGGACAACACCAGGTAATGGCGGGTAACTGAGGCTAAGCCCGGGACAACACCAGGTACTGGCGGGTAACTGAGGCTAAGCCCAGGACAACACCAGTTACTGGTGGGTAACTGAGGCTAAGCCCAGGATGACACCAGTTACTGGCGGGTAACTGAGGCTAAGCCTGGGACGACACCAGTTACTGGTAGGTAACTGAGGCTAAACCCGGGACGACACCAGTTACTGGTGGGTAACTGAGGCTAGGCCCAGGATGACACCAGTTACTGGCAGGTAACTGAGGCTAAGCCCGGGACAACACCAGTTACTGGTGGGTAACTGAGGCTAAACCCGGGATGACACCAGTTACTGGTGGGTAACTGAGGCTGGGCCCAGGACGACACCAGTTACTGGCAGGTAACTGAGGCTAAGCCCGGGACAACACCAGTTACTGGCGGGTAACTGAGGCTAGGCCCAGGACGACACCAGTAACTGGCGGGTAACTGAGGCTAGGCCCGGGATGACACCAGTTACTGGTGGGTAACTGGGTCTGGGCCCGGGACAACACCAGTTACTGATGGGTGACTGAGACTGGGCCCGGGATGACACCAGTTACTGGCGGGTAACTGAGACTGGGCCCGGGACAACACCAGTTACTGGCCGGTAACTGAGGCTAGGCCCGGGACAACACCAGTAACTGGTGGGTAACTGAGGCTAGGCACAGGACGACACTAGTTACTGGCGGGTAACTGAGGCTAGGCCCGGGATGACACCAGTTACTGGCGGGTAACTGAGACTGGGCCCGGGACGACACCAGTAACTGAGGCGGGGGTTGCATATATACATATATGTGTTTATATAGTAAAACCTCTCTAACCGACCACCTCCACAGATCGACCACTCTCCTATATCGATTGCTATATTTGGGTTCCAACAATACCATTATAACCATATTCTAACTCCCTAAACCGACCACCTCCCTAAACGGACCACTTAAAGTCGGTGCCAAGGTCGGTCGATTTAGAGAGGTTTTACTGTATATGTTTTTATATGTCGTGAGGTGATGAAAATGAGAAATATTGCACCTCGAGCAGGATTCGAACCCACACTTCTTGCCATTCCGGGGGGCCTAGTGTGCTAACCATTAGACAATCTAGTATCCATGGTGCAATCACCCTGTCCACGCCTACCTGTCTCTGTGGGGCCTGAGAAGTGAGTGCAGACTCTCACTCTGAGAACTGCGTTCATCCTCCTGGACACCACCCATTATGCTTAGATAAACCAACCCCTGCACTCGTCCCGCCATTGTTTCCTTTCTTCTCTCTATCCGCCGCCCCCCCCCCCCCCCTCCCCGTCGTGCCCACTGCCACCCTTTAAAAAGTTCATGATGTCCCTTTGAAATTCAAATAATAGGGCCATCACTTACTAAGTACCCTAAGTACCCGCAGTGTTTGCCCCCCCCCCCCCCCCCACCCACCCACCACCGTCCGGCCAGGTGCCCCCCCCACACACACACCCCACACGCCGCCCGGTCAGGTTCCCCCACACACACCCACACCGACCTACCGTCCGGCCAGTTGCCTCCCCCCCCCCCACACCCCACACGCCGCCCGGCCCGGTGCCTCCCGGTGCGTACAGGTGTGACTCTCCGGGCGGTAACGGTGTCGCCCTGTCACAATAATCACCTGGTCCCGTAACGACAGGTGCAGCTCCCAGGTGTCGCCCTGTCACAATAATCACCTGGTCCCATAAAGACAGGTGCAGCTCCCGGGTGTCACCCTGTCACAATAATCACCTGGTCCCATAATGACAGGTGCAGCTCACGGGTGTCACCCTGTCACAATAATCACCTGGTCCCGTAACAACAGGTGCAGCTCCTGGGTGTCACCCTGTCACAATAATCACCTGGTCCCATAATAACAGGTGCAGCTCCCGGGTGTCGCCCTGTCACAATAATCACCTGGTCCCGTAATGACAGGTGCAGCTCCCGGGTGTTGCCATGTCACAATAAGCACCTGGTCCCGTAACGACAGGTGCAGCTCCCAGGTGTTGCCCTGTCACAATAATCACCTGGTCCCGTAATGACAGGTGCAGCTCCCGGGTGTCACCCTGTCACAATAATCACCTGGTCCCGTAACGACAGGTGCAGCTCCCAGGTGTCGCCCTGTCACAATAATCACCCGGCATTGAGCCCGGCACTATCTACATATAGTATTCCTGGTATCACGGTCGCACCGTGGAGACTGACAGTGTGTGGGTGGGGGTGGGTGGGTGGTAGGGGGGGTTGGGTTGTGTGCGGTATGTATGAGGGAAGGGGCCAGATGGGGTGGGCCGGAAGTTCTTTGTTGCGCACGCGCATTAAAGCACACCATTTGGCGGCGAGCTGAGACGCCGTCATGTGGCTCAGCACTCAGCTGGTGTCGTGACGTCACGTGGGTATAAGTTTGTGGCTCAGCACTCAGCTGGTGCTGTGATGTCACGTGCGTATAACTTTGCGTTGCAGCAATCAGCTGGTGCTGTGACGTCACTCGGGTATAAGTGTGACCCGGCGATCATCTGGTGCTGTGATGTCACTTGCGTGTAAATGTGACACAGCGATCAGCTGGTGCTCTGAAATCATTTGGGTGGTGCTGGTGCTGTGACATCACTTGGGTGTAAGTGTGACCTGATGATCAGCTGGTGCTCTGAAATAATTTGGGTGGAAGTGTGACTCAGCGATCAGCTGGTGCTGTGACATCACTTGGGTGTAAGTGTGACTCGGCGATCAGCTGGTGCTGTGATGTCACTTGGGTGTCAGTGTGACTCGGCGATCATCTGGTGCTGTGAAATCACATGGGTGTAAGTGTGACTCGACGATCAGCTGGTGCTGTGAAATCACTTGGGTGTAAATGTGACTCAGCGATCAGCTGGTGCTGCGATGTCACTTGGGCGTAAGTGTGACTCGGCGATCAGCTGGTGCTGCGATGTCACTTGGGTGTAAGTGTGACTCGTCGATCAGCTGGTGCTGCGATGTCACTTGGGTGTAAGTGTGACTCAGCGATCAGCTGGTGCTGCGATGTCACTTGGGCGTAAGGGTCTGACTCGGCGATCAGCTGGTGCTGTGATGTCACTTGGGTGTAAGTGTCTGACTGGCGATCAGCTGGTGCTGTGATATCACCTGCATTCTTCTCCTGTAAGCACTATGCTGTTGCTATATTTTGTTCTGTATATTCTTTAGTTAGAGTAACTTATAAGTTAAAGTTCTACTATTTTTTTATATTTGAATGTAATGCTATTCAATATTATGTGTCAGTTCAATAAACTTGTTAATATTCCCCCCATATGTTCTCTCCAACATACCTTTATCTGGGTCTAAATGTTATTTTATACACCCAAAAATAGTAGGTTTGTAAATGTTTTTCGGTCCTGTTCCTCCCCAACATTCGGTGTGAAAATCTAATTTAATTTGCCCCCCCCCCCCCGCTGTATGCGCCTCTCCATGATATTTTTCACGTTCCGCCCTTCCTGTCTGCGTCTTCCCATCATGCCTCACGATCAGAGCGTTCCTTCAAAGACTGCTGTTAAAGGGCAGCGCCTTCCTCCTGTCGGGGTACACGTGTACGCCCCGCCCCGCCCCGTCCCGCCCCGCCCCGCGCCGCCCCGCGCCGCCCCGCCCCGCCCCGCCCCGCCCCGCCCCGCCCCGCCCCGCCCCGCCCTACCCCGTCCGTTTGCAATGTCAGAGTCATGTCTCCCACACAAGCATTCTGTTAGACCCACATGTCTCATACCACACACTGTCACGGTCATGCGTCTCACGTTGTCAAGGTCATGTGTTTCACACTGTCACGGTCATGTATCTAACACTGTCAGTGTTCTCGTCGTGTGTCGCCGTGCTACGGCCCTTCCCCGGCTCTTCCCCGGCAGGGGGCGGTGCGGCCCCACGTGGCCCCCATTTGTGTGACGCCATCAGGGGGCCCTCGCTGCGCCCCCGGTCGTTATGATTACGTGACCTGGACGACTAGTTCCCGCTGTCGCCGCTAGTCGTGACTGTGGCGCACCCAGGGCGCGGGTCGCGGGCTGCTTGGTGTAAGTTTGATGGAGAATGATTCGACATGCGTGTTTTCACACGCATACATTAGATATACACCTCCTATGGATGGCCAGCCTCCGACACCCCCCCCCCCTATAAATCCCCCCTCCATAGTGATGTTGGAATCAGTCCCCGAAACGCACCGCCCACAAAGTGTTGGTGACACTGACCCGTGACCTGACAGCAGGGTGACCCCTGCTGACCATACGAGCAATTCGCTTGGGGGAGACGACTCAGCGATTACCAAAATTAGGTTTCCTGGCTGAATAGAGTTGTGCGTCACGATTTCAATGTCAACAATTACCAACTTTCAAACTTGTTGCCGCCACCATCTGAGACTCTGCATATAGGGGAGAAGGCAACAACTGGTTATATCAATGTCATGATAATGTGACTGAGTGGAATATCAGGTTGTGGTGATGTACTATGAAGACACCATCAGTGCGCTCCGTCATACTTTGGTTCCTGCAGTGATGTGACCTCAGATGTTGCTCAGAGATACTGTGTAGTCTCACCAAAGAGACTGTAGTCTCAATAGAGATACTGTGTAGTATCACCAGAGAGACTGTCGTTTCAACAGAGATACTGTGTAGTCTCACCAGAGAGACTGTAGTCTCAACAGAGAGATGGTAGTCTCACCAGAGAGACTGTGTAGTCTCACCAGAGATACTATGTAGTCTCACCACAGCGACTGCGTAGTCTCACCAGAGAGACTGTAGTTTCACCAGATATAGAGTATAGTCTCCCTCTCACAGTCTCAGCAGAGAGACCGTGCGCAGTCTTATGCTAGGTACACACCTACCATTTTTCCGCACCCACCTACCGTATACGATCTAAAACTGCCCAAAAATCGTGAGGTATGCACTCCCCTAGCACACCTACCGATTACGATTCGCGACTTTTTAGGGCTAAAACCGCTTCCTTACGATTGCGATTCGCGATTCGAAAAATGAATTGGGACGTTTTCAGTGTTAAGCGGGTCGGGTCGGGTCGCGATTTTTAGTGCACGAATCGTATACGGTAGGTGTGTACCTAGCATTAGGGAGAGACTGTTCACGACGTCATCAGAGACGGTCCCCAAATAGCTGTGGACTCAAACCGAGGCTGCTAACACGGATCAGATCTGACATGAATGCCGCCGCTTTTTTTGTTTCCACATGGAGATGTTTGTGATTAGCTTGGCACCAGCCTCGTTCTCCACTCGTTGCCTCCTTCCCCTGCCCCTGCCCCCCCCCCTGCCCCCCCCCCCCCCACACACTTGTTCCCAGAGCGAGGCCCACCAGGCCAACTTTAAGTGACAATTCGTTCCGCCGGTTCCCTTTAGCGACTGGCGGGAAGCTGGTTTCCCGCTGGTTCCCCACTGTTTGCCCGCTGGTTCCCCGCCGTCCACAGCTGGTTCCGCGCTGGTTCTCCCGCTGATTCCCCGCCGGTCCCGCGCTGGTTCCGCGTTGGTTCCGCGACAGTTCCGCGCTGGTTCCGCGCTGGTTCCTCGCTGGTTCCGCGTTGGTTCCGCGACAGTTCCACGCTGGTTCCGCGACAGTTCCGCGCTGGTTCCGTGTTGGTTCCGCGCTGGTTCTCCCGCTCATTCCCCGCCGGTCCCTCGCTGGTTCCGCGACAATTCCGCGCCGGTTCCGCGTTCGTTCCGCGCTGGTTCCCCGTGTGAGCCGACATCTCGGCCTGCTGTGAACCAGTGAAGGGCCGCCCCGTGTGTTACAGTTGTGTGTCCCGTCGTTACATGGCTGAGGACATTACCTGACGGCAGTGAAAACACACATCACGTGACCGCCACGACCCCCCCCCCCCCCTCCCCAGCTCCCTCCCCCCGACGCTCGCCTTGTGTATGTGTGGCCGTCAAAGTGGGTACGAGTGTTCGTCCTTTTACATTTCCTTCCCTTTCCGTTTCCATTTCCTTTTTCCTCTTCCTCTTCCTGTCCCCTTTCCTGTTCCTATTTCCTTTTCCCGTTTCTCCTCCTCTTCCTCTTCCTGTCCCTTTCCCCTTCTTCTTCTTCGTGTTCTTCCTTTTCCTCTTCTTTTTCTTCTCATTTTCCTCTTCATTTTCCTCTTCCTGTTCCTCTTCTTGTTTCCTCTCATTTTCCTTTTCTTGTTCCGTTTTCTTCTTCTCATTCCTCTTCCCTTTCCTCTTCCCTTTCCTCTTCCCTTTCCTCTTCCCTTTCCTCTTCCCTTTCCTCTTCCCTTTCCTCTTCCCTTTCCTCTTCCCTTTCCCCTTCCTTTCCTTGTCGCCTTCCTCTTCTGTTCTCTACTCCCTTTTCTGGATGGCGTGGATTGTGGTTCAGCTGCTCAATCCGGGCTATGTGGCGTTACACGGATACCAGATCGATTAACCCTGCGGTGCATGACACAACAAGGCCCGGTGATGTGAGGGCTTGTTCACTGCATGTTGAGCCTGTTTGTGTGGGCTCTAAATGAACTGTAGCATGGAGTGGCTGACCAGGCAAATCCAGCGACAATTGGCGTAAATTGCTTTCTTGTGGACCATTATAACATTACGTATGTGCATGCCTGGAATTTGTAAATATACGTAACACTAACAGTAGAAATAACCCAAATATGTATATAGATATCCATACAAAATATGTGTTCACAAGAAGAAACAACGACGGATATGTATAAGAAGAAATGTATATATCATATATATATATATATATATATATACTTAACGTAACTAAATAATATATATATATATATGAAACAGAATAAATATATACAACAGAAGGAATAAAGAACATGTAGAGGATATGCATACGTGTATCTATATATCCATATATCCTGATATATATAGAGAGACACACACACACACACCACCAGCCACATGCGACCCATAAGCTCTCTACATGTAGACTCATATTATTATTAAGCTGTGGCCATCTCCCAGGGCGCCCCCTCCCCCTCCCCCCCCCCCCCCCTCCTCCACACACGCAGGTCCGTGCTACCCGTGAACCTGTGACTATTTTGAGGAGACCTGGGCGATGATACCCTCACATCCGGGCATTCCACGGCGGTGACAGCCGCCAGGGGACGTCTTCAAGCCTCACCCCACTGGGGCCCGGTGTTGCGGTTTTGGGTCTCCGTGGGTTCACGCTCTATGCATCGCTTCTGTGCATGCGTCAAAATCGAAGGGCATAGTCTGCGCATCCGTCAAAATCGAAGCACATATCCGCCAGATTCAAACCGTGGCCTAAGACAGTTGATTAAGACATTTGGATAATAGTAATAATAGATGTTTTCTGCAGTGATCGTTTCATGGTAAATGTAGCTATGTGCCAATACCACCGATCCCCACAAATCGGTTCGGCAATGACGGTAACACTAGCCCCATTCAGCTGCGCTGAGCTGCTTTGCTTGCTTTTAATTGATCAAACTATGAAATTGTTGTTCCTTCATTAGTTTTCTATAGATGTTGTGAACTTTTAAGGATGTTTGATCGATTCCTAAAGGAGATATGTGATCAATTTGATGTAAATATTGATCTAGTGTGGTTGAGTTAAGTGACACTCATACTGTCACTATAGTGTCAGTGTCACATCCGCATGAAGCATCCTTCCGTGTGAATAAGAACACTAGGGTAGTGCAGAAAACATCTATTATCTAGAACATCCACCGCTGTTGCTGAATTATTAAAATTTTCTCCCCCCCCCCCTCCCGAGATAGTAAAAAAAAAGAAAATAGAAGTACCTCCTCCCTGAGATATATGAAACAATAATTAAAAGAATGTTAACCCCGCCCCCCCCCCCAAAAAAACACCCAAACCAACCGCTGTGTGAATAGAGGAACCGACAGTGTAGAATGTAAACCCACACACCCAAAACCGCGACATTCTGCAGTTTGAAAGCGCTGGTCGATTTTGGCGCATGCGCAGGAGCGACAGCATAGAGCGTAAACCCACGGAGACCCAAAACCGCAACATCGGCCCGCTCGCCGCCCGCCGCACGCCGTCCGCCGCCCGCCGCACGCCGCACGCCGCCCGCTGCTTGAGAGCGCGCCATGGCCGACTTCTGAGGGGTCGGGCCGGGACGGTGGCCGTGGGGTGCCCGGGGGGTCACTCCTTCACAGCGCGGGAACTTCTAACTGACCACCGGCTCGCGGCCAGGTGGCGCCACCACGCGGGGGGTGAGGGTATTAGACGGAGGGGTGAGGTGAGAGAGGGTGCCAAATCGGCGTAATGAATATGATGATTCCAGGCTTATGTTTTTGTCGATGTAAATGTATAGTTCACAACAAAAACTGTAATTTTAAAAATCATGACGTTTAATACGGCCATAGTGTCCTCATAAATCATAGTGAAAGTGAAGAAAATAATGATTATGTAAATTTAATTGAGCGCAGTTTTTCTAAGGCGCTGTACAAGAAAACCACAGCATATACTTACACATTGGTTAAGTAAGTTAAAAGATGCACAAATTATATTTACCAGAACCCGCCCCCCCCCCCCACACACACAACAGGCCAGTCTTGCGGACACATTAAGCTTTTTCAAGAGATGCCTCTCTCTCTCTTCCGTCCTCTGGAAACCTGTTCCACAAAGTGGGACTTACCACACAGAAGGCGCAGTGGCCCGGTGTTTGAGTGTAGACGCGGAGACGTGTGTAATGTCTGACAATGTCTGATAATGTCTGACAATGTCTGATAATGTCTGATATGGTCTGATAATGTGTGATAATGGATGATAATGGATGATAATGGATGACAATGTCTGATAATGTCTGATAATGTCTGATAATGTCTGATAATGTCTGACAATGTCTGATAATGTCTGATAATGTCTGATAATGTCTAAAATGTTGTCTGATAATGGCTGATAATGGCTGATAATGTCTGATAATGTCTGATGATGTCTGATGATGTCTGATGATGTCTGATAATGTCTGATAATGTCTGATAATGTATGATAATGTATGATAATGTCTGATAATGTATGATAATGTCTGATAATGTCTGATAATGTATGCAACATCTGACAAGAATACTGGGTAGACTCCTCGTGATCACGACTCGAGAGTTAGCAGAACAGTCCCCAACTCGCTGTGTCCGCTACTCCGTTTCCCTGTCCGTCTCCGTCTCTGTATCCGTCTCTGTTTCCGTGTCCGTCTCCGCCTCCGTGTCCGTGTCCGTCTCCGTCTCCATGTCCGTCTCCCCGTATATATGTCTCTCTGTATCCATCTCTCCGTATCTATCTCCACATCGGTCTCTCCGGATCCGTCTCTCCTTATCCGCCACTCCGTATCCGTATCTGCCTCTTCGTATTCGGCTCTCCATTGACGTATATATCCGTACCTCAGTCTGTCTGTATCCGCATCTCCACCTTTCCGTCTCCGACTCGCCGTCTGACGATGCCAGCCTGCCGCTGGTCACGTGACACGTGTAACACACCCTGTGTGTTTAGCGCGTGGACCATGTTGGTTAATGCAACTCCCTCTCGCTATGTTCCTCACCCCCTCCCCCCCTCCCCCCACCACCCCTGGAGATGACACCTCGCTGTATAGCCAGCATACATCAGTACACACCCACACACTCCACACACACACACACTCCACACACACACCCCACACACACACCGTTATGAGTTCATCTCTGCAGCCTACACGAATTCGGGAAGTGACTACAGTGAATAGCAACATCAAAGATTCCCTCCCACCCCCTCACACGTCCACACCCACCCGCACACCCGCACCCACACGCCGTGGAGGACCCCTGCCGTGACCCTGATTGAGTGTTCTGCTGGTGCTCAGATGACTGGGGTGATGAGGAGATGGGGTGAGGGGTGGTGGTGTGGTGGGGAGGTGGGGAGGTAGACTGTTTCATGAGTGTAGGACATTACGGGCGTGTTTATAGACTGGGTGAGTCGGTGTGAGTGGTGTGGGTGTTGTTTGCTGCTTGTGCTGAAGTGTGGCGCGTTAGTACAGATCTCAGTCTATGCACCGTGATGGGGAGGGGGGGGGGGGGGGAGAGTGCTCACAACTGCTCAAAGCTTCTCGGAGCATTTCTAAGCTGGTCAGAGCTGTTCGGGACTGGTCAGTGTTGTTCGGAACTATTGCGAGCTGTTCATGACTGTTAACAGGTGTTCGGGACTATGCACAGGTGTTTGAAATTGTTCCGAGCTGTTCAGGCTTGTTCCGAGCTGTTCAGTTCTGGTTAAAAGATGTTCGGGACTGTTCAGTGTTGTCCGGGGTTACTCTGGATCATCACATAGTTAAAACTGCTTAGATGTTCAGAGCTGCTCAGTATTGCTCAGCATTGCTCAGTATTGCTCACTTCTACTCAGCATTGCTCAGTATTGCTCAGTATTGCTCAGCATTGCTCAGTATTGCTCACTTCTACTCAGCATTGCTCAGTACTGCTCAGTATTGCTCAGTATTGCTCAGCATTGCTCAGTATTGCTCGGTATTGCTCAGTATTGCTTAGTACTGCTCAGTATTGCTTAGTATTGCTCAGTATTGCTCAGTACTGTTCAGTATTGTTCAGTACTGCTCAGTATTGCTCAGTATTGTTCAGTACTGCTCAAAGCTGTTTAGCAATGTTCACTGTTATTCCCGTTTCAGGCCCGCATTGCGTGGGTCACAGGCGCAGCCCCAGTCGGCACTCCGTCGTACTAACGGTTCAGTTACTAGTTTCAATCAGAATACGTGAGTCCACCAAACATTCAACAGCCATGTTGCAACCCACTTTACATGCCTGCCACGCCAAGTCACTTCGGAGCTGACTGGTCTTTCCACACAACTGGGGGCGGCTGTGAGTGTGGGTGTGGGATGTGGCTGTGGGTGTCGGGTGGGTGTGGGTGTGGGCTGCGGGGTGGGGTGGGGTGGGGAGTTCACTAGATATACAAGAGCCGCTCACTCATGGACCATTCATTCTGCACCCTTTACTCACATTTCAATCACTCTCCGCCCATCACATACAGACCAATCACTCTCCACTCATCACTCAGTGACCACTCACTCTCACATACAGACCAATTACTCTCTGAACATTATTAACGGACCAACTACCTCACAACCATTACTCACATACCAATCACTCTCTAAGTCTGAGCATTGCTCATGGAACAATCACCTCACAACCATTACCTATATTATATACCAATCACTCTCTGAATCTGAGCATTGCTCATGGAACAATCACCTCACAACCATTACTCACATACCAATCACTATCCAACCATTTCTCACTAGTCAATCACATTACAAGCATTACTCACAGATCAATCACTCTCCGAACATTACTATTACTAACGGACCAATCACTTTACAACCATTACTCACACACAGATCAATATCTCTGTCCATTTACTTACACTCAATCACTCTCCATGCGTGGATCCACACACAACCAGTAATTAGATGTTCCCCAGACACCCGCTTGGAGAGCTGCCCCGGCTTAGAACATGGAGATCCACTCCTGGGAGGGTTACAGCGACGCTCACTCTCCAAGCAGGTCCGCTGCCTGACCCGCCCGTCCATTTACTGGGGGCTGGAGGTGGTGGTGGGTGGAGGTGGGTGGGGGCGGGGGGGGGAGGGGGGGGATGCCGCCCGGGTTAGCCGGGTCCAGGGTCAATTAGGGGAGGATGTAGCAGTGTTAGGTGGAATGCATTAATTCAAGGTCGACACCACGTGACCAGATTAATCTGGTCCCTGACCTAGGGTTACGTAGCACTGCGCAGTGGGCTGAGATTGGTGCAGGGTGTGTGTGTGGGGGGGGGGGGGGAGAGTGGGGGGAAAGCTGGGGAGAGTTGTTCATCTGAACTAAATCTCTGTTAACTGCGATGTGCATGACTGACCTCATGAATGACAACTATCCGCAGCTCGCAGTCCTCACACGTGATGTACAGGTTTCACACAAGCTCCTGTAGGTTTTTATATCAGTACCAGGTGCAGGTGGCATTAACAACGCACGGTTACCGCAGATTCTGCAGCATTTATTGCTGTTTATCAGTGACCCGCAGTCACCCTGCCCTGCCCTGCCCTGCCCTGCCCTGCCCTGCCCTGCCCTGCCCTGCCCTGCCCTGCCCTGCCCTGCCCTGCCCTGCCCTGCCCTGCCCTGCCCTGCCCTGCCACGCCCTGCCCTGCCCTGCCACGCCCTGCCCTGCCATGCTCCTCCCCCGCTCCCCCCCTACTCTCGCCTCCCCTCCTCTCCCCTCCCATCCTCTCCCATCCCTTCCTCCTCTCCCCGCTTCTCCTCGGCCCGCTGTGAGCTCCGAGTTCGTCCTGGGAGCTGCTCGGGCCTCCCGGGCCGTGGTGTCTACATCTTGAGCTGCTTCAATGCGAGTTGCTCACGTTGCGTGAACTGTCACCCTGAATTTCCCAGGCTCCCCTTCCACCCCTTGTCTTAACCCGCTGCCCCGTGTTTCCCGCCATTTAGACCGGTTTGGCAGGGATCACGTGACACCAGAAGCGACACCTCCTTGTACACTGGCGCCGCCTTGCGGGAGATTAGCAAACAACTCCATATATACTGATAATGTGATATGGTCTGAAAATGACCGCGCCTTAGGTCGCGGGTTCAGTCCGCGCCCAAGACACGTCGAGCTGTTACTGGTTAGTAAATGTCACATTGCTTTGTCTTCGGCTTTACTAGGATAAGGCTAGGACAGATGGAATCACTGCCAGGATACTGTGTCTGAGTCGGATATCGAACCATGGTGCCTGTGGCCCCGTCTACCAGTAGAACCATGTAATCACCCTCAGTGCGCGCTATCACACATGTACATGTTCTGATATTTTTTATATATATTTTTTTATGCTTTGTTTATACTGCCCATAGCATGTAAGCTTGAGTGCTCGGGCTTGTTTTCAATGATGGCCAGCTGTAGTAGTGGTTTAATCTTATCAACTGGGAGGGGTAGGAGGTGATAAGATGTTTTTGTTTCTCCCACAGTTGCAGGTACATGATGATTATTTAGTATCCGGTATTCTGATAGGTACATTGTTTTTATTTTCTGATCACCCTTGTAGTGGGTACGAATAGTATATTAGTTTTTGGTTTTAGTTTTTTGTTTTACTAGTAGCTACGAACTAGCCTACTCTAGATTTATAGGCTTGTACATAGTTTGTAGCTGTTTGTTATCTACTGAGGGCGGTCCAGATTACCCCCTTGGGCAGTCCAGTTTGTGGGCCATGAAGTTCTGGGGTTTTGCCCCATGGTGTTTTCAATTTCAGGGTCTCCCTTTTTTACAAATATATTTTTGTATTTTTTCAGATCGGGAGTCTCTGTTTTTGATGGTTTGTGGTTGTTTGTTATCTACTGAGGGTGGTCCAGGTTTCTCCCTTAGGGCAGCCCAGTTTGTGGGCCGTGACCTATCAGATGCCCATCTCGGATTCTGGCCCTAGGGTGTCATCAGCATCCTCCCTTTATTAAATACGTATTTTTTGTATGTCTTTAGATCAGGGATCTCTCTTTCTTTTACTGATTGGGCGTTCCAAGCCTCAGCAGCCATTTCTAATGTGCTCCTTTCATGGGCCTTTATGTGGCTCCTTGTTTGTTTTATTAGTGGTGCATTGTTTATTTGTGTATCTCTGGTTGGTTGCTTTTGGTATTTCTTATCACGACTGTACCCAAATGTGAGTGTTTTGAGGTGTACTAGTCTTCTAATTTTTTATATTTTTTTATAGCAATTTTGCTTTGGTTTGCATGTGCAGGCATTCTGTCCACCCTGAGACATATTTTAGTGCTTTATTTTGTATGATTTGCAGCTTATTGAGCAGTTCTTGCTTTGCTCCCATGAATATTGTTTATATAGTCAAAGTACAGGAGTACCATTCCTTTGAAAACCTTTATTGACATTTCTTGTGTCATGAATTTTCTTAATTTGGCAAATAACCAGAGTTTGTGATTTATTTTTTTAATGATTTTTGTCACACATAGGTTGTAGTTTAGTTGGCTGTCCAGCTCTAGGCCTAAGTATCTGTAGTGCTTTACTTTTTACAGCACCTGGTTTCCTAGTTTGCATTTGGCATTACTTTCCGGTAGTCGCTATGTGAGAAGACTGTTTTGGAGTTGCTGGCATTTATGGTTATTTTATTAGATTCGCACCAGTCATTCAGTTTCTGTAGTAATTTATTTAGTTTATTTGTTACCTCTTCCTCAGTGTTGCCCTCAGCATATATGACAGTATCATCTGAATATAGCTGGAGGCATTCAGTGTCTAGCCACTTCTCTAGGTCATTTATGTATCCTATGAAGAGTAGTGGTCCTAGGACTGACCCTTGTGGGACTCCACATGTAATTGGTTTGCATTCTGATATGCTATTTTCTACTTTGAATTTTTGTTACCTATTTCTCAGGTAGCATTCGATCCAGTTTTTTGTGGCTGATTTTATGCCTATTTGGTAGATATGTCCTTAAGTGTCCTGGTGTGCAAACCCCACTCAATCACCCGCACCTGCTCGCAGACCGGGCGCACTTCCGGCCGAGCCTGGCGCTGATTGGCTTCCCTGGTCACGTGGGGTGGCTGCGTCGTGACGGTGGGCCGCTGTTATAGCCGTTATCTATAGTTAATTCTCCCGAGGTAAATAGTCAATTAGAGCCGGCTGGAGGCGGCGCAACCACAGCCCGCGATGTGGCGCCACCAGATAGCGCTAACAACTCACAGCTGCCGGCCACCTCCAGCAGGGTGGGGCGGGGGGAGGGGTTAGGTGGGGTTAGGTGGGGGTTAGTGGAGGGGGCTGGGGGAGCTAGAGGTAGTGTTCTGGGAGGGGTGTGTTTGTGAGAGGGGTGTTGTGGGGGTCGTAGTGTGAGAGGGGAAGGGGTACTGGGAGGGGGTAGTGTGAGTGTGAGAGGGGCAGCTTCTTTTCAGGAAGCCCGAGTAACACACATCAAGCAGATGGAGTTGATTGGGCTGGTCGAGCGGCGGTGGAGTGTGTTATTGAGGTGTGGCAGTGTTTCTAATGCAATCATATTAAAGAGCGAGCTTTAAGCGCACCACAATTACTGCGTCAAGGTTTGAAGGTCAGCACTTGTGTGAGTATTTTGACGGGTAACACTAATAATAACACTAACACAGAGTATGGAGGAATCCACTCCTTAGCAAATCTGCGTCAGCTTTTACTTCAATTAAGATGAAAATATAGGAGGAAATCACCTGTTTCCATCCCAAAGACAGGCACTATAAGGGCATGTAAGTTGTAAAGGTTGATTGATTGATCGGTTGGTTAGTTGGTTGGTTGGTTGATGGCGGCTTTACGCTGTATCAGTCACCACAGTAATTTGGTGGATTTGTTTTTGGATTTGTTCAAAAAGTGATTGGGAACGGGAGCATCTTCTGCTCAATCGAAGTTGCAGTAGGCTGCAATGACTTCAGGTAAGGAGCTACATAGACAGGTAGGTATAGGTAGAGTGATTGCATTAGGGAGCCTAGATGGTGTAATAGTTAGGACACTAGCGCGGAATAACCCAGTGTGCAAGAGGTGTGGGTTTGAGTCCTGCTCGAAGTGCAATGTTTCCCATTTCCATTATTTCCATGACAATAAGAACTGAGATGCACGGTCACAGATGCCGTGCTCTGACTGACCCAAAATACATGGTCACACATGCCGTGCTCTGACCGCCCCAACATACATGGTTACACATGCCATGATCTGACTGACCCGACATACATGGTCACAGATGCCGTGCTCTGACCGACCCGACATACATGGTCACACATGCCATGCTCTGACTGACCCAACATACATGGTCACACATGCCATGCTCTGACTGACCCAACATACATGGTCACACATGCTGTGATCTGACCGACCCGACATACACGGTCACAGATGCTGTGCTCTGACTGACCCGACATACACGGTCACACATGCTTTGCTCTGACCGACCCGACATACATGGTCACACATGCCATGTTCTGACTGACCCGAAATACATGTTCACACATGCCATGTTCTGACCGACCCAAAATACATGTTCACACATGCCGTGCTCTGATGCCCCGACATACATGGTCACATATGCCATGCTCTGACCGACCCGACATACACGGTCACAGATGCCGTGCTCTGACCACCCCGATATACATGGACACACATGCCATGCTCTGACTGACCCGACTGACCCATCTTGTTGGTGGTGCCGAACCAAATGTGTGTGTTGGTGCCAACAGCGCGGTGTCGGTCCCTGTCTGCTGGTTAGTACTACGTGGATTATATGTCTGGTTAGTACAACGTGGATTATCTGTCTGGTTAGTACACCATGGATTATCTGTCTTGTTAGTACAACAAGGATTGTCTGTCTCGTTAGTACAACGTCGATTATCTGTCTCTTTGGGACAACGTGGATTATCTGTCTGGTTGGTACAACGTGGATAATTTGCAACAATTTGTGTATGTCCTTCCTCACACACATACACAAAGGCACACACACACATGTACGCACACGCACATGCACACGCACACGCACACGCACACGCATGTACGGTCTTCAGTCGGGGGCAGGTCGCAGGTCTGGCAGTTAGCACTGGGTGAGTTTGAGGGAGTCTCCCCACCCCGCCCCTTCCCGCCCCTTCTCGCCCCTTCCCTCGGCCCGGGCGCGGCCCGCACGGTTGGTTTGCAGTTGTCGGGGTGACGAACAGCTCGGGGCTCGGTTTGTGTAAACCTGTCTGTGTAAGTCTGTCTGTGTAATGGCTGGCGCACACCTCCCGTTTACGATTCGCGCACTAAAACTCGCGACCCGACCGGATTCGCTTAAAACTGAAAATGGGCCGATTCGTTTTTCGAATCGTGAATTGCAATCGTAAACGGCCGCTTTTAGCACTAAAAACTGAGTTTTATGCGTGAATCGCAATCGTTAGGTGTGCGCGGGGGGCGCACACCTAGCGATTTTTGTGCGCGAAACGGGCAGTTTTACATCGTAAACGGTAGATGGGTGTGCACAGACGGGAGGTGTGTGCCAGCCACTAGTCTGTCTGTATCAGTGTATGTGTAGCAGGCTCGGACGTGGCAGCCGGCAGGGGTGAGGTGCACTGGAACCGGAGCCCACACTGGAACCGGAGCCCACACTGGAACCGGAGCGCAGCCCACACTGGAACCGGAGCGGAGCCCACAATGGAACCGGAGCGGAACCCACTCTGGCCCGAAGCAGAGCAGGGCCCACTCTGGCCCAAAGCAGAGCAGAGTCCACACAAGCCCAAAGCTAGGCGGAGCCCACACTGGCCCGAAGTGGGGCGGAGCCCACACTGACCCAAAGCAGGGTGGAGCCCACTCTGGCCTGAAGCGAGGCGGAGTCCACACTGGCTGGAAGCGGGGCGGAGCCCACTCTGGTCCGAAGGGGGGGGGGGGCGGAGCCCACTCTGGCCCGAAGCGAGGTGGAGCCCACTCTGGCCCAAAGTGAGCCAAAAATGGGCGGAGCCCACACTGGCCCAAAGAAGGACGAAGCACACACTGGCCCAAAGTGGGGCAGAGTCCACACTGGTCCGAAATGGGCGGAGCCCACTCGGGCCCGAAGCGGGGTGGGGATGGTGATACGACCCTGAGGAACCAACTACGCGTTTCAACTGATTACAAACTTGGGTGTTGATGTTTGTACGTATTGGTTACAATGCACACTCAGTGTTCGCCACGTGTATTTAATCATGTTGCAGCCACGTTATTATTTATATTGCGTGTGTACTTGTAATAGGTAGGTTTCCGAGACGTCTGACAGCCAAGCAGCTATAACTTAGATGTTATGTGGATATGCAACATGCGAATATTGCTTTAATCAGATGAATAACAGGCATATTTAACAACTGTTTTGCATTATAAGAAGTACCGCGCGCGAGGTGGTGCAGAAAGCACCATTCTGGTTCAGATCAGCGCCGGTGGTGGCGCCACCGGTTGTACAGGTGGTGGGCCAGACACAATATAGTAGGTAAGAAGCGGTATTAAACAGGAATTCCCTCCGCGCCATTATACTCGCATAATAGCTTATACATCACTTATATATACATGTATGTATATCATCATCATCATCATCATCATGCTGTCGGTCGCGATGCGACAAAAACTGCTTTCATTACTTGACTGCCGCTCTCCACTGTTTTGTGCGGTTGTACATTTCATGAAAGCTGCTTGCAAAAGTGTTGAAGTGCTGCTGTCTTTTGCAAGTTACCAGCGGCACTCTCTTGGGGAGCAAATAAAGGTTTCACACTGGCAAGAACATGTCAAGACAGGTGCAAAACTATTTGTCCCTGCAGTGGCTGGTCGGGAGATGTTGGGAGTTCTCTACATCAACCACCCTTAATGCTGCCACAGTGACATGGTTTTCTGTTTAGGGTTTGCTCCCTTAGCCTTCGGTTCTGTCAAGAACCTGTACCGGAAGGCAGTGGTTTACAACTCTGCAGGGCAGGGGCATTAAACTCCCTGAGGTATTGCTATACCTGCATACTGTATGTATATAGTTGGTATAATATTATACAAGCAGGATGTATTAATTATGTAACCAATTTTCTACTCGATTATTTGATTTAATTATGAACCAATTATGATTTGGGACGGCATATACAGAATAGGCATATACAGAATCGAATCAATTAGGGCAATCTCGTGACATCATTAGCGCCCCCCCCCCCCATCTAAGTCCTATGCATAGCTGGAGTGAAAGGAGAGTCCAGTTAATAAATGTGTTGTTTAGTGAAAGCAGAGTTAATGTGTTGATAAGTGAAAGCAGAGTTAATGTGTTGTGAAGTGAAAGGTTGATTGATTGATGTGTTGTGAAGTGAAAGGAGAGTTAATAAATGTGTTGTGAAGTAAAAGGAGAGTTAATGTGTTGTTAAGTGAAAGGAGACTTAATGTGTTGTTAAGTGAAAGGAGAGTTAATGTGTTGTTAAGTGAAAGGAGAGTTAATTAATGTGTTGTGAAGTGAAAGGAGAGTTAATAAATGTGTTGTGAAGTGAAAGGAGAGTTAATGTGTTGTTAAGTGAAAGGAGAGTTAATGTGTTGTGATGTAAAAGGAGAGTTAATGTGTTGTTAAGTGAAAGGAGAGTTAATTAATGTGTTGTGAAGTGAAAGGAGAGTTAATTAATGTGTTGTGAAGTGAAAGGAGAGTTAATGTGTTGTGAAGTGAAAGGAGAGTTAATGTGTTGTTAAGTGAAAGGAGAGTTAATGTGTTGTGAAGTGAAAGGAGAGTTAATAAATGTGTTGTGAAGTGAAAGGAGAGTTAATTAATGTGTTGTGAAGTGAAAGGAGAGTTAATGTGTTGTGAAGTGAAAGGAGAGTTAATTAATGTGTTGTGAAGTGAAAGGAGAGTTAATTAATGTGTTGTGAAGTGAAAGGAGAGTTAATGTGTTGTTAAGTGAAAGGAGAGTTAATTAATGTGTTGTGAAGTGAAAGGAGAGTTAATTAATGTGTTGTGAAGTGAAAGGAGAGTTAATTAATGTGTTGTGAAGTGAAAGGAGAGTTAATGTGTTGTTAAGTGAAAGGAGAGTTAATAAATGTGTTGTGATGTGAAAGGAGAGTTAATAAATGTGTTGTTAAGTGAAAGGAGAGTTAATTAATGTGTTGTGAAGTGAAAGGAAAGTTAATGTGTTGCTAAGTGAAAGGAGAGTTAATAAATGTGTTGTGAAGTGAAAGGAGAGTTAATTAATGTGTTGTGAAGTGAAAGGAGAGTTAATGTGTTGTTAAGTGAAAGGAGAGTTAATAAATGTGTTGTGAAGTGAAAGGAGAGTTAATTAATGTGTTGTTAAGTGAAAGGAGAGTTAATGTGTTGTTAAGTGAAAGGAGAGTTAATAAATGTGTTGTGAAGTGAAAGGAGAGTTAATAAATGTGTTGTTAAGTGAAAGGAGAGTTAATTAATGTGTTGTGAAGTGAAAGGAGAGTTAATGTGTTGTTAAGTGAAAGGAGAGTTAATGTGTTGTGAAGTGAAAGGAGAGTTAATAAATGTGTTGTGAAGTGAAAGGAGAGTTAATTAATGTGTTGTGAAGTGAAAGGAGAGTTAATTAATGTGTTGTGAAGTGAAAGGAGAGTTAATTAATGTGTTGTGAAGTGAAAGGAGAGTTAATGTGTTGTGAAGTGAAAGGAGAGTTAATTAATGTGTTGTGAAGTGAAAGGAGAGTTAATGTGTTGTGAAGTGAAAGGAGAGTTAATAAATGTGTTGTGAAGTGAAAGGAGAGTTAATTAATGTGTTGTGAAGTGAAAGGAGAGTTAATGTATGGTGAAGTAAAAGGAGAGTTAATGTGTTGTTAAGTGAAAGGAGAGTTAATTAATGTGTTGTGAAGTGAAAGGAGAGTTAATTAATGTGTTGTTAAGTGAAAGGAGAGTTAATTAATGTGTTGTGAAGTGAAGGGAGAGTTAATGTGTTGCGAACAGAGCTGTGGCTGTGGCTCCACCTGGTGGTGAATGGTGGGAAGGAAAGCGCGACGTTCTCCTGTTGTACTACTACTAGGAGACACGAGCCTTCCTGTGACTCTGTGATAGACCGGCAGGTGGTCATTGTGTACTGTGTTCACGGGGGAAACACTGCAACATTCAAATACAGAGTTGGGTCCTTCTCTGAAACTGGGTACCACATAGTTGGTTTCCCGTTACGATGGTGATAATTAATTCTGTGTGTGTGTAGCAATTTAAATAGTTATTATTGATTCTGTGTATTAAGTATGTTAGCAATGTTACATGTATTTATTGTATCCCACAAAATGAATCAGAAGGATGGGTGATTGATTTTGTAGAAAAGTGAACATTTACAAATCAACACCAGGCATTTACTGATTCATCCAAACTTGTTTCAACTTATTTTTCAACTTATTTCTTGTAAGACATCTTCTGTGCTTAACTGTAAAAGTGTAATCAATTGTGCAATTATTTAGAAGGTTTTCAATTTTGGTTTCCATGTCATACTTTAGTGCCCGGTTTCAGAGAATGACCCACTTTACATTTATACATTGAAGCATCACGCATTGATCAGAAACTGATGCTGAAATAATGATTCCACTGTGTGTCTTTTAACAAACGAGAATGGGGGGGGGGGGGGCACATTCCTTACGAACTAACACTATCTAGCCACTGAACAAGAACACAATATCAGCACAGTCCCCTGGTATTGAGGAGGGGTGATCGTGGTGGTGGGGTGGGTGGGGGAGGGGGGTCCTACCTGCAGGCAGTTTAAAGTTGTGGGAATAAAAGGACTGACATGCGTACATAATCACCTCTTCAATTAACCAACTTGTTCTCTTGGGATGGGGGGGGGGGGGAGGTGCAGGATGGGGTGTGTGTATGCGTGATGGGGTGTGTGGGGGTGCGGAGGGTGTGTGTATGCGTGATGGGGTGTGTGGTGGGGGTGCGGGGCGGATTGGTGGGGGTGCGGGATGGGTGTGTGGTGTGGGGTGTGGTGGGGGGTGCAGGATGGGGGTGGGGTGGGGTGGGGCGGGATTGGGTGGGGGTGCGGGATGGGGTGTGTTGTGATGGGTGTGGGTGGGGTGCAGGATGGGGGTGGGGTGAGGGGTGTGGGCGGGATTGGGTGGGGGTGCGGGATGGGGTGTGTGTGTGATGGGGTGTGTGGTGGGGGTGCAGGATGGGGGTGGGGTGGGGGGTGCGGGGCGGGATTGGGTGGGGGTGCGGGATGGGGTGTGTGTGTGATGGGGTGTGTGGTGGGGGTGCAGGATGGGGGTGGGGTGGGGGGTGCGGGGCGGGATTGGGTGGGGGTGCGGGATGGCAGTTGGGCAGTTACCCAACAACGACAACCATTGTTTACCAATGACGTCCTAAGCCGGTGTCGTGTGTAAACCCAGCCAGCATAATGGTACATGATCACCAATTACTGACCGACCCCCCTCCCCACATTCAACCCCCCCCCCACTTTCACCCCCACCCCCACCTACCCGGCTTATTGTGTCACCCTCCTACTGTTTGACTGAGAGGGGGGAGGGGGAGGGACACAAACAGGAAAACCAACCTGTAATTTCTCTCTTCCTCCTTATTTTTACGGGTCGGGGTGGGGTAGCTGGTCGGGGTGGGGTAGGCGGTCGGAGTGGGGTAGCCGGTCTGGGTGGGGTAGCTGGTCGGGGTGGGGTAGGCGGTCGGGGTGGGGTAGCCGGTCGGGGTGGGGTAGGCGGTCGGGGTGGGGTAGGCAGTCGGGTGGGGTAGCCGGTCGGGGTGGGGTAGGCGGTCGGGGTGGGGTAGGGAGTCGGGTGGGGTAGCCGGTCGGGGTGGGGTAGGCGGTCGGGGTGGGGTAACCGGTTGGGGTGTGGTAGCCTGTCGGGGTGGTGTGCTGGTGGGGAGGTCAAGGTCTCAAGAAAAAGGGAGTCAGAACTGTTAGTTCACAAGTGGCAGCGAGGCGGCAGTATAAACCTATATATTATGACGCAGTTCTCTTTAGCCGACCCTGATGTCCCGCGTCAACCACTGCAGACAAGTCCGGCGTTGGTCGGGCGGAGCTGGGGGTCAGGGATGACGCCGGTCAGCGGCACGGCGGCACCTGTCGCCCCGCAGAACGTCAGGCACCGGTACAGAACGCAGTGCCGCCCCCTATCGGCCTCACCGTCAGGGGGAGTGGTTTGAGGACAGGAGGCCAGTCTTCAGAGAGACTAGTCTCTATAGACTGACAAGGGGGGGGGGGGGGGGTTACCCGTATGCACCCTCCATTGTGAGACCGTGTATGTATCACGAGGTGGGAGACTAGTATCCCGTACCAGCTGGGAGAATTAGTTCTCTCCTGTTTTATTCTGACCAAGGCGGGGTTTAGAACCTTGTCAGTAATGTCAGTTAACTCTCGCCCACGGCGCGCCCCTCACAAACCGCATACACACACAAGCACACATACGCACACGCACGCACACATGCGCACACACAAGCACACACGCACGCACGCATGCGCACATGCATGCACGCACGCACACGCGCGAATGTGCGGACACAAGCATACAAGCACACACGCGCACACGCACGCACACACGCGCACACGCACACACGAACGCACACACGCACACACGCACACTCGCACACTCGCACACATGCTCCCATACTGACACGGTCACGTGCGTTCATTGTTAAGTGGTCGGCATTACGGTGGGAATAAAGAGTAATACTCGGGGGGTCCACTGACATGGTTCAACCATGCGTGACGGGCCGGTTACCGCCGATTGTCACTGGTTTCCGGTGGTGGCGCTGTGTGACGGGCCTGTTTACTGTCACTTGTTTCCAGTGGTGGCACTGTGTGACAGGCCTGTTTACTGTCACTGGTTTCTGGTGGTGGTGCTGTGTGACAGGCCTGTTTACTGTCACTGGTTTCCAGTGGTGGCGCTGTGTGACAGGCCAGTTTACTGTCACTGGTTACCGGTGGTGGTGCTGTGTGATGGGCTGGTTACCACCGAATGTCACTGGTTTCCGGTGGTGGCGCTGTGTGACGGGCCTGTTTACTGTCACTGGTTTCCAGTGGTCACACTGTGTGACAGGCCTGTTTACTGTCACTGGTTTCTGGTGGTGGTGCTGTGTGACAGGCCTGTTTACTGTCACTGGTTTCCAGTGGTGGTGCTGTGTGACAGGCCAGTTTACTGTCACTGGTTACCAGTGGTGGCACTGTGTGATGGGCCAGTTTACTGTCACTGGTTACCAGTGGTGGTGCTGTGTGACGGGCCGATTTACTGTCACTGGTTTCTAGTGGTGGTGCTGGGTGACGGGCCGGTTTACTATCACTGGTTTCCAGTGGTGGCACTGTGTGACAGGCTACTTTACTTTCACTGGTTTCCGGTGGTGGTGCTGTGTGACAGGCTAGTTTACTGTCACTGGTTTTCGGTGGTGGTGCTGTGTGATGGGCCTGTTTACTGTCACTGGTTTCCAGTGGTGGTGCTGTGTGATGGTCCGGTTTACTGTCACCGGTTTCCAGTGGTGGTGCTGTGTGACAGGCCAGTTTACTATCACTGGTTTCCGGTGGTGGTGCTGTGTGACAGGCCAGTTTACTGTCACTGGTTTCCGGTGGTGGTGCTGTGTGATGGTCCGGTTTACTGTCACTGGTTTCCAGTGGTAGCGCTGTGTGGCGGGCTGGTTTACTGTCACTGGTTTCCAGTGGTGGCGCTGTGTGACAGTCTGGTTTACTATCACTGGTTTCCGGTGGTGGCGCTGTGTGACAGGCCTGTTTACTGTCACTGGTTTCCAGTGGTGGTGCTGTGTGACGGGCCGGTTTACTATCACTGGTTTCCGGTGGTGGTGCTGTGTGACAGGCCTGTTTACTGTCACTGGTTTCCAGTGGTGGTGCTGTGTGACAGGGTGGTTTACTATCACTGGTTTCCGGTGGTGGCGCTGTGTGACAGGCCTGTTTACTGTCACTGGTTTCCAGTGGTGGCGCTCTGTGATGGGCCGGTTTACTATCACTGGTTTCGGATGGTGGTGCTGTGTGACAGGCTACTTTACTGTCACTGGTTTCCGGTGGTGGTGCTGTGATGGACCTGTTTGTCACAGGTTGCTGGTGGTGGCGCTGTTTGATGGGCCTGTTTACCACTGATTGTCACTGGTTGCTGATGGTGGCGCTGTGTGACGGGCCTGTTTGATGGGAATGTTTACCACTGATTGTCACTGGTTGCTGGTGGTGGCACTGTTTGATGGGCATGTTTGATGGGCATGTTTACCACCGTTTGTCACTGGTTGCTGGTGGTGGTGCTGGGTGACAGATCTGTTTGACAGGCCTGTTTACCACCGATTGTCACTGGTTGCTGGTGGTGGTGCTGTGTGACAGGCCTGTTTGACTGGCCTGTTTACCACCGATTGTCACTGGTTGCTGGTGTTGGCGCTGTGTGACGGGCCTGTGAATGCTAGTAAATGGCTCTGAACATGCACCATGGGTGTGAACAGTCAAACCTTATATTATCGCGTTGTGCTTTTATAATTATAGTGCCATCCCACTCAGGTACCATGAAACCAAAAGAAACCAAAAGAAACCAAAAGAAACCAAAAGAAACATTCCGATACTGAACCATGGCAAAGCAGCAGGTGAGATAGTGAAAGGATCAGGTCTTTGGATTCACTCTGCCAGGGATCGATCCCATCGTATTCCACACCGGACGGGACGCTCTAACCACTAGTTCATTTGTAAGCTTGTGAATGTGAGTGTGGAGGATGGGACGCGTTGTGGAGGGTGGGGAGGTCAGACGTGCAGACTCAGCTGTGGGTTTGGGGGTATGTGGGGGGCTGGGTATGGGGGAGGGTGAGAGTAGTGTTTGGGGGTGAGGGTGGGTGGGTGTTGAGGGGCAGTGGCTGGTGATGTTCATGGGGGTGGGGTGCCAATGGGGGTGAAAGAGGGTGGTCGGGGGGGGGGGGGGGATTTATGGGCTGGCGCCACAACACGTCATGCCCCTTCACGCACCTGGTGGCCATCCCGCGCCTGCGCACCGCCCGCCTCCAGGGTGGCCCGCGCGTCCCCCTCCTCCCCCTCCTCCCCCTACTCCCCTTCCTCCCCCTCCTCCCCCTCCCCCTCCCTACCCTCCCCCCTCGCCCATCCCTCCTCTCCATCCCCTCGGCACCCCCCTCCCTCCACATCCCCCTCCCCACAACCTCCTCTCCCACCCCCCACTCCCCCCTTCCCCCCGCGTGTTGGCGTGACACCTGCACTTGCGGCACCAACTCGCGGTGATTGACTCGGTTAAAGGGGCGCGTTGTTCGGAGAAGGCTGGCCGATTATCTCCCCCCCCCCCCCCCCCACCGTGCCCCCTGCCCCTTCTCGCCCCTTCACCCCCTCGCCCCGCACCCCCCTCACACACAAACTGAGCCCATACTGCGGTATTTATCATACACTCGAATAAGGATACACCGAGACCGTGAGGTGGAGGCAGCGACATTAAGGAGACGGAGGCGATGTATCATACACAGTTGTGTCAAGTTCTTCACACACATCGGTTCACAATTGCTGGGTTGAGAGTTTTTCTAAATGTGTTGGTATTCGGGATATTTCCATTTAAAGTAACTACAGCAGGATGTCACATTGCGTGATGGTTATGAGCTATTAAACTACATTCAGTCACACTACCCACTCAGAAACACAGCTAGCCACACTCACTAGCTACACTAGCCACTCACAAATACAGGTAAATACACTCAGTAGTCACATTAGCCACTCACAAACACAACTAACTACAACCACTAGCCACACTAGCCACTCACAGACACAACTAACTACAACCACTAGCCACACTAGCCACTCACAAACACAACTAACTACAACCACTAGCCACTCACAAAGACAACTAACTACAGCCACTAGCCACATTAGCCACTCACAAACAAAACTAACTACAACCACTAGCCACATTAGCCACTCACAAACACAACTAACTACAACCACTAGCCACATTAGCCACTCACAAACACAACTAACTACAGCCACTAGCCACATTAGCCACTCACAAACACAACTAACTACAACCACTAGCCACACTAGCCACTCACAAACACAAGTAACTGCAACCAGTAGCCAGACTAGCCACTCACAAACAGGTACATACACCCAGTAGCCACACTAGCCACTCACAAGCACAGCTAACTACACTAAATGGTCACACTAGCCACTGACAAACACAGTCAACTACACTCAGTAGCCATACTAACTTAAAACTAGCCAAGCTATCCGCACTGACTAGCCACTGACAAACCCACTGACTAGCCACCCTGGTTACCCACTCTGGTTAGCCACCCTGGTTAGCCACCCTGGTTAGCCACCCTGGTTACCCACCCTGGTTACCCACCCTGGTTACCCACCCTGGTTACCCACCCTTACTAGCCACCCTGGTTACCCACCCTGGTTAGCCACCTGGTTACCCACCCTTACTAGATACCCTGGTTACCCACCCTGGTTAGCCACCCTGGTTACCCACCCTTACTAGCCACCCTGGTTACCCACCCTGGTTAGCCACCCTGGTTAGCCACCCTGGTTAGCCACCCTGATTAGCCACCCTGGTTAGCCACCCTGGTTACCCACCCTGGTTAGCCACCCTGGTTAGCCACCCTGGTTAGCCACCCTGGTTACCCACCCTGGTTAGCCACCCTGGTTAGCTACCCTGGTTAGCCACCCTGGTTAACCACCCTGGTTAGCCACCCTGGTTACCCACCCTTACTAGCCACCCTGGTTACCCACCCTGACTAGCCACCCTGGTTAGCCACTGCTGCGTGCGTGCCTTCAGTTAGCTGCTAGCTCACACAGTCAAATGCAAAAGGTTATTATTCGGAAGGAAGTGGGGCGAGGGTGGAATGGGGGGGGGGGGTGGAGTCGGGGGGGTGGGGGGGGGGGGGGGTGAGCGGTGCTTGATGGGAAATGCCCTGCGGCGCGGGCCCCTGTGATTGAAGATTCACCTATAATTTTGTCAGCGTAATCTGTTTAAAGCAAAGCATTGCGATTTATTACACATAATGGAGGGGAATTACCGGGCAGTCATTCACGGAAATTACTGCACCCTTACACACTCTCTCACCAACACACTCTCACCAACACACACTCTCACCAACACACACTCTCACCAACACACTCTCACACACTCTCACCAACACACACTCTCACCAACACACACTCTCACCAACCCATGCTCTCTCACCAACACACTCTCACACACTCTCACCAACACACACTCTCACCAACACACACTCTCACCAACACACACACTCTCACCAACACACACACCTACCAACACACTCTCACACACTCTCACCAACACACACTCTCACCAACCCATGCTCTCTCACCAACACACTCTCACACAATCTCACCAACACACACTCTAACCAACACACACTCTCACCAATGCACACACTCTCACCAACACACCCTCACACACTCTCAGTCTCACCAACGCACTCTCACCAACACACTCTCTCACTAACATACTCTCACACACTCTCACCAACAGACACTCTCACCAACACACACTCTCTCACCAACACACATACTCTCACCAACACACACACTCTCACCAACACACACTCTCTCACTCTCAGCAACACACACTTACCAACACACACTCACACACTCTCACCAACACACACCGCCACACACACTCACCAACACACACACTCACCAACACACACTCACCAACGCACACCCCCACTCTAACCAACACGCCCTCACCAACACACACTTACACACACACTCTCACCAGCACACACACTCACCATCACACACTCATACCAACAGACACTCATACCAACACACACTCTCACCAACTCACACACTTACCAACACACACACTCACCAACACACACACCAACACACACACTCACCAACACACAAACACACACACTCACCAACACACATGCTCTCACCATCACACACTCTCTCACCAACACACTCTCTCACCAACACACCCTCTCACCAACAGACACTCACCAACAGCACACTCACCAACACACACTCACCAACACACACATTCTCAACAACACACACTCACACGCCAACACACACTCACCAACACCCTCACCAACACACTAACCAACACACACTCACCAACACACACACTCTCAACAACACACACTCACACGCCAACCCACACTCACCAACAACACACTAACCAACACACACTGACCAACACACACACTCTCAAAAACACACAATCAGACGCCAACACACACTCACCAACAGCACACGAACCAACACACACTCACCAACACACACACACTCTCAACAACACACATTCACACGCCAACACACACTCACCAACAGTACACTAACCAACACACACTCACATGCCAACACACACTCACCAACATCACACTAACCAACACACACTCACCAACACACACACTGACCAACACACACATTCACCAACACATACTCACCAGCACACACACTCACAACACACACACAAACAGTCGCCAACAGACACACACACTCACCAACACACACACATAAACACACACACAAACATACAGTCGCCAGCAGAAACACACCTGCACAAACTTACACACAAGGGGAGACAGAATACGCCATCTGTCGTAGTTTCTCTTTTGGCGGCCATTACAATTTCATATTTGTGTGTATAATAATGTATTTGCTTCGACTAGCCTTACACTCACAGTGCGTCTGTGTGCGTGTGGGGGAGGGAGAGTATATGGTATAAGGTTGTGCTTGACATTGAAATAATGTACGGCGACGTGAGTCCTGCACAACCAGGGTCAGGGGTAATGTTCACAGGGTACTAACATAACCATGCACACTGGGCACCAACATAACCATGCACACTGGGCACCAGTACAACCATGCACACCTGTCACCAGCGGAACCATGCACACTGGGCACCAGCGGAACCATGCACACTGGGCACCAGTAGAACCATGCACCCTGGGCAACAGTAGAACCATGCACACCTAGCACCAGCGGAACCATGCACACTGGGCACCAGTAGAACCATGCTCACTGGGCACCAGCGGAACCATGCACACTGGGCACCAGTAGAACCATGCACACTGGGCACCAGTAGAACCATGCACCCTTGGCAACAGTAGAACCATGCACACCTAGCACCAGCGGAACCATGCACACTGGGCACCAGCGGAACCATGCACATTGGCCACCAGTAGAACCATGCACACCTAGCACCAGCGGAACCATGCACACTGGGCACCAGCAGATCCATGCTCACTGGGTACCAGTAGAACCATGCTCACTGGGTACCAGCAGAACCATGCACACCAGGCACCAGTGGGAAGCATTCACATTGTAAGAGGGTGGGGTGCTAGGCTTCATACTTAAGTGAGGTGATGAGTCCAGGCTGTGGCGTCTCGTCCGCAAATCGAAGCAGGCTGCTTTGGAAGAGCTCCATCTACCGTACACCTACAGGAGGCATCACCTGTCACTTAGAACTGTCACTGTCACACCATAACCTGCCACCAACCTGCATCCATCCCACATTTCATCACCAACCTGCATTCATCCCACATTTCATTACAAGCTTGCATACATACCACATTCTACTATCACTCTACATTTAGCCAACATTCCACCACCAGCCTGCATTCAATCCACTGCCGGCATGCATTCAGCCCACATCCCGCCACAGCCTGCATTCATCCTACATTTCACCACCAACCTGCATTTACCAAACAATCCATCACCAGCCTGCATTCATCCTCTCGCGACTTTGTCAGGGCTAAAGACCCACTACTGCTTGTGGCGATCTTTAGGCCTACTCACCCAGAGCGGGACGTAGCTCAGGCGGTAGAGTGTCCACCTGTGTAGGTGTCGGTCATCCTATTGATCCTGCTCAGTGGACCCATTTGCAGTTTGGGCGATTTTCCATTGAACCAGTGGTCCTCAACTGATTCATCAAAGGCTGTGTTATGTGCTGTCTTGTCTGTGATAAAGTGCATATAAAAGACCCCTTACTGCTTATCGGAAACAGTAGCATATGTGGTGACAGCGGGTTTCCTCCAAAGAAATATGTCAGAATGACCATATGTTTGACGTCCAATATAAAAACCAATGCGCTCTCGAGGCATCACTAAATAAAACAAACTGTCTTTATTGCCCTGGCCCGAGACGGCTCCGTTCTGTGCCTGGTGTCTTCTCTTCTGGTCATACATGTACATATGAGTGACACACTTGTACACAGGGGTGACACACTTGTACATAGGGGTGACACACGTGTGGTGGTGACACACTTGTGGTGGTGACACACAGACCGGAGAACCACAGTGCTTACCTATAATTAAATAGTCTACATACACACACGTAGAAGTTAGACAGGGCAACACCATATTGGCTTATTACATCATGTCCGGTATAGTCAGTCACGTGGTGGTTTTGTAATGAACCAAATAACTGCAACCTCCGCAACACTTGCGATTATTAGAACTTGACATTTGAATCTCCGAGGTGTTAGGGGGCACGACTTGGAGTTGGTGTGGCGGGGTGCGTGTGTTGGGGGCGAGGAGGGGGTGGAGGGCGGGGGGGGGGGGTTCCCGCTGCTGGGTGATGGATGGTGAAGTAGACAGCAGGGTGAGCTGAATGCACCCTGCGTAATGTTAACACCCCAACACTTCCTCCAGGGTTCCCAGGTCCGTCCGTCACCCCCCTACCCCCCACCTGCTCCCCCTCCTCGCTCCTCCCCCTCGTCAGCCTCTCCCTCCCCACACACCTCCCTCTTCCTCCACACCCTCATCTCTCCTCCTCCCCCCCCCTCTTCTCCCACACCCTCCTCCCTCTGCTCACTCACCCCCTTTTCCCACTCCTCCCACACCTCCTTCTCCCTCCACACCCCCTCTCACTCTATACCTCTTCTCCCCGCCCCTCTCCCTCCACACCCTCTGTCTCCCTACCCATTCTCCCACCCCCGCCCCTCTCCTCCACACCCCCTCTCTCTCTCCATACCCCTCCCCCCTCCCTCCCTGCCCATCCTCTCCCTTCACATCCTCCTCCCTCCCCACCGGGCGCGGTGCCCTAATGGGTAGAGCGCGGGTCTTCGTGAGTTCGGTTCCCGATCGAGTCAAAGCAATGACTTAAAAATTGATACTTGTCACTTCCTAGCGTGGCGCTTGGCATTAATAGGATAAGGCAAGGACTGGTTAGTTCAGTGTCAGGATAATGTGACTGAGTGCACTATTGGGTCATGGTGCCTGCAGTCTAATTTCTCAGTGGGGCAACACTATAAAGTGACCATTTGTGTGCAAAGTCCCAAGTCGGTACCCATCCTGATATCACCTTAGATGTTGCCAGGATGTAAAATTCCAACAACCAACCACCCTCCCTTCCCACCCCCGCCCTACCACCCCGCTGTGGGGCTCACACGTCCACAATCAGGGCCTTCACCTGGCCGTGTGTTCAGCTCGGTGTACGCATGCGTCGACTTGACGGCTGCAGCCACTCGGCCACTTTCCTATTAACTCATTATCAGCCAATGGCAGGTCAGGGATACCCGCTTTGGTGAGGATGAGATCTGTGCCGCAGTATCAGAGTTTTTCACGTCAGTCATCTCACCCCCCCCCCTACACACACACACTGCACCACCTCACCACCACACACTGCACCACTCTCACCACCACACACTGCACCACCACCCCACCACCTCACACTGCACCACCTCACCACCACACACTGCACCACTCTCACCACCACCTCACACTGCACCACCTCACCACCACACACTGCACCACTCTCACCACCACCTCACACTGCACCACCTCACCACCACACACTTCACCACCACCTCACAAGGCACAAACTCATCACCTCGCACACTGCACCACATCACCACTACACACAGTGCACCATCACCTCACACTGCACCACTTCACCACCCCACACTGCACCACATCACCACCACACACACTGCACCACCCCACCACCACACAGTGCACCACATCACCACCACACACACTGCACCACCCCACCACCACACACTGCACCACATCACCACCACACACACTGCACCACCCCACCACCACCGCCACCACACACACACTGCACCATCCACCACCACCACCACACACTGCACCACCCCACTAGCACACACACTGCACCATCCCACCACCACCACCACCACCACCACACACACTGCACCACCCCACTACCACGCACACTGCACCACCCCACCACACACTGCCCCCACCACCACCACACACACACTGCTCCACAATCAACCCCTTCCAAGTTCCCCTGCCCGGCTCCTATTTTATTTTTTTACTAAATGTATTTTATTCAGCGAATAATGTCTTTTGTCAGCGCCAGAGCACTGGTCTTCCGGCCGTTCATTACAAGTTGTTAGTACATAAATGACAATATAAGTTGCAATAATAACCACATGAACAACCTGTTCGATAATAGAAGGATAATATAAATTGACTATTCGTCATAATAGTAACTGCATGCAATTCCAGTTTAACATATGTATTATACACTTGGTGAGCATGCATCAATAAATGTACAACATGACTCTAAAATTGTCTTTATACACTTCTTTCTTCCTTTGCTTTCTCTCTTCTTTTTTCAAAAAGATATAACATATCACCAATACACATATATATATTATATTGTAAATATGCGAATCAGTGGATCCAATCGCCAATGCCACATGCGGAAACCTGCCCATTTTTTAATCCCATCACAAGTGTTCCTTTCTGTGTGGCCTAATGATGGGATCGAGGTCTGAGATTGCAGTGGGGACTTACATCAGACAGGTTTTATGTCAATTTAAAGGAAAATGTTAGGTAATAGGATTTGAAAGAAGGTGTATTAGGAGTGGGGTAGGGGCGGGAAGGGGATCAGCGTGCAGGGCTGAGTAGTGCATTTGATAACATTTATATATATATATGTATGTACAAGGGTCAGGGCAAGGATGGCCTTTAGAATACCTATAACTGTGTCGGGGTCTGACAGGCCTGTTGTATTTTCATTAAGTCTTTAAATTCAAGGAGACTTGTGGACTGTCTTGTCCTGACTGGAAGTTTATTCCACAATGTGCCACCTCTGTAAATCGGTGCTTTAGTCAATTTGTTTGTTAGTGGCTTGGGTGTTTTTAGAAGTGTAGCATCGCTCTGTCTGGTTACTCTGTTTGTATGGTCAACATATTGTTCAACAGAGTGTTATTTGCCTGTTGGTGTTTAAATCACGTCTTAATGTCGGAACGACGGCCTCGCCACATCTACAATGTCTGTATGTTTGTTTGTCT